>JAVJGG010000027.1:15547289-15570956 GCA_035590195.1 Aviceda cuculoides
CTATTAAACTGTTCTTATCTCAACCCACGAGTTTTACTTCTTTTCCTGATTTCCTCCCCCATCCCACTGCGGGGGGGAAGTGAGTGAGCGGCTGCGTGGTGCTTAGTTGCTGGCTGGGGTTAAACCACGACAGAAGAAAAGAAAGAAGTGATGCGATTGCATCTGCACAAGTGGGTTCCAAACTGTTGCAAACTCACCCCTGCCAGGCAAGCCATCCCCAAGAGTGTTATAAACCTGCAAATTTCCAGCAGGCATGACACTTTTCTTGGGGTCTGCTGATTAAATGGGAGGGTGTTGGGTGCGGTGGAGGAGCTAACAGAAGTTACCTGCTGTCCAGACAACTCCTTCTGTCCAGTTTCTCTGCCTGAAAAGGAGAAAGTGGGGAAAATGTCACGACCTTGTGGAAGCCTGGATGATTACCCACAGTGAAATGATGTGATTTATGGGATCTGCAGACAACTGTCAACACTTTTAGAGTCTTTCATCCGTGTCTATGAAGTTTTGCAATAAAGAGCAGCCCTACCACTCTTCAGCGACTCTGTTGCTTCCTATTTGAAGAAGCCTATGTTACAGCCAGAGTGCCATTCCTGAAATGGAAACCTTTCAGGTCTAGTATTAAAAAGGAAAATAATTCATACAGAATTAGAAATTCCACAGTCTATGGAAAAAAACCCTCTCTCCCTTCCACCAACCCAATTATCACCTTTAAGAGCCTGCTGTGGTCTCCCAAAACATCATTTGCCGTTGTTCTATCATTCTGAGTCAATGCTGAATCTTATAAGGTCCCTACTGAAAATTTCTTCTCTGTTCTGCCCAGCTCTTGCCCTCTCTCCTTTCCCCTGCTGGATACAATCCTGGGAGGCACAGAGCACCCTAGGTTTAACAGAGACATGCAGGAGACAAGATAACTGTAGTTTAAGACCCCGGCATTGGATCAGGGCTCTTGGCATCTTTTTTTGCAACTGAGGGCTTGCGAACAACACCATGTCAGGGATGCAGCTTGGTAAGCCTGCACCATGCATATAAGACTGAGCAAATTTGCCAACTGAGATGCAGATCCCTCTCCAAAAGGGGTTACGAAGTGAAAGGCAGCATGATGCAAACATGGCTGCACCACCCCCGGGTCCGAGCAGGACTGTTTCTGCATTGGAGTCCACTTACTTTTCTGAAATCAGGACTAACTCAGACCCTGGCTTTGCCTGCTCACGGTGATGCCAACATGGTGTCAGCAGAGCTTCCTCCTTTCCCAGGCTAGGTTAGTAGTCCAAATGGGAAACTTCATGAACCACGGTGCCTGAAATGCTTTCTCCAGCTCCTGCAGGACTTGGGGCAGATCACACAGGTCCACAGTTTGTATGTTTTGGAAGTAAAAAGTGAACATCAAAACCCACTTTTGGGCACCTGAGAAAACAGCCAGAGCCTCAGAAGTGCTGAGCAACCTCCCTCGATGGAGGAAACATGGTTTCAGCTGACTAACTGTAAGCACTCAGTTAGCCTTTGCTTCTCATGTGTGCTCATCTGCAAAGTGAGGATCATTATATCTGACTCCCTCTCCAGGTATTTGGAAGCTAATTTAGTTAATGCTTGTCAAGCACTTTAAGGTCTTCAGATGAAAGGAGCCGCAGATAGGCAAAGCATTGCTATTACTATTAATTATTTCTATTGTGCAAGTAGACATGAAAGCAGCAAGGGTGATGATTACTTGCTTCCTTTACAAGCGGCAAGACACAGCGCGAATACACAGACGGGGACCCTCCCTGCCCTGCAGTGCTCCTAATCTTACCAGCCAGATAAACCAGACAAAGAGCGAGGAAAGGAGCACAGACCCGAAGAAAAGCAATGCATGTAGTGACTTACCTCACACAGGGTTTTTTTGCAACAGTTGCTTTTTAAAAGAAGTGCCATGTTAGCCAAAAAGCAGGCATCGCTGTTCTGGGGTATTTAAAAACCACAAGTCAGGCTCTCAAAAGAGGCAAAGTTTTTTACAAAAGATTGTAAATGCTAGTTCTTATTTGGCCTCTGATTTTTTAGCAGTTCAAGCTTTGAGGTTTTTCTCTGCAGCCATGAGGACTGAAAATATTTCACTCACAAAAAAAAAGTCAAAATTCTCAAAGAACAAGTTGAAGTATTTGGATATGTAAGACAAATTCCTGGTGGTAACAGGTTGCTGTCAATCAGCTGCTCAGCAGGAAGGAGATGAGCATGGGGTTGGTGGCGGATCATCCCTCTTCCCTCCCAGGCACCCAGTGAGTCTCTCACAATTAGTTTTCATTCTCCCCAAGGTGCCAGGGGCTGGGTGCACACCACAGAGGAGTTTACATTCAGTGATGAGATGCTCCGCAGTAATTTGTTCCTTTATCTAATGCCTGACTAGACAGGCAGATGGATAGAGGAGTAAAAAAACCAAGTGGCTCCCAGCCAGATGCTGAAACCTCTCACGCGTGGCTGCGAAAGGGCTGGCGCTGGCTCAGCAGAAGGGGTGGGAAGCATGACCAAGGCCAGCGGTGTAGCGGGACTGGGATGCTCTGGGGTGAGACGTGCTGATCTGAGCCACCCCACCTTTCCTTCAGAGCGCAAAGGGTCGCGGAGGCGGATCCTGGGCCAGGGAGTACCAGGCTAGCCCGGCAGACGGGCATCTGCATCCCTCACCTCCTTCCAGGGCAGTTTCAGCCCATGAGTGGAAGGAGGTTGTGGCTGGATCCGCAATGTCCTGGGTGAATCCAGCAACTGCTGAACCTTCCTCTGACTGCTGTATGAATACAAATGGTTTTCTTGTTTGCTTTTTCCCAAGTAAAAGAATCCAGTTCATTTAATATCAGCTGGTGAACAGGCTTGGGACACCAGCAGCTGTATTTTTTTGATGACATTATCGTGGGGTGAGGATGCCTGACGCAAGCTCCCACCAGGCATGCACTGTTATAAAACTATTAAACCGCTCTTAAAAGAATCACAGACTCTTTCAGAAAGCAATTCTTGCAAGGAAGAGGCAGCAGTGTTTCTGGCAGGTCATACGGAAGTGCATTCTTATTTCATAATAGCTATATACAGTAATACAAGGATATCAAAAATAGGTTTAAAATGCTGAACCAGCTGTCCTCCATGCACTGCTTCAGCTTTCCAAGTCAGCATTTCACCCTTGGGCTCTCGCCAAGCTCCCTCTAATGGCCACAGACATCACATTTCATTGCCTCCCTGTGCTGCCGGTGGGTCAAGACACAGGCACAAAACTCGGGAGTTGCACAGGATGAGATGTGCCTGCTGGAGGAGGCCCTCCAGGTTTTTATTTTTTTAATGTGTGTGGGTTCATCTCTTACCTAGCTCTTTTATGATCCTGTCTCCACCCAGTATCTTCCCTCTTAACACTTCCCCAGGTTCTTGCCATTCTCCCTGGCCTCTGGAGACCTGCCATCATGGCAGAGTTAATGCACGTCCTGCCCTTAGCTCAGTTTAGGCCCACGCCTTAATACAAAGAATGGATTACACCACCGAGGAATGACAACAGTATAAGCTGGACAGTTTCTTCATCTTTTTAAGTCTAGGTTTTTGATGTCTTCCTCACGCCAGCTGCAAACTGAAGCCAGCTCTGCTACAGGGACCAAGGACCAAACCCCATGGCCCACAGTGCCAGGGCTGCTAACGCGAGCGCGCTGCTTGGTGCAAAGGGCAGAGCAGCTGCCCCTGAGCCACACCAGCGCTGTGCCGCTATCCCTCTCTGAGGTATCACAGTCCTTCAGAGCCACACGCTCACAGAGCACCTGAGGTTGGCAGGGACCTCCAGAGGTCATCTGGTCCAACCCCCCTGCTCAAGCAAGGCCATCTGGAGAAGGTTGTCCAGGACCATGCCCAGGCGGCTTTTGAATATTTTCAAGGATGGAGACAATATATCTCCTAGGACGGAGACAGACAGTTCACACCTTTTCGGAAAGGACCCCTAATTATGTCTCCTTTTGGTACCTAACTTTAGAAAACAAACAAAAATGCCTGCAGTCCGCCTTCCTCAACATCCCCTCACCCTCAAAAAAGCCTTGAAACTGCCTTCTAGTGGACATAGGAGAGGAAAAGTACAAATAGTTTGAAGATGGAGATTGCTTCATTTCTGGGAAAATTTTGTGACGGGGTTGTCTGTGCAAGCAGAGAATCCCTTTCAGAAACTCAAGCGTGCTAAGATATGTCCAAAAGCACTTCCCGCTTTGGGAAATATTGCCCTAATTGCCTCGGGCCTCCTGCTAAATAAGATATGTGGAGATTTAAAATACTATTCTGTTCCACAGTGGGCCCAAACTAATGACTTCAGGGTCAGCAAGAGGATGGATTGTCCTTTCTTCAACCAGCCAGAACCAGCTGGAAAAAACAAACAGACCTCAGGATATGAAGACCAGCTGTATTTCCAAAGGCTTATCCAAATTTTCCACATATATCAGTTTCTCCAGTACAGGCAAAGTAAGTAGTAAGTACTTTTACTAGCAAGCAGTAATTCTGGCTACAAACCTGGCCTCATGTACTTGTTCGAAACATTACAGCAACGCACACACAACTAGTATTGTTTTTCCTTTTTTTTTTTGGCACAAAACCAGATGGGGATGGTTAACGGGAGGATGGTCCCCCTTGCAATAACAAAACACTTAACGATTGCTTCTAACCTCTCGGCTGTTGCCCTCTGCTTTCGTTCTGGTGGGAGTCACTGGTCCAGGTGCCTCAGCCTCATGCAGGAGTTTTTAATCTCTCACAGGTTATCTGACCAAGCCACGTGTCTCTCAGTCTGACCAAAACCACCACCCTGGACTACAGAAACCCTCCCTCCTGACGATGTCAAACAGCTCTGAAAAATGCAATGAGTGCTTTTTGACAAAACCCATGTTTCTTCAGTATATTCCCAATATTTACTCTTCATTACTGCAGGTTTCCTGAGAGATCCACGGCAGTTCAGGGCAAATTAGGAAGGGAGGAGAAGGATCACCAGAAGAAGTAACATTTCTCCCATTTGGGCAGGTAAATAGGGGCATTTTCCAGTGGGTACTGCTTTTAGCTCCTAATTCACCTGCACCCTGAGCACATACTTGGACAAACCCCAGTGACAAAACACAGGGATGAGAAATGCCTTTCAGCCAAAACCAGAAAGAAGTGTTGCACGAAACCAGCAAAATGAAAGCACAAACCTCTAATTATTTTAATATTGGATAGTGACAGTGTTGTTCTGTGTTAGGAGCACAAACAACCCTTGGCCACAGGTCATGGTTCATTGCCGTTTTAGAAAACAGTGGGGCTGGCACAGTGCTGTCCCTGGACAAAACACTCAGGTAATTAAATAAAATGAGCTTTGCGATAAATCAGGTGAGCCTACACACACACAAGCAAGCAGTGGGTAATACTTTGCTAGATGGAAAGTTCTTGCTGGGTGTTTTTTTCAGCACCATTCCCCCTCCTTCCAGAAGGTGCTTCTACCAGAAGCGTTGGCTGTGCAACCTTGGGGTGCTCCAGGCTCACAGAGTCACTGATAACAGTGGGGTTTATTCCCAAAGGGCTCCCCCTTGTTAGTGGCACTTGTGTCCCCGGAGGCAATGATGTGTGCTCTGCCATCAGAGGGGGAAACCTGTGCTCAGCAGGATGTCACCTCAGGCAGGGGAGAGAGAGTCTAAGTATGTAGGAAAGGGGGTTATGCATCAAAAGGAGAGACAAGGGAGAAGAAAGAAGGAAAAAAACATTGGGAAAATAGGTAAAATAGAAGAGAAGGAAAGATCCATCCATGCAACATTTAAGCTGTTTTGTGACAGTACTGTGCAGTGAATATACCCTCAAAGAATGGAGAGACCCTATTTCAAACTTGGTCTAGAACAACTTCCATTCTACCTCTTCAGACTCATAGGTATTCTTAATATAAGCACCATAACCTGCACCACTCAATTATTCAAAGTTATTTTTTATGGCTATCTCTGATCTGATTCAAAACTTGAGCCTTTTTGCATCGAGCTGCTCCTCATCTTCCTCAGTGCTCTTGCCATGCGATCAGCTCTTTGTTGTCTGGGGCTGTGTGGGTCTGGGATGCCCTAGATAAAGGAAAACCTGAATAACGCTGGTACTGCCATTTCCACCTTGCTGTTTCTACCTTAACCGGGCATCTGCATGCTCTTGGATACGAGCAGGCATGTTAACCTGGGTACCTGCTGCAAGAGCAGGGAGAGCCAGCTGGGGCTCTAGGGCAGATTATCTGCAATGCCCAGGCTTGTGAACCTTCTCAGAGCCAGCCCATCTTGGAAAAAGCCTCTTAACAGCAGTTTGCTTCCTGATTCTTCCTCAGGAAAATCAACCTCCCTTTCCGTCACATGAAGAAAACATTAACGACAAATTGCCATAGGAAAGAGCAGCAAGAGATAAGTTGTGTCACGGTGCCAAAGTGGAATAAATTAAATCGAGTGGAGTGTCACTGTGTACTTGGAATAAAGCTTTGACTTCAGAGGGACCACTTAAGGTTTGTACTAAAATAAATGAGAGCAGAGCTGCCTGGCTCCTTTTTACACAACGTATCAACAGCAAAAAGGGCATTTTCTCATTAGCGCACTGCAGCTGCACTCCAAATGGGGCAGATCTATTAATAGAGTTAAGTGGGCAGTCAGATATGCCCTTCAAAAACCTGCACAAGGCTGTAATTCTTCAGTTTCTAACACACATTGCACCACCCAGGGAAATTGTAGGGCTGGAATGGATTTCATTTCTAGCGTGATGAACAGGATTTTTTGCATATTTACATTTCCTCTCTCAGTACCTGTGCTACTATGTGTAACTGGAAAATTAATAAAGAGTTTATGCCTAAAAGGATATAAATAAAAAGAGGACCAGAGCTGATGTACAGTAAGTCAATATAATCAGGAGGCATTGATCAGTGGAACACAAAATGCTTTCATTGCCTTCAAAGTCAATATTGCAGGGGGAAAAATAGATGGGTACACAATTGTATACACTCAGCTTGGCCACTAAACACTTCAGAGACAAAATTCAGTTTTTCTAAGTGTTTTAAAGCCTGGTTGGTTTTTGGTTGTTTTTTTTTTCATTTCTTTAAGATGAGTTTATCACTTCAGAAAAACAGGTAGGAGTCAGGCTTTCTGGTGTTAATACAGACTTGTATCATGCTCTTCTTTTTGGCATTCCTTCTGTACCTCACAATGAGCAGCATTTAGTTCCGATTTCGTCAAAAACTGAATATTGATCCTACTCAGTATGAGCAAATCTAAAGATATTCTTGAAGCAGTAAGAGAATTGTGTTTAATATAGCTTACCAGTATTTTTATTTCTCTGTAATGGCTAGAAGTGCTAATCTTTGGTTAAGCCCCTGAGTGCAAAGTGTTGTACGAACATAGATGAAAATACTGAACTTGTCCCAAACAGTTTAAAATCTATGTAATAGAACAAAAGACAACAAATGGAGTTGCTGTATGCAAATGGAAAAGCAGAAAACTAATACAATATCAGTTCTGCTTATGGTGCTCTTGCTTGAAAAGCTATTAAGCATTCAGTGGAGAATGGCATTGAGAGGTATTTGACACAATCAAGTCTAGGTATCAAGTCTAGACACTGAATGATTAGCAATAGATGAAGTATGGTAGGCCTATGGGATAGGCTTTGGAAGATTAAGAGAAGAAACTTAAAAAGGTCAGTAAAAGAATGTATAGTGCTGGGGACACAGTACAGATGAGAAACTACAGAGGTGAGCATTGCACATCACCCTGGAGGGCTATGAGCCAGGCAAAATCACAGAAAAGCAGAATCAAAACCAGGGATGCTGAGCCCAAATGAGAGTGTTAGCTATGTGAGGGTGGGAAAGGTAGTACCTTAGAGAAGTTATAGGGTAAGAGACTATAAAAACTCCAAGCAACCAGGATATGAGATTTAAGGGGAGAGTTCATCTTAAGTATCATTATGTAGTTTCCTTATTTGTGTCTTAACTCTGTACATAAGCTGGCAGATCCCCCCCTCAGGTGCCCCAGCTGTCAGTGCAAATTGCTAATGGTCTTCAGGTTGTTCACAATTTAATTCTTTAAATGTTTTAAATGCCATTAGGGCTTGTGCCTTTGCCCTGTCTGAAGATTGTCCGAAACTTACTTTGTTCTTTTCCTTGGGGTTGAAGGACCACCACAAAAAAACATGGTGAAATGCTGTTGCCACTGATGTCAGTTGAAGTTTGGGGCATTGGGTTCAGTCAATTCAGCTCAGTTTGCCTCCTTTTTGCCATCTGTGTTGTAATGAAGGTCCTTTGCCTGATATCACTCTATGGGCTTTTTAAAGATTTTCACTGCTGTGTGTCAGTGATGAAGACAACCTTCCTTGCATCCTCTGACACTGGTGGTATTAAATACGCAACCTGGGGACTGAAGTCCCAGGCTTTGCCCCTGTGCTTTTGCAGCTGCCCTGCCATGCTGGTAGTCCTCATGGATGAGGTTCATCCAACCACAGATGCCAACATCTAGATCTCCATTAATGATTTACTGTAACCCTACAGTAACTCCTAAAACAGATCTTGTGATTTTTTTTTCCTTAAACATGTCTGTTTCTCTCATTAGGAATGAATGTAGTCTAGGGTGACATCTACCTCATGGGCATCCAAAGTCATGTGAGATGAATTCTACCCTACACAGCCAATCTTTCATAGTGAGATTAAAGAATGAAGATGAGAGACAGTAGGGTGGAGAGTGGAATATTTTGCATCTTTGCTTTCATTCACTTGCCCCTTTCATTAACGTTTTTGTGATCAAGTCATCCTTCCATCTGGATGTTGAGAACAAGGCAACAGCAGGTGCCTGCGAGAGGGGGCATGTTTTCGGTCAAAGAGAGGGACATGAGCATATTCCTAGCATGTTTGGGGCCAAGTCTAATCTACCAAGTAACATATATTTATACGTTTTAGTGTTTGGACATATTTTAATGGTTGTTCTATCACATTTTCTACAAAAGAAAGTCCCTTTTTTCCTCAGTATGAGTCTTCTCCCAGTTTAATTATAATGTTTCTTCATGATTTTCATTGTTTTTCATTTCTTGGTCCATCTCTGGTGTCTTTCCTACCTTTATCTTTTCCTCTGCCAAAGCAAATCTTCAGTTTCCCTTCCATATTCCCACTCTCTCCTCCTTGGAATTGTATTTTTCTTTCCTTGCTTCCTCCCTTCTCTTGAGCCTTTCTGCCCTTCTCCCTCTTTTTTCCCCTGTCTCATTGAGAATTTTCTTTCCTTCCCTTCCCATCCCCACTCTCCTCACTCAGCTCTCCCAGCAGTATGCTTTGGAGCAAAGTAGGTGCCAAATTTTAACAGCCACAACACGTTGTGCAGAAGATGACTCCATGCCAATGGCCAGACTTTGCTGTGCCACCATCTCATGCTTCAACCATATTTTCTGCCATGCACGCATTTTCTGTCTTTGCGCGCTTGCATACCTGCCATCTCCTGCCTTTCCTCTTCTGCCAAACTGTGCATGGTTGAAATGGTTGCAGCACTAAAAAGGTCTCTGCTGCTCCAATCTGCGTGTCCCGGGGGCCTAAGGCATTGACCACTGGAACACTGCCTTAAAATAATCAATAACGCTGGGTGACACGCCAACCTCGCGCTGGCCAACCAGGGATAACTTGGGGTATTTCCTCATTCTCTGGAGAGAAACAGCTATTTGTTTAGTAGAGGCCATCACCCGAAAACATCGCTGTGCCTCCCTCAGACTGCCACGCTCCAGGAGAGAGGAGCTGGAGAGCCTGAAGCTGGCTGTGGGGAACTCTGGAGCCTGGAGGCCATCTTAGCCCCATGTAGAAGGTAAGCAAAGGTATTTACATGCTTCCCTCAGCATTAAAAAACAAAACTTTCTAAAACCATAGTTAAAAATTAGAAGCTTGCTCTAGCTGCCTTGCTTAACGAAGCTGTAGAAAGTGCTTTTGTTTGCTGAATTAATAAAGTCTTTTGAGTGCTTCTGGCAATCCAGAATGTTTTTCTAAGCTATAATAACATGGCCAGATCCTCTGATGTGCACAGGTAGCAAAGCGGCATTGATTTTGGTGGTAGAGGCTCTCGCTAGGGCTGGTGATTGATGTTTAGGTAAGTTCTCCTTGCAGTTTGAAGTGGTATTGAGATAGGTCAGAGAGCATGGGCTGTAAACCCCTGTTCTTCTAGCCAAAGCAGCATCGTGTTGCTTCATGAGAATTGGGCGAGAATTGGGCCCTCCAGCTATGTACGAAAGATGCAGAAGAGAATTTATAACTCGCCTACAAGACTTAGCTTTTATAGAATAAGGCCAGGCTGTGCCTGTGCTTGTTTGCTTCTCTCTGGGGAGGGAAAGTAGGTGATGTTGGGCAAACTCATGGAAAAGCAAAAGCTGGAATGAGACAGGAAAGCAGACAGGTAAAATTCAGTGTAAAAAAAAATAGCAAATGCATTGGGTATTTCAGAGAAAGACGGGTGAAATATCCAATATTCTTTCCATTTCCCTTCACTCCCTCCCCACTTCATCTTTCATTTGCACATTGTTGGCCTGCTTAGATTTTTATCTCTTTGAGCTGGAGCTCTTTCCAGAGACTTGCAAAATGCCCTGCCCAATTTTAAGCACTATATAAACAATAGGTAATAACCATAAACCAAGAAGCATTTTGTTAAAAATGTTCCCTTCTGGAATAGTTTAATGCCAGTTAACTTGGTTTAAAGCTGGATTAAAAAGCATAATGTGATTGTGGAGTGCTCAGAGGAAAAGGCATATAAGCACAGTGCTCTTATTAAACTCATAGCAGCAGAGAACAATGCAAATTTTTTGCTATAGAAATGCCAACTCAGAAGAAGTCTCAGCTACCTGACAGAAATATACAGCATCCCATAAAGTCTTTCTGTTATCCCTCTCAGTTACAGAGGTCTGAGGACATTGGTCTATCTTCATGCCTTACCTCATTTCTTCGCTGTCTTCGTTCTGTCAATGAAGCTGGCTTCAGCCTGTCTCTGGCTTTCTCAAGTATCTTCATACTGTCTTTCACCTGGTTTTTTTTGCTTGGGAACCCAACCTTGATTGATTTCTGTACTCCTAGCCTGCTTAATACCTTCTCAACACCAACTTCTGTCACAAAACTTTCAGGATTAGCCAATGCACATGACTAAATTGAGGGACATTTCACTGTTTGCTGCCTCGGTTACTACAAAAACTATTTGCACGTAGCAAGCATAGACATGTGCACGTGCATGGCTGTGTGTATGCGTGTGTAACACAGGCGTGTGTACTGAAACGGTGTGTGTTCAGATCATCTTCCTTCTCTTCAATTTTCTAACTTGCTCAGAGGAGGTCAAAACCATCTTTGTCTTAAACTGTCAGCTTTCTGCGAGGATAGAAACCCACAGATTGATATTTTGTATTTTTATACATTTGAAAGCCTTGAGCTGCAGTGAAGCTATGGTAAAACATCATGAAGAAGTGATCAGTTTGTGCCATAAAGTTAACGGCAGTGTGAAAGTTCAATAATGTCTGACTCAGTAGTCTGCAGTTTCCAACCTGATGTGGAGAAATATTTGTGGGTCCACTTTTGTACTGATCAGCCTTTTCTCTTTGGCTATAGATCACAGCATGGGTGCAGTATGAGCTGAAGTTGTTCACTTTGGTGAAGAGGGATGTAATAGCAGCCTACAACAAACTTGGAAGGGAGTGACAGAGGTGGTGGAGTGGTAGGAGAGGAAATAACAAGGAGCAACAGCCATGTGTACAGCTTGGGAGATTCAGGTTGGACATGAGGAAAGACTTTTTTACCAAGAGGTTGGGGCGGGCCTGCAACAGGTCACCCAGAGAGGTGGTGGTAGATCCATTCTTGGGGGTTTTCAAAGCTCTGCTACAAAAAGTCATGGCTGACACAGCAACCTAGTGTTGGTGGTAGTCCTGCTTTCAGCAGGAGGTCAGACTGGTGACCTGCAGAGATCCCTTTCAAACAGTGCTTCATTTATGTTGAGTCTTTGATTTTAAAATATGATTCTTTGATTTTAAAAGAAGAACCTGACTGCTGTGAAATAGTAAGCTGCTGTTTTACATGTTATGGCAGATCTCTGGAAATGAGGTGGGACGGCTTTGTGACTTCCCTTTAGCAAATAGCCACAGGATTAGACATGTTTCCAGTTTTTCGGGTATTTTAGGGAGGGTGCCAAGCAGACCCATAACCCACAGTCCTATCTACCCTTATCTGCAGAATAAGCACGTCACAGGAAACAGTAATGAAAGTTTCTCCAATTCTTGCTGACAGCATATTTTTGATTGAAATAGCCCCAGTGCCAAGGCAGGGTTGAATGTTTCTATGGCACATCTGGCAGTCATTCCCTGCTCTTGTAGACCTTCAGTGCAGGAGATTTCAAATCAGCTTCCCAAGACAGTGGTCCCAGACAACCTGGTGCATCCACCTCCCCTTCCACCCAAGGCCTTAGCCCCACCATGAAATCTGCCAGTCAGGGTATCAGTTTGTGTGGCCACAGTTTTGTTACTGATGTTCCCAATGGACAGACACTTGTCCATGAAGAACTAAAATGAAACTCTCCATTCATTTCATACCAGCACATGTTTAGTCCTGGCAATTCTAAATAAATTCAGTTAAACATTCCAGTTTTTCATAATTCATTTTTAAATACAGTCTCTGAAGGGAAGAGGCTCTGTAAAACAGGATTATCTGTGTAAGTCTTAACCGGAACATTTCTTGCTTCAAAACTGACTCTTCTTTCATTAAAGAAAACTGCTGAAATCCCGTGCTCCCTGCACTGCAGTAACCCAAACCTCCCTGTGTCTTTCCTCAGCAGAGAGCTACCATGTGCACAGGGAAGTGTTCGAAGTGCATTGGGATCACCCTGTTCCCGCTGGCGGTATGTGCCATAGTCTCCAACATCCTCCTGTACTTCCCCAATGGACAAGTTCTGCAGCTCAGCGAGATAACTGATCTGGTCTGGTTTTTCCAT
Organism: Aviceda cuculoides; assembly: GCA_035590195.1. Lineage (NCBI taxonomy): Eukaryota > Metazoa > Chordata > Aves > Accipitriformes > Accipitridae > Aviceda > Aviceda cuculoides. Next base: position 15,560,219 of record JAVJGG010000027.1, read on the forward strand.
GGCATTCTGGGAGCTGGGATACTGGTAAGAGAGAAGTGTTGCTACTGTTTCTTATAGGTTTTGTTTTGTTTTAAATTTAGGGCTAAGAAAACTTCTGTTAACAAAAAAAGTCATAGAAATGTGTTTCACATAAACATTTGAGCAGCTTAACAGGGAAGTTGGGTACTGGATTGAGAAAGTGCATTCAAGACTGAAAAAGTCCCTAATCACAGGAATACAAGGTATTCCTGAAATAAATATCAGGTCTCCAAGTCAGGAGGAAGCAATAGGACTGACTTCTCACTGTGGAGAAGGGTGACAAGGGTGTTCATCCTCCATGAGTCAAAGCAAAGCTGAGGTCCTAAGCTCAGCTGGAGGTGGTGAGTTTTCACTATTGTCTGCACCCCTTCATTACCCCTCTAACTGATGTTATGCTCACATATTTCACAAAAAAGCATGAAGGGCAAAACTAAAACATGTTTCAATAGGTGTTCGTTAGAGACCAAGTCAACACTCAATGAATGTGGAACACCAAATGGCTTAAATCCCAAACACCCGCTGTGTTCCCACACACCAACCTACCTCCTTTTGGGTTTGATCTGGTTTGTATGTGTTCTTCTATAACCAGTTCTCCATTCCACCACTCATCACTTTTCTGTGAATATCCATTCTATCTATCTATCCTTCTATCCCTACTAGAAGGGAACATGTTTGGGAGTACCGATCTTTTCCAGTTCATTAGTAAGTCTGCTCCCTTTACACTCTTCCAATTATCCACCCAAATGCAGATAAAAAGCCGAGCAAGTAACATGCATATGACAAATACTGGCTGTTATGCAGCCTGGGCAGATGGTAAACTGGCACACAGCTAGCTACCTGCATGTCAGAAAAATGAGTGTTTAGGAATAATTAACTCAGAAAAAAGCAAATCTCATTCACAGTCAGGCTATGATGCAGCTACCACGTAAGTCTATGGAAAAGCTACAATGGATGTGGTTCAGACTCATGCTTCCCAAAGCAGAAACTTGGTATAAAATCATTCAGTAAATTGTTCTCCACCAGCAGCTTGCCTGCTTCTTCTTCCAGCTACCAGTTGGGCCTATTACTCATGCTGAGCTTGAACGTAAGCATGAGTTTGTGGAAGGAAGCCTAAAGGAAGAAGTGGAACTACATGAGAGACCTGTGGAAAATTCATATCACTGCAAGCCCAGGAGTCATTGGCGTTCAATGAAAGGAAAAGCAAATGTTAGGCATGAGAGCGTCACAGGCTCATTGAAAACATGCCTTCTTTTAAGGCTTCCACAGAGGCTTGCCTGTGGCCAGCACCACATACATCAAAAATGAGAACAGCGAGTAAGAGGGGAGAAAAAATTTGCATTGACCTTCAAAATACAGCATTAGGAGTAATTATTGATCCACAAACAATGCTGTTGAGTGTACGTGTTTTCCAGAAAACAGCATGACAAATGCCCACAGGTGAAGAGAAGGGGAAAGAAAGCATTATCATCAGCTCCATTTTCCAGGTGCTGGAAGCATGGGAAAATGAAGTCTGGCTTCTGGGCCTCCTGGGGAGCTAAGCAAGGGGCAGAATGCCCCACGACTGGAGCCTAGTCCGTATCCTGACTCCACAGTGAGGACTGACCAGGCTGCAATGCTTTCCCCCATGCACCCAGCTTCTCCCCAAAGGAAACTCAGGAAAGTCGTGCCAACAGGTTGCCCGATCTTGGTGGATCTCTCTGTAACCAGGACACAGCCTCCAGAGCCGGGACTTTGGGGAAACTTCATAACAGCCTGGCCTGGCTCTGTGAGCCAGAAAACCTGCCTCAGAGCCAGAAAACCTGCCTCCACCTGGGAACTTCATCTGTAGACTGCTACCTAGATCATCAGCACACTCTTTGGCTGAGCAGCCAGCCTCACCCTTTCCTCCTCCTCTGCTGCTTCTCTAATGGAAATTTATATGACGTGAAAACCTCTCCATTTCCTTATTTCGAAAGTTTAGGGCGTAAAGGAAGGAAGACTGGCTCCATGTGTCATAGTAACGTCTTTCCTGATGGAAAGCCTATGTGCAACACTGGGAAATGCCTGACCGAGCGATGGCTCACGCACAGCCCTCATTTTACTGACAACAGCCAAATCTAGCAAATTTTCATTCCCATGTCAAAAGGCAGGTGTTTATAACCAGACACTGCAAAAAAAAGGAAGTTGCCAAGCAAACCCTTCATCCTGAGCCAGGCTAATAAATGACACAAAGGTGTTCGCAGCTTAGATGAGAAACCGCCAAAGAAGAAAGACAGCCCTGGAGGAAAGGGAGTGTTGGTTTGATAGGCAGAGGTATTAGCTCTCCTTCCGAGTGCCAGACAGTGCCATGCTGGGGCTGAGGCTGCCTTGGGGCCCACCTGTGATTATTTAAGAGCCAACTTCTTTCCAGGAAGAGGAATGTCTTTTCAACCTCAATGCTCTACACCTGCAGGTCTCTAGCTGCGGTCCAGTGACCACTGCAGGTGCTGGAGGCTGCCTCTGGGGTGTGCATAAAAGGCAATGGAGAGCAAATCCTTTGAAAAATATTTAGGGGCCTCCAAATCTAAGCAGGTTTCATAACACTGTCTTACAGTCTATCAGAGATATTCACACTGCACACATAAATTCCGTGGGCTTTGTTCACCATGGACATTCTGCTCTTCCTGCCCTACATGGAACAACATCTCTCCAACATCTAGTCAGGCTGGTTTTACAGCTTTTACTTTTTTTGTTTGTTTGTTTGGGGGTTCCCCTTCTTTCATTACTTTATAGGGACCATTTCCTACTTTCTCAAATACTCATTTTCGTGCGTTGTTATTTGAGATGCCTACACAAACGGCGGTGGGCAGAGGCAAGGCAGCAGGAGTGCTCTGGCTGCACAGCTGACCCACAAAAGCTTGCTTGCCCTCTAGCTGCCAAACTAAAACTTTCTTTATCTCCAAAGTGCCTCTGTAAAGCGGCATTATATCCTGAGACACAGATGGTTACTGATTTCATTGTATCAGTCCAGCTCCACCTGGTAATAACTGTGGAGAAAGCTGGTGTGAACTGGGATTTCCTTGTGGAGTGAAGTCCATTTTGCAGCTTTTCCAGAAGCTTAGCACAAAGAACCAAAGTCAGGTGTGTTTCAGGATGTTTAAGACTGATTTCCCAATTATAATCCAGAGTAGGATGCTTAGAAAATTTAAACAGACATAATTCTTAATTCAGTGATGCATGGTTTCTGAGAAGAAATTCCTTTTTCTCAAAACTGACACATTTGCTCCTGAAAAAAACCCAACAAAACCCTGTTGAAAAGAAGTATAGCTTCAGCAATCAGAATTTCTGTAACAGAAACTTGCCAGCCGGCTCTAGCTATAATCCCACACTTCTTCCTGAGTTACCCTTCAGCAACCAACACCAAGCAGGTGTAACTCACAGAGGCAGAAGGTAGTTTGCATTTGAGGAACATGATGCCCCAGCTCCTAGACTTTAAAAACCATCCCAGCAGAAGTACTGCACACCAATTCAGCTTGTGCTTTTCTCACAGGTTATTTTACCGGCGTTCATGATGCTGGGAGCAGGCGGAGCAGGATGTTGCGCTAACAGATGCGGGGTAAGTGGATATTTATGTGTTGAAATGGCACTAGAGGGTTTGCACAATAGCTCTTAAATGGCTGCTTAGCAGGTGGAAACGTACAATGACAAACCATCACACCACCATCAACAGCCATGTCAGGGAAATGCAGAACAGGAACTTGATCTACAGCGTCCCTGGGCTGGGGCTGAGGGCTCAGTTAGCCAACAAGAATGTTACGATACTGCAGCCACCGACATGAGGGAAATCATGCTCAGCCAGGGCAGGTGCTGGAGCATTTAGGCACAACGCTGAGGGCAGAGGGGCACAAAGCTACTTCACCCCACATAAAGGAAAACATGGCTCCAGCTTCCTTCTGCTCAAGACAATCTAAAGATTGAGACAGCTGCCCGTTCCTTCTACTTCCACCTGGTCCTGTTTCCTCCCTACCCTTCCATGGCAATTTGCTTTTCCACAGGTTCATCCCTGCTTACCTCTGTAGGGACAGGTAAGTCCCCTACTTTGCAGCCCCATGCTAAAAGCCTGAGCTGCTGCGGCTGGCACTGAGGAGCCAGCGCTGCTTCCTGAAGGCTGGTCCCCATGGAAGGCTTTGGCCCGTAGCACACATTTGCCCAAGCGTTATGCACATGAAAGGTGCAAATGCAATTTGGGCTCTCTGTCATCCAGAGACAGGCCAGAGAGAATTTTTTGCCTTGATAATTAAGAATATTATAAAGCAACATGTTACACAGGCATTTCCATTAATCCTCGAGCCCTGGGCACAGACTTCTGTGTGGCTATCATTATTAGCAAGAATAAACTGACTTAGAAATGTATTTTTAGTCTGCATCCTTCCCAGAAGCAGCCTGGAATGAGATATTCCATACAATAAAGCACGTCTCTTCTGTACTCTTCAATTAATATTTAGTTTGATCCATGAGAAGACCTTTACCTCTTCAAGATGTTTTACTTAAGTTAATTCATTATTCATAATACCAAAAAAACATTCTTTATTAGGATGTCAGCAAGTACATCCCAAGGGACATGTCATTATATTGATTTTACCGAACATCACATGCACAGAGAAGATGCTAACAATGGCCAAGTAGGCCAGCTGCAGAGCTGGGGTGTGAGCCTAGGCACCCTGAACCCGATGCCTGAGCCGGCTGCTTCTCCTGATTTTGCATGATGTAGAAAGTGGTGGTGGAGAACAGCTGTACTTTGGGTGTTCCCACGCTCTGCTGAACGTGGTAAGTCACGAGGGGCAATCCAGCTGAACTGGGCTTAGAAGGTCTCCCTTCTCCATCCTTCATCCCAGCACTAAATATTACAGAGCCAAGACCCAAACTTCCCCAGATGGGCTGGGTTCAGTCATCCAGCCCACCAACGCAGGAGGTAGCACGGTGCCATCCAGCAGCCCACATCTGCAGACACCCCCCCCCCCCTCCTCCATTCCCCTCCACCACCTTTTCACTGCCTGAGCCATTCCTAGCAGCATCCATGGATGGCAGGTACCCTGTCTGCACCTTCCCATCACTGATGGGTTACCTACAAGCTGTTCCTCCTCTTCCTTAATTGCTGTTAGAGAGGAATACAATAGATATTGTTGAGAAAATAGTTTGATTACATGCTACGATACTTGCTATATAAAGAGAGCTAGCTGTTGGCCAGGTGATGAAGCTACTCAAACCAAACTAGACGGTAGGCTTGGTGAGGATGGTATATCTTTGAAAATGCTGTCTTCTGGGACTGTGGGAATTACCCACCTCTTTGAAGTGGAAAGGGGTGAAGCTCTACAAGTCACTCCGTGGTTTAAACAGAACATGGCTCAGTGTAGAGATGAGATGGGGACATGAGCAATGAGCGAGTTGCTGTAAACAGCATTAAAAACAACAGTTTCTCCTGCACAGCTCCAGGGGAAGACTGGTTTCCAAGCATGTAAAAAGAGGTGAGTATTGCAGGGAGATTTGAAGGCTAATGATGTGCTGCTTCAGGAGAAGAAACCTTAGGGAAACTTTGCTTTGGGGATAGCAGGAGGAAATGCACAGACACCCACGGCAGGGTTGCTCAGATGCCCTGACCGTATGGGCTGTATACCCAAGGCAGGGTATGGTGTGAACCACCAGGCGCTGGAGACTAGAGGAGCCCTGAGACTGGTTCAAACGTCATGATGGCAACGACTTCCCAAGGTGCCAGAGCTCCTTGAGAGGTGGGTCTGGGTGGACCCGATTGGGGTCCCCAGCTCTTGGTGGCTTCTCCACCAACTTCTACCTACTGGCAGAGAAATAGTCCATGCTGGAACTGCTCAGGAGACTTTGTAATTCAGAGGTTAGATTGTCCACCTTTCTGCTTTGGGGACCTTAGGTATAAAATTGTAATTTACACTGAATACTCAGCATTGCTTTTCATAGAAAAAAAAAAAAAAAGGCTAAAGACCTAATACTGATCAGAATTATTCAATCAGAACATAACCATTTTCCTCAGGGTAGGGACTCCATCCTATTATGTTTTGTGAAATCCCTGGTTTAATAGTTTCAGACTTCATGGCAGCCTTTACATGCTGCTGAAGTATCAACAACAGTAATAATAATTACTAAATTTCTCATCCTTTTATTCACCTTATTGAATTCTCTAGTTCACAGTGATTATGTGCTGCATTGAGTAAGTTTTTTTCATTAATACATTTTGAATTGTTGCCTGCAAACATACCTAGATTGCTTCTTGTCCTTGCATAATGGAGTAATGATTTTGGAAAGTAACAGATTTAGAAAGCTTCCGTGTCTTGCAGCTTAGTGTGTATGCATCTGAACACATCCACTGCACTGGCACAACGAGGAAAAAAGGCCCCCCAAAATACAGCTTCTGTCATTGCATCAGCAAATGTACTCCAGTATTTTTCTCTAAGCCTTCCATAAGAGTTACTAGTAGAACAAGAATAACCATAGCAGCTTTCCAGACAAACAAACATAGATAAGCAAAGATATCTGGATAACCAGACAGGGTAATAATTCCACAAAAAACACCTCCAGAGAAAGAAAAAGAGAAGAAAGAAATGTGCACGAAACAAGAACTGGGGCAATAAAGAGCAGCACAAGCTGGGACAGGAGGAACTTGGTAACTTCACCAAAGCAGCTGATGCAAATGCTCAAAGAATAAATGCTAAAAGTCTTCATCAGCTCATCAGAGACAATCCAACTGTGTGAAGGATAAAGCAGGGAAAACATTAAAAGGAAATCAGCAAAATGATGAGCTTTGCAAGAGGTAGAGAATAGGCAAACACCATGGGAAACTAATTTCAACAAACTCAAGCGTCCCAACTTAGACCTCATGTTGCAACTGAAGACACAAATGAGGAAATAAAAAATTTCAAAAAAAAAAAGGTGATAAATTAAGATGGTACAGGTAGGGAAAATGCTGAAAGGTTGAGATGTTGCGATAGTTAATAAAATTGCTGGATTTCCATAGAATATGGGACAAGCCTCCAGAAAAGTCTCCAGAGGAGTGGATATAATGGAGAAATGCCACTGTGTGTCTAGAAAATGCCCAAGAGAGCCAATTTAACAGCTGCAGCAACTTCAGACTCCTTTTTCAGTGATAAGTAGTCTTTGTCTATATAAACATGTGCACAGTAAAGGAAATAGGTGAGATGAAGGTAGTTATACAGCCAACAGATTTCAAATGAGAAAATCATGTGTCATGATGAGTACTACTAGTACTAACCACTATCATAAAACATAGTAGTAGCAAAAGACATTTTGACTTTTTCTATCATAATTGTCTTTGGGATGCCCATACTGCTATGCTGTGCTGAAACTAATCATTAGCATAATTAAGATCCTTCAACCAAGATGCAGAATGCACAGTTGAAGTAAATGAGAAAAAAGGTGGGGAGAAGTGGTTCAGCGTAGGTAGGAGTTTCAGACAGAGTATCAGTCACTCACCTTCACCGCGAGGCATGGCTGGTGATCTTATTATGAGAGACAGTGCATCAGCTACAACCCAGCACCGCTTTGGTCTGCGACAATACACTAAATTACCTACATTTTGCTGACAATGAAGCTCTGCTAAGAGGCAACTCAGCCAACATGCAGATAAAGACAAAAAGAGTGTCCAGCTTTGCAGAAAAAGACAGAGTTATTAATCAGTTATGATGAAATAAATCTCATGAGAAATCCCAGCAACTTCTAACTCAAGGATTGCTTTAGAGGCAAAAGGACACACAAAATGAGTCAGTTCACACACTGGCAGCATGCAAGGTGTACAGAAAGCAGCAATGTCATTGCTGACAAGTTGGAAACTGCATTCACCAGCTTGAACATGTTTGGATAGTGAATAGTTTTTAAGACTATGTCACAAATCTGCAACGTGGATGGTGGATATTTCCATTTGACTCTGCAATGCAGCACTGTGTGGAGCAGCTGGCGTTAGGAGAAGGTTTCTACCTTCCTTGTGGGCTATTAGATTTCACTGGTATTTGCTGGCAACAGGGAAATGTTGCCAGAGGTATGCAGCTTTAAACCCAAGTCTGGGACAGGAGCGTTTCCCATGTTCTTCCTCAGTCGTGCCTCTGCCCTGACTCCGAGGCAATCCTGCTGCCTTGCCCCCAGTCCAGGTCTTCCCCTGGCTTTGCCAGTCTGCTCCAGAGTTTCCTTTTCTCTTCTCCTTCTTGGCAGAGTTGTGAACAACCACAGGCAGGGACGCTTAACAAGACTAGTGGGAAGCCTGTCCCAGACACAACACCAGTAGCACCTGCTTCAGATTCTTGTTTCTATATACAAACAACAACCAGATGCATTTCATCCACTAATAGAAAACTACCCCAAAACAGAGCAAAGGTAATTTCTGTGGGAGTGGCCAGTGTAAAACGTACAGGTGCATTACATATAATTCGAAATCACTGCTAGTTCGTTGCCACACGCAGCACAATTAGATTTCTCAACATGAGCAGTGGTAACCACATGTCATGCTCTTGCAAAATGAAGGAAAGCAGCAATAAGAAAGGCTCTTTTGCCTTCCTCATCAATTAACAAAAACAACTAATGCATCTTCTGTTGCTTTCATACCTGGTTCGGTAGTTGCTTGCTAGTTTCTGTTGGTACAAGGGCTGGGAAAGGTGCTCTTGGTGAAGAGGTCGAAATGCCAAGACGCATGATGTGGACTACATCAAGCCAGTACTGGCTTCATATTGGCTTTTGAAAGAAGACCACCAGATTTTTCATAATTGATTGGTCAAGTATAAAACTCTGATTAATTAAAGCTCTGGACATACCCACTTTTAAAAGCAAAACAAATACAGTCTGAAATCCTTTCACAGCTAGGATAGCTGCACTAGTCAGAAAAATTCAACTATTTTTTATTCCTCCAAATATCATACTACTGTTATGAGTTTCAGATAAAGATCGTTCCCTTCCCATTCAGTTTAAGCTTTCCATGTTACTCAATACTTCTGTGCATGCGATGCTGAAGGTCTTTTCCCTTTCAGATGCTGCTGTCAGTGGTCCTGGCTGTGCTGGGATTCGCAGGAGGAGCGTATTGTGTGGTCATCTCCTCACTGGGGCTGATTGGGGGCCCTCTGTGTGACACAGGTGATGGAGAATACCTCTACCCTTTCAGGAATGACACTCTGGAGTAAGTACAATGTACAGGCTCCTCCAACTTTGTTTTCCCTAATTGCCTCCACATACATCTTTTTATATCAAATTTGAATTTTTCCAAAGTGAACTGATGGTCCACCTGGTCTACAAATAAATTCATATTTCTCTGAGCCAGCATGTTCCAGCTGGTCATCTCTTTGACCAAAGATCATCTTTGGGCAAACTGCCCGAGTCTCTTCTGTTGTGCTTGTCAGCAACCCCTTTTGCAAGTTGCAGCACACTTTCAAAAGGCTGCTGAGCTGTGAATCCCACCAGAGTCAAAAGGAAATGTTTGGTAAGTATGCCACATTAGTCTGTTAAATCATCATGAATTGAGTCTACTCTGCCTGCTTCTGAAAAGCAAAGCAAAAGTCTTTTCTAACTCTTTAAAGTTATCCTTGGCAACTACAGTCTTCAAGACAGAGCTAGAGACGATGGATGGACTGGGCTGAGATACCACAGCAGGAATAGAGAATATGGAGACACATTTTAAAATCATTAGGGACCTTTCCCTTTAGTTATTAGCACTGCCATAAAACAAAAGGGAGATTCTTGTGCATGTACAGATGTGGCTTTCTTCTCTAGCCATCAATTGCACCTCTGCAAAAGCAATTCTGAGGAGAATCACCAGCTTTCACCAATTATAACAGAATTTGAGACTCACTCTGTGCAATCAAGTTCAGAAAATGTAATGCCAGAAAACACAGAAAGCATTCTCAATTTTTAATTTTCTTATTAGAAATGTATTCATTGTCAATTATTTTTCTCTATCACAGAGACAGTTATTTGTTCAACCAGACAACATGGAGCATTTGCAAAGAACCTGAAAACATCATCCTTTGGAATATTGTCCTTTTCTCTATTCTCCTGGTCATTGGTGTGATTGAAGCTATTCTTTGTTTTGTTCAAGTCATCAATGGACTTACCGGCTTTATATGTGGCACATGTATGAGGAAAAGAAAGGTTGGTATGCAGTAAAAGGTATCAGAGTGCTTTATGTTCTTACCACTTTTATTTTTCAAGATCTGGGAATGGTACATGACCAGAGAGATCTTCGCAGCCCCTGAATGAGCTCCTCCGGGGAGCTGAGGCAGTACACATGCATTTGCACACCGTCTCTCTCTCCCTCACATGTAGTCAGGGACAACCTGGTCCTCAGATATTTCAAAAGAGCGGAGCAGGGTGATGTAGTGACATACTCAGTTGCATGGTTGTGTTCCTATTCAAGAAGCCATTTTGATAAAGTGTAATGACCCCCCAGCACCTGTAAGTGAGAGAGATGAGAAGTGGAGGTGTTTCTAGTTGGTCAACAGTAGTAAAAATGTCATTTTACAAAATGGAAGAAAACCACTCGTGTTTCATTTATCATCAGTGCTTCCTTTTTACTGTTTATTTTCATTATCCAAGATTTTTGCAGTAAGTCTGATATCCCTCTGGAATATTAATGAATCATCTTTCTTTTGTTGCCTTGCAGACAAATATTTCTGGAATGTGAATGACCTACAGGGAATGCCAGGACACCCCCCAAGCTGCCGATTCTCATACAATCAGG
>JAVJGG010000027.1:15570966-15598743 GCA_035590195.1 Aviceda cuculoides
GGCGTGAAGATAAACTTGAAATGTTAAGATGCACTGTGCTGTGTTTCTGGGGGGATGACAAAGAAAGCCCAAAATGTTCAGGAGTTTCATGGGGCAAAATGTATTTTTTACAAAGAAGTCAGGGTGGAAAAAGGCTAGATCATTTAGATCTGAGATGCCAAATTTTCATCTCTCGAAATATTCCTGCTAAATCTCAGGTATTGGCAAAACCAGGAATCTGCCTGGTCCTGACTGCTGTACTTGTGCATAAAACACAAAGGTCCCCAGACCAAAGCTCACCACTTGCCCTCCTGTGTATATGGGAAACTGAACTGTTGTTAATATATGCATCCATCAGCTGCACGAAGCAGGTGCTCTCTGGCTGGATGTAAATAACCTCATGTCCCCTCCAGATCCCACCTTGACCTCGCCTGTTAGTTCCTATTAACTTGCTACCCAGGCACTCCCAGATTTAAATTAGGATGCGCAGAGAATATGTCGAGCGGCATGTGCAACGCTGCAGAAGCAGTTGAAGTACGTGGTTTTCAGCCTCCCTCCGCCACTCTGGAGCCAAATCCCCTTGTGCTCATTTGGTAGCTTGCTATCATGTTTGACAAAGTAAGTCCAGTGCACTTCTATGTCAGTTCTTCAGGAGCATCTAAGAGACATGGTAGCCCTGGAGGGGCATTTGGGTCAATATAGACAGTAGGGTTTGGAGCAAGAGTTTAACAATGTCCAGTGTAACTAGAAGGAGGAGAACCTCAGCACCAATTTTGTCCTCACGAGACTCCATAGGCATCTCACTAATTTCCACACAGGTCTGTAGGGCTGTTCTAGAACAGATCACATGGACAAGCTATTAACTGTTAAAGATAAACATTAAATCAATAAAGGTAGTGATTACGTGCAGCGTAGTAACAAGTAACAGATATAATCTGAAAGGTAACAAATTGCGTCAGTCTTAGTGTTACAGCAACAGTAATCCCAACCAGGAACTGCGTAATTCTCCATCATCATTTAAGATCAAGCCCTTGATGCTAAAGTCCATGACTGGCAAATTTCAGAAACCTCACCATTTCAGTGACTTCCTCAGAGGTTATTTCCTGGACATGCCACTGATTTCCCTAAGTCAGCCAAACTGTAAGCTAATCTTTATCTATCCTGAAGGCATGTATGCAGTTAGGAAAACCTGAATATATTAAAGCACTTGGAGTCTATTTTTCAAAGAAAGGCATTTATGAAGGCATTTAAAAAGCTGAAGTTTGCAATCATGACTAGGTGTATCCAAACCTGCCAGGTGGCTTTAAAAGCTCATGTTCGTTGTGGGCAGTGAAGCCTGGACGGTGCTACCATATAAAGTGGGCATCAAAATAAAGCCAACTGATTCAACCAGGAAAGGAGTCAAGGAGGCAGTAGCAGTAAGGATATTCAGCATGTAGTCAGACTGAGAGAGACTCCTTCATCAGCAGAGGGGCTCTATGAACTCTTCACAGCCCCTAAATGTCAGCCCTGCCCTCATCCTTCAGTTTTGTCTCCCTGGCTCTCACCAGTATGATAAAGCCCGTCTGGGCTGTGCCAGCCCTGCGAGAGGGAGAGGTACCCACTGGCACCCACCACCGCCAGCACAGGAGAGTAAATGCACTGTACTGCTGCCGTCCGCTTGTTCCAAGCTGTCCTGCCCGCGGGATGTTTAGTGTCACCTCTGTGTGCTCACGGGGACACCCTCTGTCCTGTCAACTGTGCAATCACTGGCCTCACTGATATATGTAAATATTAAATATTGTTATTCTGAAGTTCTTTTCTGGCTTGATTTGTGTGACCTAAAGGACTTGCGACTTCGAACTAGCTCTGGTACGAAGACAAATGGCATGACACGGAAAGTAGAGTTAAATTCATCTTGTCTAAGTTGAACTACTGAAAAGAGTCAAGCATCAGGCCACAGAGTCCATGGAGAGAGGTAGCCTTCCCCCAGCCCGTACTGAAAGAGATGTCTAAAGCAGGCAGGAGGAATTGCCTCTCCGGGCAAGATTCAGTCGTCTACCCTAGATAGGAGCATCTGGCGCCATTTGAAGTGCAGCAAATTGTGCTCAGCCTCCAGATGCCACGCGAGGTGGCGAGGGTCTCCAACGTGTCCTGTGTCACACCTGAGAGTCACTTGCAGATCTCTAGAGACCCAAGTGTCTCAGCTGGAGCTAGCAACACGGAGGTGTGGGTGACCAAAGCAAATGCTCGTCTCTTGCAAACAGAAGGATGCTAAAAATCAATTTAACCAAGATAGGTGGCTAAAATTCAGTGAAATCATTTCAGCTCATGGCTTTTCAGATGCCCCAAATCACCTTTTACATGTGCAAAGCCTGAGCTCTCAGAAGTGTCACCAGAGCCGTCTCCAGGAGCACATCATAACAGGGGTGGCTCCTTGCACCGAGCACTGCAGAGACCTGTAAAAAAATGGCTACATAACACTAATAAAAACAATTTTGGTTTAGGCAGAGTTGGCTTCACTAAAGATAAAATATCGTGTTCCAGAATTGGGATTGCCACAGATTTTAATTTTTTTTTTTTTTTCAAAATGGTAAGAATTATTTCCGTGAAATCTAACAAAGGAAAAGAAGTATTTTGCCTCTGAAATATTTTATGTATTGTACACATGAAGAATTTAGTAAAACTAAGGAACTGATAATATTTTTCTATATCTATCTTTTATCTCTATCTACCTACCTACCTATCAATCTGTCTTCTCTAAATCTATCAATCTTACATAATTAATGGTCAAAAACTCACACAGGCATAATGACAAAATATTTGTTTAATTTTTATATTTATTACTCACTGTGTAGTCTCATCACACAGGCTCTCACACAAGGAGTAAAAATATGCTGCTTTCTAAGCAAATTATCCCTCTCCTCTGCATTTGAAACTCATGCAGGATATCAGCCACACACAAATCTGTGTTGGTTGGAAAAGAAAAAAGTGTTCCTGGGATTGACTTGGGATAGGAATAAAATTTTAAACCAAGGACACCATCTGCAAAATTGTAAATGTTTGGAGACCAATGGCCCAGTGTTTCAGCTGCCAGGATCAAGGACATGATTCAAATACCTGGGCTGGAAACCACAGACTAGTTCGTGCCACCTCATTTCAAGAGGAACTGTCAGGTTGTTTTGATGCAAATAGCTCAGATGCCTCAGGCCCCAGTGCTCAGTTTTTCTTGGGGAGCAGAGCAAAGCAAACCGGTGGAGAAGTTGGTCCCCGCAGACCTCCCCGTGCCGCAGCCTCTGCTCCACTGCCCCAGCCCCAGCCCCGTGTCTCTGCTCCCAGGGAGCTCCTCACGGGCAACCGCTTCTTTGCAAACAAACTTTAAAAAAATCCTAAAGGAAACAAACAAACAAAAAAGGACCTTTCCAGATTCTCAGAGCACTTTATTTCATTTCCTAACAGCACCAGCTCATTGGGCTTGTCCCTTTCCAGAGGAGTGACAGGGGACAGCCACCCTTTGGAAATGCCCTTCCCTGCAAGACCTCTCTCGCCCCGCAGCACCCCTTTCCTCCCGAGCCCGTGGGCCACAGAGGGCCACCTAAAGCTCATCATCAGTAACGTAGCACATTGAACCTAGAAAGGCAGGGCAAGGATTTTATCAAAGGCAGAGAGGCCACTGTTTTGTCCATCTTTATTTCTTCCAGTTGGTTAGCTTCAAAGCTGAGTAGCTGTAAGTGCTCACTACGGTGCAGATCATTTCCACCACAGATGGAAAACTTGGCACACAGCACTGCTCACTTTCTTCCAGTCTTCCTTCTGCCCATGTCAGAGTTTGTTCCATCAAGGTCGAGTGATAAGGAGAAAGTAAGAGCTCAGCTGAGTATCCTCCAAGTAGATCCCCAGAACCGTTGGAGATGATACACCAGCATACCCTGGCTGCTGCTCCAGAAGGGCACGTGTCTCCCCAGGGGCTCTGTAACTTCTGCTTGCCCATGTGGATGTCTCAGAGGCTTTAGAGCCTCAGGTCTCGGGTGGCACCAGCCATCTCTACGTAAGCAGCCAAATCAAGCCCCGAAACATCTACTGGGTACAGTGACAGTGCTCTTAAAAGCAGCCCTGAGTCCAGCAGACTGAGATCTGCCCTTGCCCTGCCCTGCCTCACAGGACCTAAAATAGGCCAGTGAATCACATCCTAAAATTGCATATTTCTCCCCATGGGTTACGCAGGGAGCTTGAAGTGAGCAGCGCAGCAGCGGGCACCCAGAGCTGCAGCCCTCCGTCATGGTGAAGCCCACCTCAAACATCTCGCCACTAGTGCAATTTGGGGTTTTTGGTAAAATAGATGCATTAGCTGAGAGTCATCTAGTGGCAAAAGAGCACAACAACAGATGCAGTGAGGAATCGGTCTTCTTGGTATAACCTCATGTTTTTACAATTCTTCTTCCATGCACTGTATATCATCAAAACCACTCCAGCTTCAGATGAACTACCTTACACGTACTTTTTCTCTAAGTCTCCTTCATCCCACGGTGTAATGTTTTCACTTACATTTTGTCGTACCACATCTACCTTCCACCCCTCTGCATCTCTGAATGAAGTTTCCCTGCAGATTTTTATGCCTGCCACTTTTTCTTTTTCTTTTCTTTTTTTTTTTTTTCAAGAGATGGTAAAAAGCAGAGTCAGTCCAGATGTTTTCTGCCGATGTCAAACAACAAATTCAAATCCTGCTTTGGACATGCTGGATTTAGTTGACCCCCACATGAGAGATGCAACACCAGATATTTCCTCCCAGGAGTGCCTGGCTGCAGAACGGGTTGAGACCCATCCACGTGCACCTTCAACCCTTTTTTGTTCCTGCCTAGGAAATATGCTGCAAAACATTTGTTCATAGAAAAAAAGCTTAGTGTGTGTGTCTGTGTGAAAACAGCATTTTTAAAGTTTTGGAAACATCCTGTTTTAAACAAGGAAGACAGCCCAAAGAAACCAATGTCTCCATTGCCACTGACAGCTGCAATTTCTACAACTTTGTAGCAGGTGCAATTAAGGTGAAAGGGAGTGTTTCTAATTACCACCTAGAAAATGTGCCTTCGAAATGCACAGTGTCCCTTTTTGTACGTAAATAATTGGCTCAAAGTTAAAACCCCTCACTCAGTCAAAATAGTATTTGAGTATAAATATAAAGGAATATTTCTCCTAAGGCAGGATGATCATCTGGTTCTTGGCCTTTTTAATCTTTTTAAATTTTCACTTTTTTTAAAACACTCCTTATAGAGTCTTCCCACCGGGTCACTGCATAACTTACCAAAAACCTTATTTTCCCTTGTACGGAGAGGTGTCACAGAAAACATGAGGTTCCTGCACTTCTCCCTTCTTCTTCCCGCAGCCATCGCCCATGTGCCCATGGGTTCCTGCCGTGCCCTGCCCAGGGGACATGCTTAACCTGTGCCACTGTCATTTCCATGCACAGCAACTCCTGGCTGTCTGCAGGAGATGCCACACTGTAGAAAACCTTCCTAAAGATTTGAGCTTTCAAACTCCTGCTCGGAATTCATCAGTGACGAAGAAATCTGTGATTTCTGCCTGGAAAGGCGCTACCCACTCTGCAGACAAATGCGAGTATCCAGGAAAGTCAAACAAGTGCCTTAAATAGGGCAGTTTTTACATAGAATTGGTTATGAAGAATCATACCTGGACAGATGAAAGATTCACAGGGTAACTAAAAAGATAGTGGCGTGGCGACTCTATAATAAATGTAACAGCCTTAATTCCTTAATGCATATACGAGTTTTTCTCAGAATTATGTCTGTTTAAAGGGAATTTCACAAAGCAGTCCAAAAAAGTCTGTATCTTTCCTGTAGCTTTATTGCAGAGACTAACACCACCTTGCTCTCCTGCCTGTTTCCAGCAGCAAAATGACAATGCGCTTGCTTTGAATATCAGCGTGCAT
This sequence comes from Aviceda cuculoides, assembly GCA_035590195.1. Lineage (NCBI taxonomy): Eukaryota > Metazoa > Chordata > Aves > Accipitriformes > Accipitridae > Aviceda > Aviceda cuculoides. The sequence goes on from JAVJGG010000027.1 coordinate 15,576,869, forward strand.
CTCCTTCAGTTGGTCAGTGGTAAATCTTCTTTTACTCTTTCCTAGGTTTATTTTGATGATTATTGTGGGTTTAGTTCAGTCAACTTTAAACAGACAAATTCTTAGCCCTATCTTCTGTGTTAACCTTGTGCCTAGAACCTAGAGAAACACAGATTATTTTCATACCGTTGCATATGAGACAAAATATAACATTTCCCCTCCTTTAAGCCAAGCTGGTATCACCTCCACATCAGGGCTCCCTTGCTCTTATCAATGCTAATTCCTACCCTCTTATTCTCTCCTCTCCAGAAAAATAAGATTGGATGTCTTCTGAAGACAGAAGAATTGCCAGTAGTCCTCCAAAGACAGAGACTCTGCATCCAGTTTTCAAGACTTTTGGGTTTATGGCTCTGTTTCGTACTGCGCCTTTCCTTGCAAAGTACAGCAAACTAATACTTAGCAGTTTCTTTACAAGGTGGCACTATTTTTTCTGATTTTTTTCTATTTTTCTCTGATTGTGGACTCAGTCAAAGATTATCAAGCCATTATTCTTCTCTATGATCTAAATTAAGCAACAGAAAATGGCTCTAAATATACCAGGGTTGGTATCTTTGAGTGTGTTTTTTACGTTAACTTTAGCTACTGGAATTTGGGCTTCCTGGAAAAGCAAAAAGGACCAGCAGAACAGAAACCCAACTGAAATGGCCATAGTTGGAGGCAGGAATATAAATGTTTTCATTGGATTGTTTACTGCAACAGGTAAGTTTTCTTAAAAGACTTTGTAAAATTCTTCTTAAAACACATGCATTACATTGATCTGAGGAACTTTTCTTTCAAAGCAAGTGAACTCCTTTAATGTCAGGGCAGATTTTACCTAAGTGTGCCTTTAAAGGAGTATGGTTTCATGAATCATTTTGGGATGGATTCTTCCAAACCTCTTAATGCTGAGCAAAACCTAATGTTTATGTAGATTCTTTTAAATTAAAGAGATTAATTTAAGAGTTTAGTTAAGAGTTAAAGAGTTTAATTTAAGAGTGACTGAAGAATATGCCACTTTTCATTAAGGAGGACTGTGGTCTTAATCTTGAACCAGTTTCTGTTATCCAGCATAACAGAAGAATTTTACTCCTGGAACAATCCAGTTCTGTGTGGAATAAATTGTTACTCATGGTGTGCATTGGTCTCTCTCCTAAAGAGAAAATGTTTCCCCACTGACTGCTGCCCTCCACTTCCCTTTTCTCTCCTTGCTGCCTGGCATCATCTGAAATTTGCTTCCCTGACCCATTTTTTGTAAAGGCTTCCCCAAGTGGTACTTGCCTGGCTAAGACACTTAAGCCTGTGTTGTAGGTTTGTATTCTGACTGCAATGTCTGCTTGCATTTTTTTTTCCTAATGTCTATTTTCTTAGAATGTGTAAGTGATGCTCATGAAGGATGGTCTATCAGTCACAGGACAATAACAAAGGCAATTCTGTTTGCTCTAGCAAAAGTCTTCCACTGAGAAAAGTTAAATTTAAAATTAGTATATTAAAACTGCTTCTAAATGTTTAAACATTGAGCTTTTCCATGCACACATAGGTATTCATTCTTGAATTATTTAGGAGATTATTTAGGGCAAGATTCTAATACAGTTAGCTGTACTTAGCAGCACATCTCATTATGAGAGAAAACTTCGTAAAGAAAATAGACTTGTGATTAAATATTTGTATGAGAAAAAGGTTTTCAAGCTCTCAGAGTGTTCTACAAGACTAGTTGAGAAGACGTATCACAATTCTTACCTTTCCATTTTCCACATTTACAGCCACCTGGGTTGGAGGAGCATATATCAATGGCACAGCTGAAATTGTCTACCTGCCTTCCAAAGGACTACTGTGGGTGCAAGCACCTGTGGGATTTGCCTTGTCTCTTGTTATTGGTAAATAAGTCACGCAATCAGGACACATAAGTTTTAAAAAAAAATCATATGAGTATATTAAGATGCATAACAGAGTATAGAGTACATTTTAAAGGTGATTTTGTTTCTTCAGTCTCCCACAGATCCAGAATAAGCTTTTATAATGCTATCCTCTAAAGCAAAACATAAGAAATGGGTGTACTTTGAGCTAGTGTAGAGTTTTGCCTGCTTGGAGCAATTTATAGGGCAAAAATCTTATCTGAGAACTTTAGAAGCATGTGGCTATGTGCATATTCCTTTTTTATCAGGGTCTCTTTTTCACTGATTATTGAGAGTACTGGTATAATTTTAATTTTTTCTTCAAAATTTCTGTGTGATGAAATAATACTGTCTTGATTTTTCCACTAAAACCATTCTTCTGAGTAGTCTCATCCAGAATGAATTTGTAGTGCAGCCAGCTTATCCCAGTTTACAGCTGGTCACTATTTTGTTGAAAGTATGCTAAATTTGCAGTGACCCATAGCTAAGCTGCCATTTCTAACTCCAAGAATTATTGGACTCGGACTCACGCTGAGGTTCAGCTGTCTTGCCAAGACCAAAGTTTCTTCCAGTCCACACTGAGTTATCCCATAACTCTCTAGGGACACGGGATGATTAAAGCAAGGAGACCTGTGCAGACCTTGCACAGGAATTTCTAAAAGAACAATAACCCTTATTCTCAAGTCAGAGAAAAGAGTCCAACTGACGTGAATATGAATCAGGCTTGGAAGTATACTGCCAGCATTTCTTACGTGAGTAATTCTTACTAATGAAATTGAGGAGTGCAGGTCTGATCCTGCAATCTTTACTCAGGTCAGTAGTGCCCAGACAAGCAGTCCTGTTAGCTTCAGGGTTAGGCACAATACGTATTCTTTGGTTTTAATGAGATGGCTGTACGTCTGAAGTCTAATATTTAGATGAAGGTGGGCGGGACTCAGCTCAATGTGCAGATTAAAACAATATAGTTCTGGGAAGAGACAATGAAGCCACCAAAACTAAAATGTAACCAGAAAAGGAACAAATATCAACATATTGCATCACATGGTCACAGACAAAAGTTTGTGTCTTTTTTAGCCAAATATGAATCTTCAGTGCCTCACTCTGCCTACTGACATTTTCCACAGGAAGCATTTCAGAAAACTTCGTGTCTCAGGTTGGTAGGTCACTGGAGACGGAGAGATTATATGTGGGTGTCCTCTGAGCCAAGTTCCTGTCACAGACACGCAGGTATCTCGTGCCATTTGGGGTGCCCTAGGGGGTCCCACCTGGCCTCCAGTAGCCACTCTGGAAAGATGTAGGTCTGCCAAAAGTGGAGGGTTGTATCTGTCAGCTGTAAGCAGATGTCCTTTATAACCTGGGACCTCTCAGAGGGACAAAACCCCACATTTAGGCAAGTGAAGTGAGGCCCTGGTGCCTGGCTGGCTTCATTGTTCTCTCCATTACGTACGAATTCCACACTCACTATACAGGTCTGATACCCAGATACCACAGTATTCTTACTTTTTTTTCCTGGAATATAAAACATGCAAAATTCTACCAAAATGTCATCACTTCTTGTAGGTGGTGTCTTCTTTGTAAATCCAATGAGATCCAAGAATTATGTGACAGTGATGGATCCCCTTCAAGAAACTTATGGGAATGTGATGGGAAGCTTACTCTTCATTCCACCACTGCTAGGAGAGGTGTTCTGGTTTGCAGCTATCCTGGCATCCCTGGGTAAATACTTACTTTGCTGTTGTATTTGTTAAAGGTCATGTGGCACAGCTATCAGAGTATAATACATATTTGGGATTTGTGTTGGACTAAGTTATGGAGAGTTGTGCTTCATGTCTCCTTTTGTGAGAGGAACACAAGCGTTTCTCATTTCTGGAAAAAATTTTTGGGGGCTTGAAACAAATGACAGCAGTATATATTCATGATATTCTAATAGAGAGGTCTGGCAATAGGAGTCAGTACCTTCCTCTTGCCTGTGGGAGAGCAGATGTAAGAAGGCACGGTGCCTTGGCAAAGGCCATGCAGCAAGGTCGCAGCAAGAGCAGAAAGGGAACATGGGCTCTCCTGAGCCCTCACTCTGCCCACTCTCTGAGGACCGTGCGCTTCTCATACAGTGTGGTGTGCTGGCATCAAGGGAATAACATATCCTTATTTATTCTGTATTCTGCACAAATGAAATCTGTCTTAAAATACTTGACCGCTGCCCTTGTCTGCAGGAACAACAATGAAGGTCATCTTGGATATTGGAGGCTCTCTGGCTATCCTTGTCTCGGCATGCACCGTCATACTCTACACTCTACTGGGAGGCCTCTACTCTGTTGCATACACAGATGTCATCCAGCTGGTTTTCATTACCTTCAGCCTGGCAAGTCTTGTGCATTTCTTTGTTACCGGTTTCCTAACTAAGGGAAAAAATCCTGCTCTGCTTTTCAGTATGTCTCAGACCAAAAATAACTCTACGAACACTGGCCCTTGCCCTACAGTTCCTCTTCAGGAAAACAGGTCTCCTGAAATGTCTTACAGTCCTTTTGTATTTCAGACAGTGCTCACACAAGCTGTTGGCATTGCTGGGTGAATGCAGCTGCTCACAAGTAGAGTCTGCAGAACCTGTCCAGAACGATCTGTCTGCTGAAGGCACCAATTGATCCGAACTAGACTCATGTTCTTGATGATGCCATGAACCAGAAACATGCAGATCTAGAGTAAAGAAGGGGGAGAAAGGAAGACTTAGTCTGGGTTTAATTTTATGTTACTTTATGTTCTACATCTACCTTAATTTCATTATCTGAATAGATTCTCCAAGAACATGGACCCTGGGGAAATCATTAACTATTTCTGTTTCTATCCTAGTGGGTCTGTATCCCCTTTGCCCTGGTGAACTCTGCAACAGAAAGTATTTATTACACTGCAACTCATCAATCTTACCAGGACCCTTGGATTGGGAAAATAGAGAAACAGTATCTGGGAAGGTGGCTGGATGACTTCTTCTACCTGGTATGGAGTATTTCTTGGACAGGTGGCTGGGACAAGGGATTGTGTGGGGACTTTCTGCTGGAAAACTTGTGGGTTCTTCCAGCCAGAAGCCCTACATTGCACAGTTGGCAGGGGCAGGACAATGTGTAAAACCTTCTCTCAGCTGCTCTGCAGCACACTGAGTGGACTGGGGAAATCCAGGGCTCAGCTGTGGGGAGGAAAGAAGCAGCAGGGACACTACATCTTTTACCGATGTGAAGGAATCTACCTCTTGATTAAGGCCATGCAGGCAACTAGTTCCACTCCTGGCACCTAAATGAGGCATTTCTTTCCTTTTGAGAGGTTGGTCTTGCAGTCTTAATCGAGTGCTTTTAACACAATTATGTAAAATTCCCTCTATTTGAAAAAAAATATTAAAATTACACGAGTGCAGGTCATCAGCAAGCATGGTGCCATTGGCTCCACTGCACAACTCAACTTCTGAGCTACCAATATAGCCAAGACTGCAGGAGGTTGTTTGCTTGAACGGTAACAGGGACACAGAGAAGCTTGAGCTTGTTTGGTGAGGACAGAATCTTCAGATTTTATCTGATTAAATTTGTCTGCTAAGAAAGCGAAAATAGTGATTTTATTTTTAATTTTAGATTATACTCTAGCTAAGTTTGGATAGATGTTTTACAAAAGTTGCATTCCTGAAAAACTTTTCTTCTCTTTTCCTTTCTCTGTGCCTGTTTCACTATGCCAAGCAATCTATTTTTCAGCTTTCTCAGTCTGCCAAACCATTAACCTGTTTTGATCAAAATTTCACATCCACACAATGAAAACAAAGGAAAAGGACACCCTCAAACATCAGAAATATCACCTTCAATAGTTAAAGCTGGGCAACGTTTGTGCATTTTACATGAGAGTTTTATAACAGTAAAGATTATAATCCACCCGAATAGATGGATGATGCCCTACAGCAGCCAGCAGCCTGGTGGGCACCACTGGTAACATCTGAACGTTTCAGGTGCTTGGGAGCATCCCATGGCAAACTTACTTCCAAAGAGTGCTCTCCGCTGCCTCGCCGGGACAGGCAAGGCTCATCTCCTACCTCTCTGGACTTGGGTGCTTCTCAATGGCCATCCCTTCTGTGCTCATTGGTGCAGTTGCAGCATCAACAGGTAAAACTAATTGTTTGTCTCTGAATAATGCATGTGTTTTTGTCAAATGTGATTAAAACAAGGTCCAAAGAAGTCCTGATTTAGACTTCAAATTACCTAGTCCTGTGTACCTAAAAGCGTAGCCCTGGCCACCAAGCTAGGTGGTCTGTACCCTCTGAGGTTCAGTGTACAACTACCTAGAGACATTTAAAAGGCCCCAAGACCTGTTTAAAGCTATTTCATTATGATGAAAAGGCTTTTCATGGACCTTGTGTTGAGGAAAGATGAAGGCAGAGCCTGTAAAACCCTGTATAACCCTATTTTCCAAGAAATCTTATGCTTGCTTCTGTTAGTGCCTTCCACCTGAAAGACCCAGTAGCATTACCACAGATTGTTAATAAGGTTCTGAAGAAAACCTGCTTGAAGGAATCAGGAAGCTCAGTTCAGTAAACTCACAGCCCCATCCAGGGGATCGGTCTGTGCTGGCTGTGAGCAAGGGTGAAGAGCAGCCAGATCGCTGAACATTTAAAGAAATCAGTTGAACTCATTAATTCATCTGTCACTAGGGGCATCAGAGCAAAACTCCCTTCTCCTCACCAGCAGGGTCTAGAAGGTTGACCTTTAACTGTGCCAGTTCTGGAAACACACAAAGCACAGCTATTTCTATAGATGCTACTGGGGAAAAGGAAGATCTTTGATCTAGTGAGAGCTGCAGCATGCTAAGGGGAATCACAAGAGATCATAAGACAATCCAAAAATATTAATCCAAGTCCTAAAATATTGAGTGGGTCTCAGTCCTTAGCCCTGCTGTGACTGGTCCCTGTGGAAAGGCAGCTTCAAAGACAGCTGAAATGTCAGTGAAGGATTTCTGACTTTTCCATGTTCTGTTTTAAAGACTGGAACCAGACAAGCTACGGTCTTCCAAGTCCACTCGAGAGAGGGGAATCAGCGATGATACTGCCACTTGTTTTACACTATCTCTGCCCAGCATACATCTCCATTGCTGGTTTGGGAGCCATTGCTGCTGCCGCAATGTCTTCTGCAGATTCAGCTCTTCTCTCCGCTGGCTCCATGTTCGCTCACAACATCTACAGGAAACTCCTGAGGAAAAAGGTACGTGGTTACAGCATTCAGTAGTTTTGGTGTCAGGCAAGATGCTTTTGTTTCAAGATGGTTTCTAATCCAGTCTGTGTGGTCTGCGATTAGAGGTGTCTGTCCTTCAGCTGCTGAACTGAGTTCTGGAGCCAGAGCTCCAAACACAGGTCAGGGGTGTTCGTATCCTTAGTAGGGATACAAATACCTACACTGGTATTTGCTCTTTATAAAGATTTGCTCTTTATAAAATGACTGGTATAAAATTTGGGCAAGGATATTAATGGAAACAGCATAAACCCATGACCCTTAAAAATACGGCGGGCAGCTCCGTCTCCAGGAGTGCCCGCCTTGGGCGGCTGCTGGTGGCAAGCACTGCCTGGGATTGCCAGGGCTTGGTGGAAACCAGTCCAGGGCAGGGCAGTGCTGGTCACCCCGCCAGTAAACGCCATGTCCGTAACGTTATGATCTCTGTTTTACAGGCTACAGAGACGGAGGTCTTGTGGGCCATGAGGACCTCCATGCTGGTGTTTGGGGCCGGGGCTGCCGGTCTGGCTTTTTACTCCAGCTCCATCTATGACCTCTGGTTCCTCAGCGGGGAGCTGGTGTATGCCCTGCTCTTCCCCCAGCTCTGCTGCGCTCTCTTCGCCCCCAGCACCAACACCTACGGCTCGGCTGCCGGCTTCTCGGTTGGGCTCCTCCTGAGGCTGCTGGCGGGGGAACCTGCCCTGAGCATCCCCCCCGTCATCTGCTACCCAGGCTGCTCCCTGGTGAACGGGACCTACAGTCAGCTCTTCCCCTTTAAAACGTTCACCATGCTCCTCACCTTGGGGACCATCGTTGCTGTTTCGTACCTGGCTGTGGTTTTGTTTCAGAGAAACCTCCTTCCCCGTGGGTGGGACATTTGCAATATCACAGGGGGAACCGGCACCCTCATCCCCCTGCAGCAGGTGGAGAAACAGATGGGTTCACCAAATGTTGGGCTAGAAGAGAATCGTGATTAAATTTGGGGCCTCATTTGAAAGGTCACGATGCATTCAGCAATTAGAGTACGGCACAATCAGCATGGCTCTTCCCTTTGCTTTCTCTAGCAATGAATTATTTAAAGTCCTCACAGAGTAATAAAGACGCGCTCTGCTCATCCAAGGAGGACGTGTGAGCTCAAAGCCTGCCGTGATTAAAGGCGCGTGGTGATGGAGCATGATCTTGTGGTGGTGACCACGGGGCACCTTGGGCCCCAGCAGTGTTTGCTTTGGGGTGCCCCTGGCACCCCACCCAAAAGCAAGGCTACAAATCATGCTCCAACATTTATGGCATTTTCAAGTCACATACTTTTCTTACCACAAAGGAAACAAATTAATGCTTAATAGATTGGGTATTCTCGATTTCAAAAAAAAGGTGAGCAAACCTGTTTCCATTACAACAGCTAGAGTTTTAGCATAATCATCCCTGATGGTAATGTGCATCAAACCTATAAAAACAGAGATTACTGAATGCAGTGCAACCACCACAGCAGTCCAGCAGTAGTATCAGTTCTGCACCATTCTTTGTATGCTTTACAAAGCTATCCTGGATACCACAAAAACTTTTGCACATGCCGCAGTCTCAGGCCACACAGCCAGTCTGCTGACATGTGGCTGAGGAGAGGACATCCCCTCTCATATGACCTGGTAGTACAGAAACACATGAGCAAGACGAAGCGACAGCCATTAATTACTGGATAAGAAAATTTCACATAGCTACTACTTACAAAAACTGAACCAGCTGGAAAAATGGAGGTGCCAGAGAGACTCTTGAATAAGTCTTCTCTAAAACACCTGGTTAAATCATTTGAGTGAAGGTTACCCAAGGTTACCCAAGCACAGCGGTGGGGTGGGACACATACACAAACTGGTGTGTGAGAACTCAGAGGACTGTGATGACAGAAAGGTGCTGGAAACCGATCCAGAACCTACCTGCAGGGACATGAATTCCTGAGGGCAAGATCCCAAAAGATTCAAGCCACCAGGTCTGTACAGAAAAGTCCCTGATACCTTGTTTGCATAAATTCTCAATGGGTCAGAAGGAAAGCAACTCATCTAACTCGTGAATTTGGCCTCTAGCCTCAAGTCTGATGGACCAAGATCATCCCACAGTGGGATGGGTCGTTAAGATGGGAGCTGAAATAAAGCTTCAGATGGATCCTGCAGTGATGGCTCATGGATGGCTGTCACTTTATACTTCCCTCGGCAGCTGTGCAGTGGCTGACCAGGGGTCAGTCGCAACCCACCCACAACAGCCAGCAGGAACCGCGCTCTGGGCAGCCCCTCACCACAGAACCTTTACAAAGTGGTTGTGGGAGCTGCTGTGCGTGGAAACACCTGGCACTGTGGGAGGGAAGATATTTACTGACATATCCAAAATACCCCACAGCAGAGCAACCCTGACGGCCAACTGAGCTGCCGAGAGTGAAACCAACGTGCTGCTCAGTGAGTTGCTTCCAGCACAGGCTGAACACCCCGTCGTGCATGCACAAGGTGAGAAACTCTGCCGGTGCCACCACGCACAGCCACAGCAAGATCAGCGAGGAGCCACGTGTCACTCCGAACTGTACCAAGGCAAGTGGAGTGGCTCGGGAGGAGGACAGGCGGCCCTAAGTTCTCAATATGGCTTTGATGACTCTGCTCCCCATGTGAAGCATCCGTCTCCCTTAGAATACCCAGCAAAGCAGAGATTCTGCTCTCATCAGAAAAATATCACACAACTTTATGCTTTGCCCTAGTGTTAATAAACACCTGGGAACACTTAACTTCCCGTGCATGGCAGTCCTGTTGATATCCTTCGTTAAACCAAGACCAGAATTTTTTTCCCATATCTCTAGAGACTGTCGCAAAATATTAATTATAACATGTGTCTAGAAAAGGGAAAAAAAACTGTTTTGAAAATTAAAAGCATTACCATTAACTATGGCCCTAAGCTGTCACCCACTGAAGTCTTTCACACCCCAGTGATTTGAGTGGGAGCATGTGAGGTCATGCTTAGCTAAGGGAGACACCAAAGCTATCATTACCGTAGCACCAGAAGAACTGGGCTCTCGTTGTTGAATCGCAGTTGCTGTATGCTGATTCAAGCATAACTCCCCTGAAAGATTTAGGGGTGACCTCATTTGGGCACCTGTACGGCCCTCTGTGTGGAGCAGACCAAAGCTGACACACTGCACTTGCAGAAGGGCACAGACCTGCTGCGTGGCCCAGAGGAGAGTGAAACTCCAGTGTCCTCATGTCAAGGTCAGCGTCCCACTCACCAACCATGCCACCCAGAGGCTCTGAAAGGCAAATGACTACCTCTAAGATATCTTTTCTCTACGCCACTGTGCCCAAATTCTGCTGTTCCCTTGCAGAGTCTCGAAGTTTGACATTAAAGCCTTTCTGTGTTCAGGCGCGTGGCCTGGCGGGCAATAGATCCACAGCTTCCTGAGAGAGCATGGAAGGACAGCGCGCTGGGGTAGGACCTTGCTGAGGAGCATCACCACCACCATCACGTCACCACTCAGCGTCACCGCAGAAAACTCCCGGCGACTTCAAATAGGAACGTCTTAGCACTGTAAATGGTATCCGGCATACTCAGCAGAGGCACTTTGCCCTTACGAAGCTTCTCTGAGTTTCATACCACTACAATACGCTCTGCTTCGTGTGGAGAGATGAAAATGGAAAAGACACAATTACTGTAACTCTCCTGAATGTTTACCATTTTTCATCCTTATATGACTCCCTTCTCAGAACATCCCCCAGTAAGCTTAATAAGAAAACATACATCAAGGTCAGACAAAGTTTTGAAAGCAATTAGCTGCAAGTAAAATAAATATAAAAGCCATTCTAGCCTATATTTAATGACAAAATGCCTAGTTGTTTCAGTCCAGCACACCCAAAGTCCTTGAGGTGTTGCCAGCATGGGGGATAATGACCCAGCTCCCATGAAACCATTCCTCTTACAGGTTACTGCCTCCAGTTCAGTATTCCTTTCTTTTCCTTACCCCATCTTTATAACAAATTTGCTGGGGTACTGGAGGGCCTCAGTTTACCTCTCCACTTGTGGATTTACCTCCTTTGTGACTGAGATGTGTCCATGCCAGTGACTCTGTATAGTTCCAGTTTTCACTAGCTTTTCTCAGCTTAGACAGCTGCTACCTGTTTCTGGCATTTCTGAGGTTAATAATACCCTATCTGTCATGTCTAATTAAAAAAAAAAAAAAAAAAAAAAAAAAAATACCCCCAATTTGGGATGCATTTAGTTTGCAGTGAGTTCTCAGCATCTTGTCAGATCCTCACCATGCATCTTTGGATGTCTGGTTTACGTAGATAAGAAAAATAGGAGTGTAACACTTTAACACTTCAGAAGGGAAATCTGCATCTCCTCCCCTTTTCATTTATGTTCATTTTTAGGATTTCCTAAATGTGTCCTCAATGGAATAACAAATGGCGTCCAGCAAGAAGGCAAAGAAACACTTGCAGGTTTGCCAGACATTTCTGGCACTCTCAGGGAGATACTTCCACGTGAGCTATGAGCTGTGTGGGGCCAGGATGATCCTCTGATTAATTCCATGCAAATGCCGTGCTCTCTGGCTTTACCCCACATGCCACACACCAATCTTCCCTTGCTGTTCTCAGACTTTACTACAACCTCTGCTGGAGAATACATGAGCTCAGCTAGCAGAGCTGGTTGGTCTTCTAATAACTTTTCCTGCTCTAGACCACCGCTGACTTTTGTGCTCCGATAACAAGGGAAGAATTGGAAGGCATTAATTCCCCACAGCAGGACATTTGTAAATCCAGAAAAAAAGCCAGCTTGCTGGGCTGATCCTTAAAACTTCAAGGCAATCCATCATCCCTAGGAATGGGAATGCTGCTGCATGGCTTTATCTGCCCCCCAGGTAGGGCCCAGGATCATCTTTGTGACTGGAAACTGGGCTGTCTGGAATAATCAGAAGAAGGAGAATAATTGAACTGAAGTAAGGTTTCCATTATCAGACACAAAAGCATGAACATTCCAAATTATGTATAGCTAAAGTTTTCCTTAAGTCTGCTGGGAAATGTCTTTCTTCAACATTAAATAACCTCAAGAACAGACAGTATTTTGTTTCAGTTCTTTGGCCAAATGTTTGGGGTTTTTTTTTAAATCTTTTGGCAGGTGTCTTGAAGTAATATAGGATCTGCCTTGGCAAAGGTGTCCATTTTCCTCCTCCCCTCCTCTGTTTCCTTCCACCAGCTATCTTATCTGACCCTGGAGGTATTGATGCACAAGTTAGACTTTGCAGATCTACCTTAAGCAACTCACTTGACTCACTTGTGCTTTACTTTCCCAGTCCCTTGAAGAAGAACTGCATTTTAATTGACTCCAAGAAGAATTTTGAGACCTTTGGAAGAATGCTCTGTTGTACATGGTGATCACTCATTTTGCATGAGTTGAGAACTTCTCTTCATAGCTGGAGGGCAGTTTTTCTGGTCAGTTTAATTCACGGCACTAGACCAGTGGAGGTTATTTATCTTTACTTTAGCAAGGCTTTTGACACTGCCTCTGACAAAATCCTCACAGGCAAACTGATGAAGTACAGGTTAGGTAAGTGGACAGTGAGGTGGACTGTTCAGCCTGAAGAAGAGAAGGCTCAGGTGGATCTTATCAATGTACATAAATACCTGAAGGGTGGGAAAAAAAAAAAGACAGAGACAGACTCTTCTCTGTGGTGCCCAGTGAGAGGACAAGAGGCAATGGCACAAACTGAAACACAGCATAATCCGTAAGAAAAGTCTTTTTCACTGTAAGTGTAGTCAGGCACGGGAACAGGTCACCCCGAGAGGTTGTGCAGTCTCCATCCCTGCAGTTATTCAAAGCCAACAGGACACAGGTCTGAGCAACCTACTTTCACTGACCCTGCTCTGAGCAGGAGCTTGGACTAAACAATTTCCAGAGGTGCCTTCCCACCTCAGCCGTTGTGTGAATTTTTTGATCCTGGAAGAATGCAAGGATAGTCTTGTGGCATGATCTAGAGAAACACGTTCAGCAGCAGCATCCCTTTGGTGGGCTGGACTGGGGCTCCTTTCAGATGTGTTCTCACCTTAGTAACTGAGAATAACAAGCAGCTGAATCCTAGAAAGTGTTCGTTTTAAAGTTTTCATAAAACTTTGCCTTTCTTATTGCCATACAGTGGTCTGGACCCAAAGTTGTGCATGAAAACAGAAGTCCAGCTTAGCTGGCTGCATGCAGTTTTTTATGAAAACTAACAAAAGCTGGGCCAAAAAGGCCAGAAAGGTCTGGATCATTTATGTGAATATGGCTGTGATACGAACTCTTCAAGGCTCCTGATGCCACTGTGGTTTATGCATGACAATGAACAGAAATATTCTAAAAACGGGAAAAAGAACTTTCAGATTAAGAGTGGCTGGACTGGATTTTGGTCAGCTACCTTAAAGGAGATGAAAAGCTTCTTGGATGCTGCTTGTGCTGGGTGACTCCATGGGGCAAGGAGAGGACCTGGTAGACTCAAAGGTTATGTCTACATGACTACATGACTAAATGCTTCTGCAGGACGGAGCAGTCCTGGGCCCCTAGGCCAAGTTGTAGAGTGAATGCAACCAGACCGTGGGGGTGCAAAGCCTGCTGGAACAGAAGTGGAAGATTGCAGAAGTTGGAGGAGCCCAGTCTAGTGCAATCTCAGTCCTCTGGAGTGATGTGGAGTGAACTGTCTCCAGAATAGCACCTGAGTTTTGCTTTTGAAGAAACCAGATGGTTCACTCCAAAAAATACGCAAGGAATGCACTAACATTCATGCAAAGTGGACAGTCAGTGGTCCGGGACCTGCGACTGAAAAGAGGGGATAAAATATTTGTAGTAGACAGACTTAAAGCAGCAAACACCAGCATCTGGGCAGCACTGTCGCCTGGGCTGGCAGGATCCACTGAGATACCCTGAGGCTTCCATTGTCCTGGTTTTCCTTGACGTTTTTAGACTTACTCTCCTCTGGAGTGTCTGAGATGGTATCAGACAGAAATTTAATTAAGAAATAGAAACAATACAAAATCAATGCCATGTACATTAGGTGGATTAACAACTGGCTAACTGACAGGTCTTGAAATGTAATTACAAGTAGAAATTATCATCCAGTATCTGAATCTCTGGTGAGGTTTATTCTTGGCATTATGCTATTGAACTGCACTTATCAGTAACTGGGTAGGCAATGAGGAGCAGTCCACATCGTGTGCTCAGATGGTCAAATGAGATGCACTTTAGCATGGGCTAATAGACAATCTAACGCAGATGTCTATAGACAGATCAGGTGAATCGCAGTCTAAAACCAGCTGTTGGCTGTGTTGTCCTGAAAGGAAGCCCCAAATGATGCTACGCACTGTAATATTGCAATTTAGATGGGAAGAATCATACTCAGAGCATGTTCCTACAACTTTGATAATGTCTCTCTTCTCTCACAGGCAGGGCTTATGACAATATCCAGTGTCCAGAAGTTAAAACTAGACAACTTCAGACTACAAATGAGTCTTAGCTTTTTAAATGTAAGGTCCATTAAATGTTAGAATGATTTGCCAATGATTGAGGTGGATTCTTCATCGCTGAAAATGCTATGGTGAAACTGGAAGCTTTTCTGAAAGTTATCCTCTGTTTTAAGGAGGAATTCATTCAGGGGAGCCCTAGGGTATGTGATGTCCAACCCAGAGTTCAGATGGGCAAACCCCAGTGATGTCTTCAGTTCCTTACTTCTCCCAACACTGCCAGAGATGGGCCGTCAGATACCATTCAGGTAACCAACCACTACCACTTTTAGCTTAGTGCTGACAAATGCTCAGAGCCCTGCTTGTTACCCTTAAGTTCCAACAACGGAGAATAAGTCAGGACCATAGTGGGACTTGGATTTCTAAATCTAAACTGGGTCCTACATCAGCAGACTCTCTGTATACTGGAGCTGAGGTTGTCTGTGCAAAGACAAGGAAAGAGAGTGCGACTATTAAAGAAGAAAGCAGAATTAAAAAAATGAAGCATATTTACAACTCTGGAATTCTTGCTATGCAACTGCAAGCTGTGACACTTGCATTGTATTGCAGCAAGGGCATGACAGGGTTTTCTTTAATAAAAATGTGGGATTTATTTTCTCTCAGAGTTCAGCTATGCTCTTAATTCAAGAATAGCAGACCTTGATGTAATTACATGATTGGAGAGAAATTTTACACTATAGGACTAAAGCAAACTGAAAAACTTACAACTTTTCCACAATTTTTTCAATTTTGATGAACTGTGCAAGGTTGTGTTGCACATCACATAATACAGCTCTGGCCAGGGCTCAGATCACAGTGTGATGAGCACAGTCTGAGGATTGATATGCAACAGAACTGAACAGGACAGCTTGAAACAATGCCTAGCAGAGATTAATTCTCCTGCACATTCCTTAATCATACTAAGTTTTCAAACCTAACTAGGATAATTAATTGCAAAGGTTAACTATCTAACTGGTGATTATCACATTAGATGGAATTAGGAAGGAACAGGTAGGTAGCCCTGCCAGTTTGAAAATATTTGTTGGTATGGGCAAGGAAACAAGAGGGAAGAGCAGAAGAATCACAGGAAAGAAGAGAAACACACAGGAAACAGGGTTGAGGAACACAGCACAGGATAACCAGACGGTGCCCGAATTGAGAGTATTCTGTCCTGTGGGGAAACATCCCCTCCTGGAGGATGCTCAAAGTGACAGTGAGATACTGAACAATGGCCAGAAGCTCAGCAACTACTAACATCCACCCTCATCCAAACCTGCCTTTGAGGTCAGAAAAAGGACTGTGTTGCATACATTTACCCCATTGTACCATATCATCGTTAATTAAAGGAAATGTGTGATGGAGGAGCAGAAAGGTCCTACACATATTTTGTAAAGCAAGCACCATGTCCAAGAGCCCTTATCCAAATGCTGTGTGCACCAGGGCTATAAAACACCAAAGGGGGAAAGGATGCTTACCTTCAACAGGTGAATGTGACACTAAAATTCACTCAGGCTCCAAATTCCTGCAGGCAGATTCAATATGGGAGAAGACCTGCCATGGTCTGCCAAAGATGAACACCACTCTACCCAGTTCCCCTCTCCCCTGCACAACTTGCAGGACAATGCAAACCCCTGGTCCCAATCCTGATTTGCATGGCAAGAAAGGAGAAAGAGGTTTATTGGGAAGCTGGAAGAAATAGGATCAGCAGGAGAGGTAGGATAGAGGCTGCGCTCGCTGCTCCCCCAGCTGTGCTCTTGTAGGCAAGAGAATGCATAAGCCACTGTTTGGTCTGTGAATTTTTATCTGGACTGTATCACTCTAAATATCCTTCTGGTGGGAATGTCAGGTAAGGATTTTGTCACTCGACAAAACTGCAGTGTCTCCTGTTCTTCAAATCAAGTTTTGAGAAAGTGCTAAAATGCTAAGACAA
This sequence comes from Aviceda cuculoides, assembly GCA_035590195.1. Classification (NCBI taxonomy): domain Eukaryota; kingdom Metazoa; phylum Chordata; class Aves; order Accipitriformes; family Accipitridae; genus Aviceda; species Aviceda cuculoides. The sequence continues at coordinate 15,593,427 of JAVJGG010000027.1, forward strand.
TTTATGATTCCTTTCCCTTAAACATTGCAGCCCTGGCATGTCCTGTGTCATGTGCTTTATTGGGCAGCATTGAGTCCACCCGATCACCATTCTTCACAAGATCTTTTAGGGACTCCCCATCCAGACACCCAAAATGCAGAGGTTTTGAATATTTACTCTCTAGCACCACCTAAGCGCAGCCCCAAGTAACACAAACCAGCACTTCCCTTTCAGAGCATGCCTTTCCCGCATGCTGAACGTGGCTCTCCCAGTATCACCAGAAGCGTCCTCACCAGCAGATGCAGACTGCCACCAAGCACCATTGCCTGCCACTTGCCAGTCAGATGTACACTCCCCAAGTGGCCGGTGGCCTTAGGGCCCCGGCAAGGCACCCGCAGCCCGTCCCAGGTCACCATGCACCAGGTGCCTCAGCTAAGGCTGTTGGGAGGTCTTCTGCTGTCGGTGATGGTGCTGCATGTCCTCCTCCACTTATCTGCACTGCGCTCCTGCAAAGCAGAGGGAAAAAATAAATTAAATTTACATCTCTGGTATGTTTGGGGCAGTTCTAAGTCCTCCCCACCACACACAGGCTGAGGTGGGGAGTCGGGCCAAGGCTGTAATTGGCGTTGTGATGTCTGTGGTGCTCCAGGAGGAAACCATCCATAGTGTATGTGCAAGGGTCTGGGCTGTGACTGCCCTGAATTACCCGTACTTGCTTCCTCAGGAGACACCGTAATTACACCACCATTGCTCAATCACAGTCGTTATTTGAAAGGCAACATGCCTAACATGCTTCAGCAGTCATTCCACAAGGCCGGATGGGCTTGACTCAATTTGCTTCAGTGCTGCGTATTCCCAGCTGCCCCGCAGGCGCCGTGTCCAGACAGGGGAGCCAACACGGGCAGTGAGGCTGCCCGCAGCGAGGAGCATCAAGCCTGGCTCTCTGGAGAGACTCTGTGGGCAACCCCTGCTCAGCCCTTCGCAAACCCAGAGCAGGCTAAATCAGTGGTAGAAAAAGAGGGTTCTGGTTTCGGCAGCTCAGTTAGACCACGTGAGGACACGGCTGTGCTGACAGGGCAGCTCAAAGTAAATTCTTAGCACCAAATTGATGCCAAGTGAAATGGAGAGATGCTCAGGCGATCCACATAAAAAGAGCTGTTGAGACTAACATGTAGATATTTAAATGGTCCATTTCAACTAGACCAGCTTAATCATGCTTAATTATTGCTTTGCTTAATTATTACTCACGCTTAATTCTGTTTAAGTTCTCACCCAATCTGTACATATCACTACTCCTGCAGTGACTGAATTGGAGATGGGAGGCAGGCTTGAGCGCCTGGGGCATCCCGAGATTTGAGACAACAAAAGCTTGTGCTATTCCGGTAATGGAGAGGATAGAACTGAAACTCACAGGGAAAAAAAGGAAGACATAAGAGTCCCTTTTCATATTTGCCCCTTTTTGAGATTGTTTTCATTCTGTACACAGTAGGTAGATGTGCCATTTGCTTTGCTGAATTCTGCAATTGAAAAAATTCACACTGCTAATGATCAAAGGCGAAAAGTACCATGGGTCAGCAAAGTAGAACTAGAGTACCTTGGAAAATGGTCAGATGATTCTTACCCTGATAAAAGCTCCTTTTCTATTTTCTTTGTATGGTGTAACACTAACCAAGGCCTTTTCTAGACAATAGACAATAACTTCAGACATTGATGTGAGGTGAAGGGTTATATGAATGACTGACCTTCTAGTGTCTGGCCAAACTGGATCATAAATATTTTTTTTAATCAGAAGTGCATTACTAGTTTGCTATTATTTTTGCTGCAACGCATAGTCCAAGGGCAACCAAAAGAGACTTCACGGCCTTAGGATGGCTGGTAAAGGAATCTGGAGCACAGGTTATTTTTCCTATCTCCTTCCAGTTGCAGGCAGTGATATTGGAAGAAACAGATGGACCCAGTCCATTAATACATGACTCCATGACTGGTGTCACTGCCAAAATTTTGTGTTTTTCGATAATGGGATGGTCTACATGGCACCAGCCCTGCTGGTGTTGCATGGGATTCACCTTTCTCAAAGAGGGAAGAAGGTCCTTGCTTATGAGCTAGCAGGGCTCATTGACAGAGCTTTAGACTAGACTTGACGAGGGATAGTATCAGGCTTGCCCATGACAAGCTGTGAGACAACACGCCAAGGTTAGAGGGACAGGGTGCTAGTGAGGGCCCTCAGCCTGTTGCTCTGAGATGTGCTGGGTGCACTGCAGCCCCCCTGAAGTCTTACAGAGGTGAGCCAGGGGCTTCTAAGGCAATAGGAGACAACAGGGAAACACCAGTGAAATACCCCAAAGGAATCGAGGAGTGTTCCTCTAAGAAGGTGACATGGCCAACAGCCCAGCTGAAGTGCCTCTACACCAATGCACACAGCACGAGCAAAAAACAGGAATTGGAAGCCACCGTGCTGCTGGAAAGATACAACCTAGCTGCCATTACTGAAACTCGGTGGATGAATCTCATGACTGGAGTGCGGCTGTCGATGGCTACAGGCTGTTCAGAAGGGACGGGCGAGGAGGGAGGGGCAGAGGCATCGCCCTCTACATCAAGAGATGGATCGAGTGTGAAGAGCTCTCTGAAGAATAGCCACGAGCAGGTTGAAAGCTTATGGGTAAGAACGAGAGACCAAGGCAACAAAAGGAACCTTGTGGCTGGTGTCTACTACAGGCTGCCCGATCAAGGGGAGCCTACTCACGAAGCCTTCTTACTCCAGCTACAGGAGGCATCGTGCTCGCAGGCTCTCGTCCTGCTGGGGGACTTCAACCTCCCCGACAGCTGCTGGAAAAGTAGCACAGCGAGCTGTAGGCAATCCAGGAGACTCCTGGAATGCACTGAGCATAACTTCTTAAGCCAGGTAATAGACAGCCCTACCAGAGGGTACGAGACACTGGACCTGATGGTCACCAGCACAAGTGAGCTAATCGGTGACGCCAAGACTGGAGGCAGCCTGAGCTGCAGTGATCATGCGCTGGTGGAGTTCACAGTCCTGGGGGATATGTGTCAGGTGAAGAGTAAAGTCAGGACCCTGAATTTCAGGAAAGCAAACTTCCAACTGTTCAAGTAGTCAGTAGGATCCCCTGGGAGCAGAACAGAGCTGGCAGACCTTTAAGGATGCTCTCCATATAGCACAAGAGCTCTCAATCCCCAGGTGTAAGAAATCAGGAAAGGAAGGCAAAAGACCAGCATGGATGGGTTGAGACCTGCTCGCCAAACTAAAGAGCAAGAAGGAAATTCAGAAGCAGTGGTATCTTGGGAAGAGTATAGGGATGCTGCCTCATTGTGTAAGGATGGGGTCAGGAAGGCCAAGGTATGGCTGGAGCTGAACTTGTCAAAGGATGTAAAGAATAATAAGAAGGTCTTCTACAGGTATGTCAGCCAGAAAAGAAAGGTCAAAGAAAGCATACCCACACACACAATAGGCAAGACTGGAAAACTGGTAACAACAGATGAGGAGAAGTCTGAGGTACTTGACAACTTTTTTGCCTCAGTCTTCACTGGCAACCCCTATTCCTACACCTCTTGAGTTGATGCACTGCAAGATGGGGACTGGGGGAGCAAACTCCCTCCCAATCTAAGAGAAGATCAGGTTCGTGACCACCTGAGGAACCTGAATGTACATAAGTCTATGGGACCTGATGAGATGCATCCCAGAGTCCCGTTAATTGGTTAATGCAGTTGCCAAGCCATTCTCCATGGTATTTGAAAACTCGTGGCAGTCAGACGAAGTCCCTGGTGATTGAAAAAAGAGAAACGTTGCACCCATTTTTAAAAAGGGTAGAAAGGAGGACCCTGGGAACTACCAACCTGTCGGTCTCACCTCTGTGCCTGGGAAGATCAGGGAACAGATCCTCCTAGAAGCTATGCTAAGGCAGATGGAGGACAGGGAGGTGATTTGAGACAGCCAGCATGGCTTCACCAAGGGCAGGTCCTGCCTGACCAACCTAGTGGCCTTCTGTGATGGGGTGACTGCATCAGTGGACAAGGGAAGAGCTAAAGATATCACCTATCTGGACTTCTGTAAGGTCTGATATGTCTCCCACAGTATCCTTTTCTCTAAATCGGAGAGATATGGATTTGATGGATGGACTGTTTGGTGGATGAGGAATTGTTTGGATGGTCACATCCAGAGGGTTGTGGTCAATGGCTCAATGTTCAGATGGAGTTCAGTGACAAGTGGTGTCTCTCAGGGATCTGTATTGGGACCAGTAGTGTTTAATAACTTCATCAATAACACAGACAGTGGGATCGAGTGCACCCTCAGCAAGTTTGCAGATGACACCAAGCTGAGTGGTGTAGTTGATCTGAAGGATGGGATACCATCCACAGGGACCTGGAAAAGCACCAGAATTGGGCCCATGTGAACCTCATGAGGTTCAACAAGGCCAAGTGCAAGGCCCTGCACCTGGGTCAAGATGACTCCCATGGCACACTACTGTCAGCAGTTTCCATCACCATCACACTCACCGTGCATGTGTCACCCTGAAATATGTGCGGCAGTACCTCTGTTCAGGAGTTGCAAAGGGAAGCTAAGGCAGTCAATAAGTCCACCACACATTGTAGGGTTGCTACAAGCTACTTCGGGGCTCTCCTCAACATACTCCATTGCACATCATTCTCTGCAGATCTCGAAAGCGCTTTGCTTTATCTCACATACATCTCACAAGCAGGGAGTTTTTCCACTTTTCTACCTGTAGCCTGCCTGACTTTCTCAACAGAGTTTGTATTGGCACAGTTTTTGCATGTTTCTTATCTAGGTGCAGGCTGCATTGCCAGACCATGTTTCTGGACGTGCACTTCAGTTTGTTCTCACAACAGATTAAGTGATTACTTTGGAGTATGTCACAGGCCACATAGTCATGGCTGAGCTAGTGTCTTCCTCATACAGTAAGAGTATGCATATGAGAACACTGGTTGCAATTACTGCAAGGCACCAACCATGACTTTTTAACAAAATCTGTATTGGGTTTGCATGGCCAGGTTTTGGTAGTGGGGGACCTACACGGGTAGAAGGCTAGAAGCTGCTAGAAGCTTCCCTCATGTCCGACAGAGCCAATGCCAGCCGGCTCCAAGATGGACCCGCTGCTGGCCAAGGCTGAGCCCATCAGTGATGGTGGTAGTGCCTCTGGGAGAGCAGAGATAAGAAGGGAAAAAAGCTGCTGCACAATTGGGCAACTGCAGCCAGAGAGAGGAGTGAGAAGATGTGAGAGCCCCAGCCCTGCAGACCCCCAGGTCAGTGCAGAAGGAGGAGGAGATGCTCCAGGCACCGGAGCAGAGATTCCCCTGCAGCCCG
>JAVJGG010000027.1:15603746-15623952 GCA_035590195.1 Aviceda cuculoides
CCGGCCCAGCCGCTTCAATGCAAGCCCTGGGGCATCGGCTGCTCTCTGATGAGACCGCTCCGGGGCTGCCGGGGACGGGGCGTCGTCGTGGGGGCCGTCACCCTCTGCCTGGCCGCCGGGTGGGCTCTGCAGAGTAAGTGTCCCTTCCTCCCCTCCGCCTCCTCCCCGGCCCCTTCCTCCTCCTCCTCCTCCTCCTCCTCTTCCTCCTCCTCCTCCTTCTGGCCGCGCTACCCGCGGCTCAGCCCCAGCGCCCGGCATCTTGCGCGGATGAGCTGCTGGGGGGGGGACGCGGGACACGGCGCGGGGGGGAGCCGAGGCATCGCTGCTCTCCGCAGGCTGGAAGCGGTGCGGGAAGGCTCGTCCCCGCTGCCGCTGCTCGGAGGAAGCGGGGGGGCCCGGCGGTGCCGGCCCGGGGCCGCGGGGGGGAACCGAGCGGCCGCCGTTGCCCTCTGCGATCGCAGCAGCAGAGGGGAAGCCGGGAGGAGGAAACAAATGCCGGGGAACCAGCCCGGGGGGCTCGGCTCACGCTGGGAAGGGCCGCGGTGAAGAGGGAAGGTGGGTTTCAGCCCAGCAGTCCCGGGGGGGGGCGAGTGGGGAGCCGGCCGGTCCCTCCGAGCCAGGGCTGGAGGAGGCTGCGGGCAGCCCCCACGGCCGGGAACCGGGGCGGGCAGTGCCACCAGCGGGTTTGGTTTGGACACGTCACGCCGTCTCCTTCATCATCAAAGTGACGCAGGAGCAGGGCACCGAAGGGTGGAGGAGCGGTCCCAGAATTTTGAGAGCTGCGGTTTAGAGCTGGTGTCCCCCCCCGCGACCCCGTTCTAGAGCCCCTGCGTGGGGGCTCCACGCTGCCAGCCCTTTTCTAGCCGCTCCCCAGCACCCCGCAGGCCCAGGTCCGGTAGACAGAGCTGCGCTCCCAGCTCCGACTCCCGGCCCGGCGAACACTCCGGAGCGCGGCAAGCACGCCGGGGCCAGCCGCAAAGTCGCTGCGCTTCGAGCAGCACCGGGACCCTCTTCTCCTCGGGACGTGTTTTACTGGGCGCGAAGGTCCGGTTTCGCAACCGGCAGAGCGCGGTGGCCTTGCGCAGGGCGCTGCAGGTGGGTGCGATGTTTGCTCTCCAGGCCGACGCGGCTCTGTTGGGATCAGACCGGTTCAGGTGATCTAGGTGGACCTCGTATTGAAAATACTTTCGAATGCTTGGATACTGCGTTGCCTTTTTTAGCTTTGTGTGCTGAACAGGGACAGAACATGTTTGCAAATGATTTAATAGAAGGATTTTTATTACTTTTTTATTTTTCATTTACCTTGCAATCACATATTCAAAACAGAGCTGTGCCTTTATCAAAACATAAAAGGGTCACTGTGGTGAGATACTCAGCTCCTGTCTGGTCAGAAACAGTGCAAAAGGCCTTTAAATAAACACATGGAGCAGAAAACAATTAGAACAATTTGCAGCGATTACCAGAGGTTCCCGTCTGTTCTGTTTCTCTAGCTGGCACAAACCCCTTTTTCACAGCTCTGGTTAGTCTCTCCTGCACACAGGGCGAACGGCAGACCACAGCCCAGCTGAGGATGTGCTGGGCTACCCGGAAAGCACAATGTCCCTGCAAGGGGACTGGGCGGCACGAGCGTGACAAGATGCCCACGAGGGGGGAATCCCAGGCGTGTTATCTTGGAAAAACCCCAGATCCTATCTGGTTAAAAAAATATAGAGTGGCTGAGGCTTTCTCCTGTGCTGGTCCCATAGGTGAGGACCTGGGAATCAAACTGGCTTCTCGAGCTTCCCTGCCTTACCTTGACCAGCATGGTTTCTGAATTCTGCCACAGATCCCAAATAGAGCAAAGTCAGCTCAGAATTCATTTACTCATCTCTCCCCATTTGTGGTTGCTCTGGCCACAGGGGTTTCTTATTTTTTTATATGAATTTAAAACATTTCTTTCCCTTGGAGACTTTTTCTTTCTTTGCCTTTTAAAACCATTATTTTCCCTGAAGAGTCTGCAGAACCTCCAGGAGCATCCCCAGGGGTCCTGCTTTGTGCTCCTTCAGCATAGCTCAGGATCTCATCCTCCCTCCCCACTGGGTTACAGCCATTCGCAGCTCAGCATTATTTTTTCAGTTCTGCTCTTGCAGTCAGGCTGTTCCCACAGTACCAGAGGAGAGCGGGTGAGCTGCGCCAAGCAAAACCAGGAAAAGGCATTCAGTGGTGAGGCTTACTCTGTGCTTTATCTGCATTTTGTCTGGTTTGATTTTTGTGGGTAGATAACAGGATTTCAATCTCTAGCCAAGTATGCCAAACCTGCCATTAATTATATTTAAAAAAAAAAAAAAGTATGCCAGTTGAAACTCAGATGTTTGGTGTTCATCCAAATCTGCATGCAGAAATGCCCACATGCAAGCAGAAATCATTGCAGTTACACATTAAACTAACCAGTCAGTTCAATTTCAGAGTGTTATGAACAGCTCTGGAATCACATTAGTAGGAACAAGGTGAGAATTAAATACACTTTCACTTACATTTTTGCCTGGAAATCATCAGGAACGTGAAGTCCCTGACTTTGCGTGAAACTGTGTACCTTTGATTACATGGGATTTATTTGCACTGGCATATAACTGGCTGCCTTTACGAAGCTGTTGCCATAAACATTGATTACGCATCCTGAAAACATGATGAAGTTCTTGCCAAGCCTTCACATATTTAAGCCTGCTACGGTTCTTGCTTCTGGGGGATGGTAATTAATTAATGTAATAGGTTACCTTGGCCATGTGATTAAACTTTCCATTTAAATGCAGGATTTTAAAGGAAGGCCAGTTACTGATGCACACAAAAGCATTGCTCATTTTTCAGAAAATATTATGCTCCCCTACCCAAAAAGACTTGTCCAAACTCTCTCCTCTTGGGTATCAAAACACTGAAACACATGCAATTACCTGGCTTGTATGATGGAAACTTTTCTCCTGGCTATCACCAATTAAAAATGTGTATTTAGTCTTTAATTTAAGTATGTATATTCCTTTTATGGTCAGCAGAAAGAAAGAGAAACTGCAAAGCATAATCCATCTCCTCCTAAAATAGACCACTGAGAGAGGTAGGATAAATCACACCCCAGGGGTCCCATCCTGCCCTGGACGGCTGGTGCAGCATCACCTCCACACTCATCACCCTCCTTTGTCTTTCAGCTCCTGGAGGAGTATCGTTAGTTGTCCCCCAACCCAACATCAACGCAACAGTGGCACAAAACATCCTCCTCTCAGTTGAATACTCTTGCAGAGGCGTCGCCACCATTGAGTGGAAGCACGTGTCGAGCTGGGGCACCACCAAAATTGTTGAGTGGAAAAGTGGGAATTACATCAACATATCCACTGTCTACAAGGACAGAGTAACAACTTTTGAAAATGGCTCTATACAGCTTCTGAACGTGGGCATGAGAGATGCCGGCTACTACTTTATCACAGTAACAGAGGAGTATGGAACCAACACCTATGGCACCATCATAGTCAACGTTTATGGTACGAACTAGATGGGAGTTCTTGGCTTTACCCTGTGTTTAAAGATTAGTCTGCTTGTAATCAATTTTATAATACTAATTTTTTTCTGTCCTCCCTGCAGAGATTATCTATGAAGATTTACATTTTGTAGCAGTTCTCTTTGCATTTCTTGCTGCAGTGTCTGCCATTTTGATCTGCTTCATGTGGCTGTGTAATAAATCCCTGCATCTATTTCAGAAGAAGACGGCACACAAACTAACAGGTATCTCTCTAAGAATGCAGTCAAGGTATAGGGTTTTCAAGCCTGAATTCTGACCCTAAGATTCACTTGTGATTTGGGCCGTAAAGGTGCTAAGCAGGGATACTGAGTAACAAGAGTGGAAGGGCTCGGTTCAGTTACCCTATTCAACTCTTTACTAGCTGAGGCAACTGAATATAGGTATTTAGCTGCAGAACACTCCACAGGATATCTACCTTATACATTTTACATCAGAAACCACAAAACACTTCCCAACATTGCTAACTGCAAAACTTAGGGAGAAAAGGCCAGAGCTGCAATAACCCCCCACCAGAGGGGAGGAGACAAAGTCAAGAACATCAGCAACGCTCTCAGGGGCTGCACTAGAAGGGTATCTCCTGGGGGAAAGCACTCCAGCGGGCCTTGGGAGTGGCCCCCACCTCACTTCATGGAGGACTGCACCCCTCCCTCTCCTCTCAAACCCCCCTTTCATCGGCCTTCACGTTTGATGCAGTTGCAGACTCCAGCAAACACTAATATCAAAAGCAGACTCCTAACACGTGCCAAAGACACCGGTCGTGAAAAGCAGATCAAGGGAACACAAGGGCTGCACTGAAGGGAACATTCACACATTGGAGATAAAATTTCCAAGCTGCAGCCAGGGTTATTTGGCCTAGGCAGCATGACAAGGTGCCATGCTACAAGCCTGGGCTCAAGCTCTGGGCACATCCTTGGAATGGGAGGTTTCTTTTACCACTTCAAAACATTTCAGGCATTTACCTCCCTTCTTTGTAAGTGCAGATCCACTAGTGGTTTCTTGCCCTGTAGGTAAAAGGTCTCTGTTTCTTCTCTAATAAGCGCTGCTTAAGCTGTTATATTATAACAAGCAGCCTAAGTATCAGTATTTTACTAGACCAACACAGATACCTAAAAATCCTAAGCCTCATGGCCCAGACTGTATGCCAACTCTGCAAAACCTGATACGAGAAGAGATGAATTTGGCTCGAGCCGTCTCTTCCTTTCTGCCACTCACCTACAGCTCTAAGGGTTGCTGCTGTTTTCACAGTGCTCACACCACTCGCAAGCTTCTGTAGGTACAGAAAATTTTCCCATCATGCCAGAATATACAGGCTTTTGTTTGGATAAAGCCTCTTCTTCCTCCAGTTACAGCCAATCTTCCTGCAGAGCTGAATTTAATACAGTTATTTGGCAGAGTTCAGGAAAACCACAGTTCTGGAGACTCGCTCTGTCATCTCCCCAAACATGTTCTGTAGCAGGGACCTAACTTCTGCCCCAATTCCACCTCGGAACAGCCCTCCTTTCAGATGTCATGAAGAGAGGTATACAGATGGGCCCTATGGACTTCAGTTTTCATAGCACCTTTAGTCTTGTATTGGAAGAAACCAGTGTCACTTTAAAGATTGCAAGGGACTCTTTATGCAGTTAAATATTTTGAAAAGATGTATTTAAAACCTAATTGTAGATGAGTAAGCTTGAGCTAATATTAAAAAGTTCAAAATGTCTCAGCTATTAACACAGCGTTGTTAATTTTGGAATGCTGGCCTTCCAATCCATTTGCCAATCAATAATAATATCCTTTTATTTGCAGCAAGTACAACTGAAGAGATTGAATTGGAAACCATTGAGTGTTAGCCAAGGACTGTCTAATAACAAAAACCCCAATTCTACCTCAGGAGAAAGTATTGGCAAAGAAAGCGAAAAGAGACCTAAAAGGTAAAATGTTTGTGACTACTGTAGAAACATCCTGACTTGCAAACTAATTAGACATTAAATCTATGGAGCTGTTTTGAGCTGTTAAGTTTTCTGCTCTGCTAGCCAAGGTCAACGAAAAAAGAATATTCTTCCATGCTGAGCACAAACACATTTTTCTGGCTAATTAATAAATCTACAGCCTCTATCACTCTTAAAAACAACCACCCAACCAACCAAGCCTCTAAGATCAACCCATAAAGGAAATGATCAGGGCCTTGAAGGACACCTGTATTCTGGCTACAGCAAGTCTCCTATTACAGACAGAACAGCCATTAGCATCCTTCAACATAATAAATTTAATGTCTAATTACAGTATTACATTAAAAAATTAATTGCAAGGATTGAATCCCATTTATTGCACCTGTGCTGCTACTTTTGGGCGTAAGGAATTTCCTGAAGCTCTGAAGACAAACTAATTCTTCATGAGACAAAACTGACTTTGAAACAGTGCCGAGCTGGTCAAAGTTCCCCCACTTACATTTCCAGTTGTTTACGCTGCCCCTGGGTATTAGCACACATTTTATGACACTGCTAGAGAAGGCTGTTAAACAAGGAACCATGCACAGGCACTTGAAGAGAATGCCGTCTGTAATGATTAGAGGGGTAACATAAAATACTGACACCACACCGGTGGGGTGGCAAATTACTGAACAGTTTCATTGTGAAAGATGTTGAGTCCTTTGCAAACACCCCACTGATGAATAGTCTATTTGGGAAGAAACGTTAAAACAGCATTACTTTGAAATTTAGTATTTATAAATACAGTTCTGAAATTGCTCTTGTTGAGAAGCCACCTTTGCTTTCCTATGTTGTAAGAAAACACGAAGTGATCTAATTAATGTCTTCTTAAATCTGCATATTGCACTTACATTTTCCACCTGCAGATCTGCTGGGTGGAATAATATTTGCTTTTGTGAGTGAGAAAGCACTAAACTGACCGAGCTTTGAATTATCTTGCTTTGCTTTTGTAACAAGAAGAATTTTGCAGCGTGAAATAAACTTTGAAAATGTAAGAGACCATGGAACAGTCTGTGTCTGCAGATTGCCACGTGGCTTTTTGAGCCACACTGCTGCTACTGCCTCTCTCGCACTTCAGCTCGCTTGTTTGCAAAAACCTTTTACAGGACAGGCTGACAGAGCTTCCCCTCTGGTCAGGGACTACGATGCTCAGGTGCAGAAGTGCTATGGGTTAGATCTGGAAAAACAGAGAATTTCTCACCAAGTACATAACAATGCAGGTAGGTGCCAAACAGGCTTTTTCCAAAGCACCCTGTACACAATAACTTTATAAAGTCTTCCCCAGATTGAACTGGCCATTTGTAGTATAAAGGGCCTCTCACCCACTTATAAATTCAGGTACCAGATTCAGCTGGTTGCTCCTTCCTGCATCTAGGACAGGTCAAAAAAAGGTGAGAAATCTAGAAAAAAAAAAAAATCCCAGCTACAGCACAGCTTGGCAAAAAGTAACAGTTTGTTCTAATTCTTCACTTTAAGTATGTATTACCAGTCTTCTGTATGGCTGAGTGAACTAAGCTTTGACAACACAGAAGTTGTAAGTGCATCCATTTCAATCACCAAGCTTGAAGTAAGTATCCATATAGCATATGGAAAACATTACTAATTTTTTTTTCTGTTTATTTATTCCAGATTTTTTTTTTAATCTCTAAATCTTAGAACCTGAATGTGAAGTTATTCATTAGGCTGAGCTGAGTATACAGCAGGTGCTCTGCCAGACTTATTTAGAAGGTACAAAAAGTGCAGCTTACACGTAAGACCATTATTACCTGCTAATGTTGACTTGAATACTGCAATTGCTAAAGGAAAAGTCAGGAAACGTATACAGACATGAATGACCATTTGAATGCATTGCTGTAATTGTAGAGATCGCTTACACTGTTAAACTATAATATTTGAAAGCTGGGATGAAAGTAGGAAATGACCACTTAAAATACTTGTTTAAGGTGCACTGTAACAGCAGTAAGAAGTCTCCAACTAGCACAGTTCTACCTCTCTCAGCTTGGCTAACGATACAACAACTTCAGGCACCCATCCTTGGCTACTGATGCTGGTGCCAAACTCGCTTTTAGGTAGTAATATCCTAGAGGAACAACAGGGATGCAAATAATATTCAGTGAGGACAGACAGTACAGTTAGCCTATGTACTGCTTTCCTTATAGACAATTCCTCAGCCACAGATTTCACCCAGAATTTAACATGCTTACCCTACATAGATAAGTATAAAATATTCACATTTTCTGAAACTGGGATTTGTCAATGTGCATTATTAATATGTCAGTAATACTCGATACACAGAATGTGAGGCTAAGCTGTGTGTAGCAGTTTCTTGCTACACTGGAGGTCCCTGAAGTGTCTCGTCTTATGGCAAGCAGTTAAAGTGGAAGTGTAGAAACTAATAGCTATTCTTACTCCACTTGTAAACTCTGCAAAAATGCAGAACAGCAGCAATTTAATATTTAGAGTATTCTGAGTGATCAAAGGGATTAAGGCATTTTGCTTTTAAACTTTAATTAAAGAGATGTCCAAGTTCATAAGACTGCTTTGGCAATCAATTGTAAAGGTCTTAATCATCCACTAATGTCTTCATTTCACGTTCAAAGATGCATTACCAAGAATTTCAAGACTGTCCCTCTGTTAGAAGCCTAATCAGTCTGTTTTCCATTAAAATTAGGAACCCCTGTGTATTCAAAACTAAGAGACAGAGTCTCCAGGTCTCTAATAATTCCTTTTTTTTTTTTTAATTTTTTTTTTCAGCTAGGCCTGGAAGTCTTGACAAATGTCTTCACTGCTACTGTGCAGTGCTTGCACTTCTGCAACACAAGAGAAGTCCCCTTGCACCCATCATTTCTTTTCAGAAAGGGACAAATCCTGCAACTATGAGTTCCTAATAGCTCCACAGCGATCCTATTACTTGATAATGAAGAGCTTGTTTGACAAAAAGGCTATCATTACATGCAGACTATCATTACATGCAGACGTGTCAATTTAAGTTAAGAACAGTGAAATGTAAAGATATATTTAAGTTTATACGCAGATCTTCTAATTATTAGCAAGAGAAGATTTGTTGTGTTGCCAAGAGTCAAAACAGCCTCAGATAATCGGATGCACAAATAGATGCATCAGGCTGTTGGCTGAACTGTTGCTCACCAAGGAACAAAACCCCTCTCTGCCTGTAATCACAGTGTCTGCCAGCCAAGCAATGTGGGACCTGGCATCACAGGTGTTGCATAAGATTCACCCATCTTTCAAGATCAAGAGACTATTTTCAACTAGTATTTTTTCTGTTTCATAAGTTGTCTTGGGTAACCCTTTAGGGTTTAGCAAACCCTTTCTCTCTCATGGTTCAGTTGCACAGAAGCAAGTACTTCAAGGAACTGAAATAACAAGATGTTCTACGCTGGCAAGCACCAACATAAGTACAATAGCTGCTTTGGATACGCACTGAGCAGCAGCTTGCCACAAGCAGTTGCTTAATATCTATTTCTTCCAACTATTCTTTATTGCTCAAGAATACAGCAAAATAACAACTGTTACCGTACAAGTATGATGTTCAATTCAAACATGTCCTATGTGCAAGAAGTTCTCATATATATATATACACACACCCCTCAACATACAATATGGACATAAGTCTGAACTAGTTCATACAGACAGGTTTCAAAGAGACCTTTAGCAATTAATCATCAAACAAAAGAAAAGCTTTGTGGAACACCTTACTAGAAGCTTCAAGAAGGCTACAATTACAACGAAAAGACATAAACATGACTTTTTTATTTTAAAAGAACTCAAAAGAGCTGATCTTCAGGAGGATATTATTGTTTCCCTGGATGATAATCAGTGACAGTGCAGAAAAAAAACCCCAAACAGCACAAGTGTAGAGACCCAAGGTCTACTGCATGGGAGTTACCTGCTTCTATCCAGACATGAATTTACTCAAGTCACCCACAAACTCAAGTTGTCAAAATTTTGCAAGCAGAGTCAGACCCCTTCCTCTACATGCTTGCAAAAAACAAGGACAGAAAGCACAAGCAAAATAACCAACACCACATAGGCTCATCTATAGCCATCAGAGAGGAAGACCTTTGCCACAAGCTGTGACTTTGTAACACTCTCAACTCAAACAAATTGCTAAGTAAATGTATGTCTCAAAAAGAAAGGGGTCACCCAGAAGCCACGTCAATGTACAAACAAACTCCAACTCAAGAATGCCAAGCAGTGAAGACTGTCCCTTGATTCTTAAGTTTTGTTTAGCCTTAATTGTTGACAAGTGAGCTCTGCTGCTCTTCCGTTTTCTCACTTCCCATCAAACAAGTCCATTAGCTTCCACAAGGATAGCCGTTCCCTAGGGTATAAGCCACTAAAAGCTTATCAATAGCACAATTCAATTCTAATAATTTTCATCTTTCAGAAATACTTGCAAAGATCTACTGAGAAAAAGTAGGGGCACAAGGGGAAAGGGAATGACTTTGAGCAGACACCTTTCATGTAGCAAAGGACTACTGAATTTAATTTTGTAAAAGAAAAATACATTAATTACTCAGCTATGTTGCTCTAGCTAGAGCGATCTGCAAAGATACAGCTGAAAGGAACTTTTTCAAAGTTGTATTTTATATATCATTGAAAAAAGTTTTATTGCAAACACTACAGTGGACCCATCTGTACAGGAAAAATTTGGTTTTGCTTTCTTGTATTGACCCATAGGTTCCATTTCCCTTTGCTGCATGGGCAGTGATAGTTCGCAGCACAGCGATGATTCAAAGGCCCCACGAGAGGCTGACAGATTATTAGCATGGAGTTAGGGCGGCCATGAGGAGTTCCATTTTATACACAAAGTTACGCCCTTCCATTTTATTCCACTGCACTTCCTTGAACGGCCCTCGAAGATGATTCCACTTGTTGTCTTGCAGTACATCACCTTTGGGGAGATCCTTGCACTGACTCCGTGGAAACTGAACCATAACTTTGCTGCCACTTTCCGGACCATTACGTACTGTGATGAACAGAGATTTTAATGAACATTTTTACACTGTAGGAATTCCTCATATTAAATATCCTTCCTCGTGTATGCTATACATTACTCCTACTCAATTCCAAACACATTGAAGGCAAACAAGGGAAATTACCTTGTTTCCCTGGAAGGGAAATTACCTTGTTTCTCTGGAAGGGAATTTTTTTTTTTTTTTTTTTAAAGTTTTGCTCTTTGAATTTTCTCTCTCGTCTCCCACTTCTCTATGATTTTGCTGCTTCAGCACTGCATGTTCTCGGTTAGAGCAAACCAGAGAAACACTTGACAAAAAACCCCACATGTACATCTTAGAAATGCATTTATTTTTCCCTAATGATGTCAGGAAGGGCAAAGTATTTTTGCTGATTCTTACCTTGAATGTATTCCCCACCATTCTGCTGAAAAATGTGATCAAAGAGATACTGTTTCTAGTGGATTTATCTCAAGTAGACAGGAACGAAGTCACTCAGGATAGTTGTTGCTTTTAATCACAAAATTCTGCAAGATTGGTGGAGGGGTGCTGGTGTTCTATTGGCTTGGGGTTTTGTGTTTTGAGGTTGGGGTGGTGGTAGTGTTTTGTTTGTTTGTTTTTTTAAATAAGCACCCAGGAAGATAACACCTAGCTTTCCCCTCACCTACCAAGCTAGCCTTCCACAAAGAGATGACTATCAGGCTGATTGAACATAATTTCTCCTTCATAAATCAATGCTGACTATTCCCCATCACCTTCTCCTTATTATGTTTAGAAACTGCTCCCGGGACTGTTTTTTTGCCTCAACTTCCCAGTAATCGCAATAAGGCTGACCAGACTGTAGTTCTCCAGATTCTCCTTCTTGAATACAGGATGTCACATCTGCCTTCTTCCAGTCTTCAGGAACCCTTCCTGATCAGCATGACCTTTCAAAGATGACCAAGAGTGGCTTTACAATGACATCAGCCAGCTCCCTCGGCACTCGTGGATACATCCCACCTGGTCCTGTGAACTCGTCTATGTCTGGTTTCTTCAAAGGTTCTCTAACTCAATCCTCCTCTACTGAGGGCAAGTCTTCTTTGCTCCAAAACTTCCCATTGGTCTCAGGGACCTGGGACTCCTGACAGCCAGTCTTAAGACCAAAGCAAAGAAGGCATCAAGTACCTTGGCATTCTCCATGTCCTGTGCCACCAGGCCCTCTCCCCATTTAACAGCAGGCCCACATTTTCCCTGTTCTTCCTTTTGCTGCTAACATACCTGTTGAAGCTCTTCTTGTTGCCCTGTACATCCCTTAGCAGATTCAACTCCAGATGGGCTTTAGCTTTCCTATCCCCATCAACACATGCTTGGACAGCCTATCTTCCTCTCAGGTCAACTGATCCTGCTTACAGTCTCTTGCAGCTTCCTTTTTATGTTGTGAGTTTAGTCATGAGCAACCTGTTCATCCACACAGATCTCCTGTCACCTTTGCACAACTTTCTGCAAATAGGAATGACCATTCTTGAGCTTGAAAAAAATAATTAACCAGCTCTCTTGGACCCCTCTTCTCTCCATCCCATAGGATTGTATCCCATAGGATTCTTCCAAGAAGATCCCCAGAGAGACCAAACTCTGTTCTCATTAAGCTCAGAGTTGTGATCCTGGTGTTTGCAGTCTTCCCTTCTCTC
This sequence comes from Aviceda cuculoides, assembly GCA_035590195.1. NCBI lineage: Eukaryota > Metazoa > Chordata > Aves > Accipitriformes > Accipitridae > Aviceda > Aviceda cuculoides. The sequence goes on from JAVJGG010000027.1 coordinate 15,615,904, forward strand.
AGGATCTTGATGGTTTCTGTAATCTATTTTTTTCTGTGCTAATTCTAAGAAATATTTTCAAGCCCATGTAAATTAAATCAGGTTTATCAAAGTATTGATTCTATTTAGGTGTCAATTCCATACACAAGAGAGATTGTTTCTAGAGTATTTTGCTATAAATTGATATTATTCTATAGAAGTCTAGAGACTATCTCAGAAAGAGACTTACAAAGCCTGTGTAATTCAGTTAAGAATTTTAAGAATTTCCATATGTTTGCTATAGAAAACACTACCTGAAATGGCATAATCTCCATTTGGTGATGCTACAGTTATTGCTGATGCATTGCCAATACTCTCCACCGGTCCCAGACCAACATGATTACTGAAACTCAGCACATGCCATCCCATAACTTTTGCAAGCTGCTGAACTGCGTGTACTTGGTGCTGTGACATCTGAAAGATAACAAGAGGTTCATCTTCTGTTCAATATTTGCACACCACAGAAAGAACTGCTTACTGGTTTTACCAAGCATTTTTTCTTTTGCTGTACAGTAGTTATTTATAAAAAGTGACTTTGTCTTATAAGTTCTTTAGTTTCACGGGAACTTGCCTTTTTTTTTTAACATATATGTTCTATAAGTGCTAGCAGAGCTTTGTGTTATTTGAATTTAGACTAGTTCCTTTGCAGACAGAGACCTCTGCATTAAGCACACTATGCAGTTAGATTAATTTTTCCTAGGTATATGGGCTTATGCATTTTATTTAAGTATTGCCTTCAATTTACAAAAAACTTTATTTAGGTCTCAAGAAATACAAATAGAATTTTGAAATAATCCTTTCTTTGAAGGGAAGTGAGACCTCTGCTGTAAAATATATAAAATCTGTGCAAGTATTATCAAAGCAAACTCAGGAAAAAAAAAAGTTGATGTTCTCAGATGCATTATCTCCATTAATGCTCAAGTGTAAGCATTGAGCTTTAACAGCTTAAAAGTTTAAATGCTAATGTTTTCCTGTATCAAAACGTAACAGTTGTAACAAGGAATTATCTAGCACTGTTCACCAGCTCTCTGTGAACAAGTCTGAAAACACTTGACCAAAAAGAGATACTCTCAGCAGAATCTGTTTCAACATGTTTTCTGTGTCGTGGAGTTTCGTATAACTGCAACAGGCCAACCACTGTATTTTGACTATTTATAATGCATAGTAGAGAGACTGTCACTTCTGAATAAAACCAGCAGCTTGCTCTAGGCAATTCAGAAAACACAGTTCATTCAAATATCATCTGATTTAGTAATGGCTAACGCAAAGTGAACACTAACAAGACAATGTTGAAATGACAGTAATTGTGGGCTCATTAAGATCTCTACACTAGATAGGACTTGGTTACAGCAAGTTTCATATATTGAATACCTTATTGTCTGCTATAAGTCTCACTGACTTGTTCTGAAGTAAGCAAAAATCTTAGTGCTCCCATAATGAGTAGCACGAAGAAACATATTTTAAATGGGAGGGAAAAAATTGTTATTACTACTGACCTTCATAAAAATTGGCATTATATTTTAGTAACAGTTGGTAAAGTCACTATACAAGCATACTGAAAATTTCAGTCAGTCATCCACCTTCCTATTTTCACTGTCTTTATTTGAAGTTTTCTAACATTTTCTACATAGATAACGGTGAGATTCTAACTTCTGTTTCCCAAACACTACAGGAAAGGGAAAATAATGTATATGAGTCTACCTGAGATAAAAGGAAATCCTGCAGTTCTTGCTCTTGATGGGACAACGTAATAACTCTTCCATCTCTATGCACAACTCTGATCTGTTCTACTCCAATGTTCAGCTGTAGTTGAATGGACCTTTGAAAACGAGATGCATATTTATTCAAAATGTATTACAACACTTCAGAAAACAGGAAACTAAGAACACAGAATCCCTCCCATTCATTGCAAGAACTCTAAGATGAGGATGGTGTGAAGCCTATGGAATACGACAGCAACTCCAAACATTTCAGTTTCATCACTCACCACAATAGCTACCTCTATACTGCAGGGGACTTATTCTGTGGCATGTTCCCAGACTTGGTGACTGCTTGTTCAGGTCAAGGAACTTCCCGAGGTGCCTCGCAGCTCCCTGCCTGCCACTGTGCCCAAGTTTCCTTCCAGAGGTGCAGGGGAAAATGGTGTGTACTCAGGGTCTGTTCTATCCTACAGCCAAGACTTGGGCAGCGTATGTACTCTGGGAACTGAGACTGCAAACTGCACCAACGAGCGCAGTCTGCTCCACACTGTGGACACAGCCAGAGAGGACTGCTCAAAATGGAAAAAACAACTGGGTCATCCACTGTCAACACACTAGTTAATTCGCTGCTGGTCAGCACACAGACATTCACTTCTGGTACGTGAAATCTCTTATTCTGATGAGAAGGCGCATAACTGATAGCACGAATTACACGAGTTCCACATTTCAGTACCTATGCAGCCAAGCTAGGACTGAGCACTGACTAGCTCTCCGAGACCAGACTGGAAGCACATCCAGCACATACAAAGATACTTTATATTCAGCTATCTCTATCCAAAGTAAATCCCACCTTAAACAGCCACTTCAATTCCTTCTTTGAAAGGAAACTGTGCTAGTTAACAACTTAAGTTTCTTCATTAAAGTGTAAAGTGAGTGAAGGGTGGCTGTTACCCCCAACTCAGAAAAACACTCGCACACAAATAATGGGCTCCTACTTGTCTGTCTGAAGAGAACCTAAACCTGTAAAACACAACTTGAATACATTCTGCCACTGCTGCATGCTTCTACAACTAGAAAGATACGTGCATTTTCATACTTACTTGCATATCTGTTCGTATCCTTGAGAAGTTATTAGAACTTTAACACTGGATTCATAAACATCATTTATATTGGACCAGTGGGCCTGAATTTGAGGATCCTCAATACGGCTAGCCAGACTGTCAATGGTTCGAGCAGTTCTAGAAGATAAAGACATATCCTACGCACAATAATCTAGACAGTTTGTGCCATTATCTTGTTCAGAGGAAATAAGTAATTAGTTTGGGGGGGCAGGAGTGTTTGTGGCACACAAAGGCAAATTTAACAGAACCATATAGATCAGGGTTCTATTTCAGCACCATGCTGGTGCTAATGAAGCACACTTCTTTACTCTGTACACTTCTTTACTCTGTAAATTTCACATACATTCTGCAGCAGTATTAAACTGGTATTACTCAGTATAGGCTACTGCACAGCAAAGAATACTAAAAAAGATCTATGCAGTTTAAGAAAAGTAGGGACAATTATTAGCATCCTACGTCCTACCTGTCACAGACACCTTGAAGAAATCTGTTGTTTTTTTCTTTTTGTTTTTACTAGCTGAGTGTAGTTTGCTCATATTTCATGCTATGTTATTGGTTCTTAGTACTTAAAGACTATTTTAACAGTGAAGGAAAAAGTAGCTAGTTTTAAGAACATGAAAAAAGATCAATTGTATTCAACATAATAGTACATTCTATTGCAACAGTTAACGAGAATAGCTTGTGAACTACCTGCGTCTCAAAAAGATATGTTTTGCCTGCTTTATTATCTTTTCCAGAAGTCCTTCATTTGACTGTAAAGAACTGATATCATTTTTATCAAAAGTCTGGGGTCCTGCAAGTCTCATTCTCTTATGGCCAAAAGGCGCACTAGCTGGATGTGGCATCACTGTTGAGCTCAGGGTTTGCTTGTGACACTGCAACAAAAAACAGATGTTATAAAAAGAAGTGACCAAGTAATGTATTTGCAAGAAATAATATGGGTACTACAATATGCTTAAAAAACCACATCAGGTTTTTTAAGTGTGTATACTTTCACAAAGTGCAACTTTTTTACTTTATAAACTTGACAGCACTTTAAAGCCAGCTTCACACTGAAACTTTGCCTCCCCTGTTTATGCAGGTCTTTCAAACCTTACGGAAAGTGATTTTTAAAAAAAGGTGCTAGCTAACAAAAATTTGGTAGCATGGCAGTAGCTCCTACTAATAAGTGGAGACAGAATGGTCAAACAAAAATAAAGGAAGCATCTTAGAGATAAAAAATTCAGGTACAAAAAGATTAGCAACCTGTTCAAAGTCAAGAAAGGAAATTCACAACCAAGCTGGGCACTGAGCCAAAGCTTCATGAAACCTAGTTCAATATTTAAAACACTGGACTATTCCACACGACTGCATGACTTGCAGAGCCATGCTCTAAGGAGATGAACACTCTCAGGAATACAGTCTCACAACTGCTTAGACATCTAAAATTGTGCTCCTTTTCAGAACAGATGAAACCTCAACCTTCTACCCCTGGTCCTTCAGCTAGATTATATGAAAACGTAAAACACCAAAGCAGAGAAGTGGACCTCAAAAGAAGCAAAGTTATTATGGTAATTGATTGTTCTTTCTTCACGGGAGTATGGTCTGAACAGATACTAACTTAGAAGTACTTGACAAGCACTAGACACAAAGGAAAAAAAAGGAGACTGGTGAACTGTACTGGAAAAATCTTGCATGGCTTTTCTGAAGTGAGTAGCTGGGCCTGAGGCTAAGTAAAGAACTAGTGTTCCATGAAAGCATTAACTGGAACTCCCTAACCACCTATACAGACTAAAACTGAACAGTAGGATGCCTTACACGAATGGATAGAAAGTGACTGGCCTCTAGTGGCACTCTGTTGTTAAAACAGTGCCACACACTATGTAGAAGACTGAACAAAAGCCCCAAAACTCAATACTTTATCACCATAAATGCATTACCTCTCGGATAAGTTGATGCAAATTATGTTCCAGAACATAGAGATGATCCTCTGGATTCTGTTTTTCAGAAGCAGACTTTTGTGATTTTTTGTCATTGGAAGAGTGACACAGAGAAATAGACAACTGCAAACCTGTATAAAGCAGATTTAAAAAAAAAAAAAAAAAAAAAAGAGGACACCAACAATTTTCAAGGAGGCTACTGAGAACTGCTTTTCTTCATGTTTTATAGTCCGTAGTTTTACAACCAGTATTCACCGTATCAGAGAAAAATCAAAGAACGATGTTGGAGAGCACAGCACCAAATGTAAGTATGACTTGCTACTCAATGAAGTGTTGACAGGCAACTATTAACTCACTAGGTGCATTTCACATCAATTTCTATGACTCAATCCCACACAAAAAGAAGAGTCCCCAGGACTCCATTCCTTTGGCAAAGAAGGAATGATTTACCATCATATAAATTTTAAGCAATCCAGAAACATATTCTTCACATGATATAATCAGTTGTGTACCCCTTGTAAGAACACAGGATTCACCAGCTGACTCTGAGCTGTCTTCATGCTGTTTAATCATCTTCACTGAAGAGTATGAGCCTCCATTCTTCTAAAGACCCATTAACTCAAGTCTTAAATTTCACCTGCATGCAATCCAGGAGCAATGACTTATGCACAGCTACAAACTGCAATGTGCAGATGGCATTACAGTTGACGGTTTTAAGTGCTACTGACAAAAAACACAATCACAAAGAAAAACAGTCCAAAATCCACACAATAAAGTATGAGTAAATTAGAAACTAAAGTGCATTAGCTGAATGTTTCTACAATTAGCAAGCAAAATTCAAATTCTGGGAAAACCTTTGAAAAACAAGATTACTTTTTTTTTTTTTTTAAACAGAGCATTAAAAAAAGGTCACATTAATCAGAATTTCAGTTCATGTATAAGCAAATAATCGCAGGTTAAGAAATCTTTAAAAGTTTCCTACCTGGGAAAGGCTGGGAGATTATCTGATTTTTCACAACAATGTGAGGAATTTGTGATTTAATTTGAACAGCTTCTCTTGACAGCTGGGCAAAAATTTCTTTACATAAAAGAACATTCTGTGCAGTCTCCAACTTCGTCTGCCAGTGTGGAGAGCCTGAAAAATATAAATCAACATTTGCAGCAGGGAAGAGTAAAGAGAAGCTACCTTTTTGTTCAGATACCAGATACTGTCCAGTAGCTATGAGTATTTGCTAAGATAAGGTAGTCAGTATCTTCTATCCAAATTGAGTATTTTCAGAATTTCACCTCAGTTAAGTAAGCACTTTAAGATAACACTAATGCATTTTACTTCAATTTTACATACATATATACTGTGAACTGCAACTCGCTTCTGGAACTGCCTATTACATTCCCGGGCATTTTGTAAACTCTGCTTATGAACCTCTGCTGCTTAAGTTGCAATTTACTTTCAATGATACTTCTAGCTTTATTAAATTCACTCTGTAATGAACCACCAAATAACATTAAGTTTATGTATGTGCTTTCACAGGATTCATAGGCATAAAATTCTTGGAAGATTCTGGCCTGAGTAAGCACACAAGCTCTACACTGTACCCTGAATAACATATGAAACATCTACATAGTACAGCATCCTGTCTACGTTCAAGACAGCACAAGCATTTGTGACACAGACCACTGTGAAATAAAATCCTGCCAGTTCTTTTTAATCCAAAAGAGAAATGGATGAATTTTTAACCCCAAAAGTTTACAGCTACACATACTGGCACGTATCAAATGAATCAATCTACTACTACCTGCCAGGTGAGCTGTTGGTAATTAATGCACATACTGCCACCACAGTTTCAGACCCAGAGAAAACATATGAGCCACAGAAACAAACGATGCATTTTGGGCAAAGTTATGAATGAGCAGACAGTCGTTCAGTTCAGTTGAACTAATGGGATATAACTGGCTGAAACACAATACCTTGGTTTGCTTTCGGTTATGAGCTCCAACTTTTAATGACTAACAAAAGGTGCTCCAGAACACTTAAAATACAATCCTAGTCATTTTTTTTCAGAAACTGAGTAAACACATATGAAAGACTGAAGGAGTATGCTTTGAAAGCAACATGTTTCCAAAGCCCAAGCAGTGCCTAAACAGAAAATTTCAGTTTAAATAAGAATATTCTTGTTCACTATTCTTTCAAGCTATATGCTAAAATTTTCAAATAAATATCATATGCAAACCCATTTCTTGAGAACATGCTCAAAAAACAACAAATAGCTAAATATACCTGGTTTTGATTTTGGCATGGGTCTTTTAAAGAGATTGACTGTCCCAAGGTCACCAATGTCTGGAGCTTGTTTCTGAATAGAAACCTAGGAAAAAAAAGAAAACATTATCTGATGTTTGTTCTTTGTTGCAAGCACACAAATACCAAAACAAAACCCATGCTACATTATTAAAGTTCCTATGGCAAACCTTGATATAGGCTGATCCCTCTAAATCACTTGGAATTTGAACATCCAAAGGACAGTAATCCTCAGGTATCTTTTTATCCAGGTCAATGTCAGTGTTCTTTATCACCTCAAATGTACCATGATGAAGAAAAAGGGAGCCTAAGAAAGGAAGGACAAAGACATACATACTATATATAAAGCACGTTCTGCAAATAATGAACATCATACCTCTGTTTTGGAAGAATATGTATTTCTAAGTCTCCAAACATCCACAGTTGCAAAAATTTCGTAATAAATTCTTAAAAAAACCAGGTAAATTAGAAAGCTCATTTCAGCACATCAGCATCTCAGTCCTCCTGTGTGTGATGTGTAATATTTTACAGTAAGTTAGAAAGTACTATTTAATAATTACAGGAGAAAACCAACAGTGTTTCAAGATGGTGTCAGTAGATGCAGGGGAAGAGGAAAAAAGAAAAGCATTTGGTTAAAACAAGACAAAAAGTTAACTGCTGGAAGTTTTGCAAGAAAGTAGCTTAAGGTGCAACACCCCTACTGATTTAAAGGAATGCTGATGATGTTTGGCTTGCGGTCTTAAACCTATGACAGTGTTCTGTCTGTAAAAAACAACTGTACAGCCAGTCATTCAGGTGAGACTGATAAAAGCAGATGCCCACTGTCATGGTTTAATGCCAGCCAGCAACTAAGCACTATGCAGCCGCTAGCTCACTTCCCCCTTACCCAGTGGGATGGGGGAGACAACTGGGGGGGAAAAAAAAAAAAAAAAGGTAAAACTCAAGGGTTGAGATAAGAACAGTTTAATAGGACAGAAAGGAAGAAAATAATAATG
>JAVJGG010000027.1:15629159-15641785 GCA_035590195.1 Aviceda cuculoides
TTTCTACTTTTCTGCTTTATTTATCTTTTCACTTTCCATGAATCAAAGAATCTAGGTATTTACTCAGGTTTACAGTTGAACGCCTTTTTTTTTTTTTTTGGTTGCCAATAATATAAATATCCTCTCTACAAATCCCCCTTTTCCCTAACACACATTCAGTGGTAGGCATCATGATGGACAGGTCAAAGGGTTATTATTATAAAACTATATCAAATTACATTTACTAGTATCTAACCTAAATGATCCTTGCTGCAGCTTATCCCGTGACTTCTCTTCTTGTCCATCACAGGAATGCAGAATGAGTTAGTCCTTTCCACTTTTAGGCAATATTTTATACAAAAATATAGAAACATGCTCTCGTTTCTTTGATTTAGTTTAAAAAATCCTGATTCTTTCAACTTCTTATGGCAGGCCATATTTTCTGAATCTCTTACCATTGCTGCTGCTCTCTTTTTGAGGGATTCTGCTAAACTGACTCCTTTGGGGGTACTGCCTGGGGTTCCAGTCTTTTCTGAGACTCAGATGTATCTCAGGAGGGGGATAAAGGGACCAACTGCCAATAACATAAGAAAAATTGTCTCACAAACCAAATTCTACTTTCAACCCCCAGATTACATTGATTAACATAGCATATGAGAATATAATCATATAATGATATAATGAGAATACAATAAGATGCCAAGTGACACAAGCCTACCCTTTTTGTGTCCCTAACAGTAGTTCAGCACTGCTAAATCCTAATAGTTCCAATAACTATGATTTGGAACAAAAACCCCTACAGATTTAATTGATCTCTCTGTTAGCTCTTCGGTTTTTGTCCGTTGGCATGCTGCTTTCTCTTTAGCTCTAGGGATTAGAAACTTAATTTGGCTTCCAATGAAGCCTGGAATTACCACATTATTACTGTATCCAAAGAATCTGGAACTATAAGAAAAGCACTAAATATCACAAAATTTATGATTAAATTTAGAAAATTGGTAACATTAGTCATTTTCCTAAAGAATATCTAACAGCCATTGATTTGTGTCCTGGTTTCAGCTGGGATAGAGTTAATTTTCTTTCTAGTAGCTGGTATAGTGTTATGGTTTGGATTCAGTATAAAAATGTTGATAACACACTGATGTTTTCAGTTGTTGCTCAGTAGTGTTTGGACTAAGTCAAGGATTTTTCAGCTTCTGATGCCCAGCCAGCAAGAAGGCTGGAGGGGCACAAGAATTCAGGAGGGGACACAGCCAGGACAGTTGACCCCAACTGGCCAAAGGGGTATGCCATACCATGTGACATCATGCCCAGTATATGAACTGGGGGGAGCTGGCCTGGGGGGATTGCTGCTTGGGAACTAACCAGGCGTCCGTCAGCAGGTGGCGAGCAACTGCATTATGCATCACTTGTTCTGTATATTCCAATCCTTTTATTATTATTATTATTGTTGTTGTCATTTTATTATTGTTGTTATCATTATTATTTTCTTCCTTTCTGTCCTATTAAACTGTTCTTATCTCAACCCTTGAGTTTTACCTTTTTTTTTTTTTTCCCCCCAGTTCTCTCCCCCATCCCACTGGGTGAGGGGGAAGCGAGCAAGCAGCCGCATGGTGCTTAGTTGCTGGCTGGGGTTAAAACATGACAATGTATCATAGAATCCTGGAATGGTTTGGGTTGGAAGAGACCTTTAAAGATCATGTAGTTCAACCCCCCCTGCCATGGGCAGGGACATCTTCAACTAGACCAGGTTGCTCAAAGCCCCATCCAACCTGGCCTTGAACACTTCCAAGGATGGAGCATCCACAGTTTCTCTGGACAACCTGTTCTAGTGTCTCATCACCCTCATCATAAAAAAAGTCTTGATACTGATGAGTAATGCTATGGCATTTGAATGCCACATTTACCACTGTCTCTGTAGTGACACTCACATTTCCAAAACCGTAGGCTGTTGAGCTTGCAGTGGATACAGATGGGAGTAACCCAGCTGCATCGACTGCACAAGTTGCATTGGTTCTGAATGGAGCAGCCGTTGATGGCTGTTTTCAAAGTACCCATCAGTTGATTCTGGGAAGATGCACACAATTTAGCCTTAGGCCAAAGGCTGCTACATAATGACACATGAAAGTCACACCCTTGAACTATCCAAACCCACAGCATGTCTCATTCAACTCTGGAAAAAATGTTTTCTATATTACTTGTGATTGGACTGTTATTTACAAAATAGTCATTTTTATCTATGGTTTCCTGGTTATTTTTAAATAAATAGTCTTCCTAATGGTGAACATCTTAATGCCTTTTGAAACAAGATTGGTTTTTATCCTGAATTGTTTGCTGTTGAATTTAGTGCTTGTGGAAGATGCTAGATAACTTTCTAGCATGAGGCTTTGCAGACTTTAATTTGCATTAGCAATTATGACGCTTCACATATTTCAACACAGTATTAGCAGAGACAGTTCTTACAAAAGTGAACTACACGAACACACGGTTGAACAAGCTTCCATGCTCTTGACATTTCTCCATGTGTGGCCAGCAGTGAATGCAAACTATGCTGTTGGGTTTGGGACACAAACACTTGCACATTTGCAGTTGGAACTGAACCATTGAGTTCAATCCACTATGAACAGCCACTAGGTTTCAGAACAGATTGACCTAGCCTCAATTCAAACCAGTAACAGAAATGAGAAGCTTCTATTTCATTACACCACCTCTGGAAGAGTTTAACACAATATATACACACTCTGGTTCTGAAAAGGAAAACCATACCCAAGACAGAATTCATCACAAGCCTCAGTTTATACTTAGAAAAGAGAAAGAGACTCACTGGATCTCTGGAAACTATAACTGGCTGACAAATCAGGGGAGCCTTCATTTCAAAGAATTTGAGCCAGTTATTCACATCCTCATCGGTATTCAGAGGACAGGCAGAAAATTCTGGAGGCTACAGCAAAAGTAAAAGCTTTATAAGTGAAAGGAAGACACTTGTATCAAGATACTTTTTCTCTAACAACTTTCCTTGGCTTTTCCCTCCCCACTATTCTGTTCACATTCCTTCTTGCCTAAAAGAAGCTCACCAGTGCCCATTACTGTGTTTGTGCCAGAAACAGAAGTGACCAGAATATTGCTTCTTTCATTGCACGGGTAGTGGGAGAACTACTGAAGCAAGGATTCTCCTCCTGGTACATTTCAGAAGCTCAAGCATTTTTAAAAAGTCTGTTGCTTCTTATAAGTATCATCTCAGTTAATGTATTTAATTTCAATTCATTTTACAATAGTTCTACAGTCCTTTAGCTGTCCACAGATTTCAAAAGAAAAGGTGGTGGTATTAAGGCCAAGTAATAAGCGTCACTAGTTCTGTAACATCAGTTTTGTAATGTCAGCTCCTTACTTTAATGCACTGCTTATCCTAACAGTTTATGCATACATTTAAAAATACAAAACAAAGTCAAGGGTCTAAGATGTTACACCCTGATTTATACTTTTGTTTTAAGGAGGATGAAGAAAGTTACATGAATTGAGAACAACTTACCATAATGTGAATCTTTGCTTTCCCCTTCTGAATGATAAATGTGCCACCCATCCCAACAGGCTTTTCTCCATAGTGTTTCTCTAAAATTTGTCTCAGACAAGACACAAAGTTAAGTTCCCCAGTTCTTCCATTGGCTTTCACTTCAATGACCTGAAGAATTAAGTTAATTTGTCACTGCTGTCTCCTGCTGCAACAGTGTGCAAAGGTCTGTGAAAGCTTCTCTGAAATTCTCCCAAGCTTATAACCCAAGATTGCTTTTTTAAAATGTGAGTTTCCCTGCAAGTGCTGCTCCACTTGCATCGTTCGAGTACCTGACCTACTCTCTTTCCCGACTTTCTGTTCAACACTAGCTTTGCCTGTGAAGGGTGCTGGGCAGCACGTCATTTACTCATACGTGAGACAATGACATAAGCAACACTTTTCTGTCTACCAGCTGGCTTTCACTCTGTTATAAAGAAACTCTTGGAAACAAAGAAGTCTGCTCAGTTTCCATGCAGTACTCAGGGTTCTGACTGCTCTGCCAACACCTCTTTGTGCTAGCTGTGTTGGGGGAAGCACTTCTACAAAACACTAGGCAAGTGCCCAGATCTGATTTACGCAAGTACTTTATACAACCATTACCTTAAATCACTGCTAGTTTGGACTGGATTTGAATGGATGACGTATGATGGAAAAGTTTTAGTAAACTAGTATTTAACCCTCAAAAATCCAAATGCCTCTCTGTCTCCACCAATTCTTCCCCTCATTCACCAGCATCAGTTCCTTATGTTTTGATACTTCTTTCACGGAATTACTACTTTACTATTATCACAGAAAACTGATAGGAGAACACTGAAACATGAGTTTCCCTTCAGCCACAAAGCTCTACAAGCAAAGTCACCTTTGATCCAAGTACGTACCTTACCAGGTTGGCCCTCACTGGCATAAAGGTTGGCCAACAGCCCAAACTCACAGTCAGTGTATTTACTGCTATACTTCTCAAGCAGGCACCCTTTATCTGCAGGATTTATCTGAGCAATGTAGCTCCCATTTACAGCAGGGTTTTTTTCACTCTTAGTTTGAACAATAGGGATAAGCTGAGAAAAAGAACGTGTAAGAATAAGTCAAGTAAGTCAATAAGAACATGTTAGGGTCAGTCAAATGAGCAGAACTCACATAAGTGCAATTTAAGCTTTGGACTGTGATCCCAAGAAATAATGCCCTTCGTCACACTGCTCTGTGTCTCAGGACGAGGTCCGTACTGGTAAGAAAAATGCACTAATATTTTAACATAACTGAAAACTCCAGAAAACAGTTTTACTTTTTCTGGACAGTTAAATTTAATGTTATGTGAAGATGAATGCTAGTGCTTAAAAAAAAAAAAAAAAAAGAAGGAAAGTCTAACCATTGAGATCTGAGGCCTGCATGCAAGTACTGAAATTCTATGTAATACTTTCTCAGTGTACAGTTACAACCACTATTATAGTGGCCCAAATTTAATGCAGATATGGACTATCTCATCTGCCAATAAATGCATCAAAATGAGATGGCAAGACCGGAGGTTTATGCTCGAGAAGACTGACTAACCAAAGCCTCCACAGGCAGTAGTTTTCACCTCCTGCCTCTCCTGCAGGTGACCATTTTGTATGTGGCATCTTTAAAATTTACAATGGTAAAACAAAGCCATCCAAGAGGGCAAAAGACTGGGAGTATTTCAAATGCATTTACCAGTAACTTTGGCAAGCATGTCTAAATCTTGTCATTAAAATCTCTGGTCAGGTCTTTGTCAATCACTTTCAAAAAATCATGTTTCTTGAACGCTTCAAAGCAATCACTTGCTTCTTGGAGAATGACAAGTTAAAAATTAATCTTTATTATCTCAACAGTATGCAACTCATTGGATAGCCCTCATCTGAATTCCTTCTAATGTGTTTTATGTGCTTTGACATGAATGACGTTTATTAAAACGTTTTGCTGTAAATGGGAAATACCCAGCATGATACTGCTCTACTATTATGACACTTTCATGAATTCATTGAGAACCATCACACTTATTTACCGACCTCAGCATTTACTCCAAGAATCTTAGATGAAGCAGCTCCAGCTCCAAGAATGAAAGCTCCAGGCAGCTCTATGTCTTTTGCAACTGCATTTAGATCATAAACCTGCAAGAGAGAAACAATCCTTTGATTTTGGTGTAGTGCTCTGATTCTGAATTGTCATTCTGTTCACTATAACCTCTGGATGCATTTAATTCACAATGCCCTCATTAGTATTTTGGATGATTAGGTTGAACACAGTTTCTGAACAACACAGCATTTGGTAGTAACAAATTGGGTACATGTCCATTTGTTTTCTGAAAGGTAGAGTCTGCCTGTATGTTCCCCTGCTATTTTACCCAAAACCTGAATTATTGTTCTTATTGAAATTTATATTTGTGTAAAATAAAAAAAATGGAAGGGAATATCATACGGAGACAGAAAGGAAGCATGGTGTTCTTGGAAAAGACAGTAACGTGAATCCAGTGTTGCTTTGAAAATGCAAATACAACCATTTTTTACTGTTTTTTTACCACAGAAGTGTGGCCGTGACTTGAAATCCCAGGCTTGCTGCAAGCCATACATAAACATGCAGACAAGCCCCTTGTTTAGTAGTTCGTTCCATGGCTCCTGTCACAGATGGTATGTTTCCAAAGCTGTCTTGTATTTGAGGGAGAAGATGAACCATCGACCACAATAGGCTATTTTTGCTATGATATGTAAAATTTCCTGACATAGTCTGTTTAACACACATCAGAATCAATCTCATAAAACACTGAAAAGTAAGTCTCTTTCACAAGTGGAATCTTATAGTATCTGTTAGTCCTTAGTTTTGTTTGTATTTCAACAAGATACTGCTTTTATTTTGACAAATGTGTTAAACCCCACAGCTACAGGAAAAACTCACTTTTTCTTTCTGTACGACAGGTATGAGATAAGGAACACCTCCCACATCTGCTATTCTAGGCTTTCCGCAGATACCTGGAAGAATACAGCCAGTCAACTTGGTAAAATATTTTTTCCTAATAATCTTAAATGAGCACACAGTCTAACCCACCAAAGAACTGGTTCCTCAAACTTCTAAAACCCTTTGAGAACACTATTTCCCTAGCATGCTTAGATAAAGTGTTTCACTGTTAAGAAGTTCGAGGACTTCTTAACAAATGAAAATGATTCATAGTAGGATTTAATGCTAGGCAACCTGTTGTAAAATTAACATTCTCTAAGCACAAAAAAATATTACAGTGGGCAACAACTGCCATTTGCTAGTTCTCCAGCAAGACGCCCTTGTCAGAGAGTGGATACACCCACTGGGACTCCACTTGCAAAATTTCAGCAAAGTGGATGTCCAAGTCTCAGGACAATTCATCCCACTTATTTAGACATGTATTTTCAGAAGGGATGAATCACCTTCTGGAGGTGTTTCTTTCTCTACATTGATGACAGAGGGAACTCAGATGAGAGGCACAGATGACATGTCTGTGTTCCAGACAGCTAATGTCAAAGAAGATGAATCCCACTCTGAATAAGACAGTTTCACTTCACTGACATATATGAATGGCAGGAATTTAAAAATGAATAGAAACACAACTCCTTAGGTTCAGAGAGTGATTGGCACAGATAAAAAAAAATTTCTCCATCTGGAAGATAACAACTAAATTTCAAAACCTTTTCAGTACACTAAATCAAGCTTATGAAATAAGTGAGCACTGCAATCATAGGTTAAGAAAAAAAATTACAACAAGTACTTGGTAATGACTTGTCCTTGTTCATACATCAACTAGGAAGCAAATCCAGAAATAAAATGTAGCTCTCCTATCGTGCATGATCTTTACCTGAAAAACAGTTTAAGCTCTCCCAACATCTTTAGAAGATCAAAACCAAGTAGGATCAGGCAGAAAGAACTGGGGAAGTCTTAGTGGAGGACAGGAATGCTAGGTTACCTTTAGCAGGAAAGTTGAAGGGTTCCTGAGTCAGATCAGGACAGTCTACAACAGAGACTTGAGCATCAGCAAAGTTTTCTTTAAGCCCTTTCTGCAAAACTATAAAAAAGAATAATGGCAAAGTTATTGACAGTGAAAAATTACCAAGAGTTTGACAAGTTACTAACAACAATAAATATATCTGATTAGGTTTTATTTCAGCAAGAGAAAGAACTTAATGCTTACCCTAAGTAACTCCATTGATTCAAATGTTACTGTCTGTAGGCACTTATTTCCTGAGTCAGAGCATCAGAGAAGAGCAAAAGCTTGTTCAGATAATTGTTAGCTACCACTTTAATTAATTTTAAGAATTTTAAAAACCTTTTAATTGAAATACAATAACTGACTGCTCCTAGTAGCGCTAGGAGCAGCACAGTGTGAAGTAACATGGGTAAATTTAAAGCACATTCAGCAGTGGCTTTGCTTCACAAGAGCAGACAATTATGATCACAGTCAAATATCACACGAGAGCAAAGGAGGAAGTAAGTTTTAGCTGAAATGAGAATCAGTTCTTTAACTAGACTGTTTGCAATAGCTTGATTATAACCTCAAACTGTCTCTGCTGTCTGGAAACTTCTGCTGTCACAGGATATTGCCTGTCATGTTTACACTTGTGGAGATTTTCTGGCAAGTGCCACTGTCACTTGGATAATGATATGGTGCTGATGTCTAAACTTTTGGTTTTGCTTCATTTCAATGTTTTTAGGCTCCGAACTTGCAAAGTCACTGAAACAACAGGAAGGATTCTGACTTAGACAAGCGCACTGTTTGGAAACAACTTCCAAACCGTAACTGAGTGTGGGATTGCCTTCACATACACTGCTTCAAATACCACATTAAAAGGTCCAAGTTCTTTCATGCCTGAGGGTCTGCTTTGGCAGGTGTCTCAAACTAAGGAACAGAAAATCCAGCCTGTGATCTCAAATCAGGCAGTTCCTTATTTACTCAGAAGGCTTTCCTGTGCCATTGTTTCTTCCGATCAGGATTTCAGCTATACCTTACTCCTTGCGAGCAGATTTACCAAGCTGTTGACCACAAGGGTCAGTAGAAGGTGCTTGACAGATTTATAAATACATCTCGGCACCTTCTGATAAGTCGAAAAGGACAAGAAAAAGGCACTCCTCAAATTATACTCAAGAGCTGAAGAACAACAAAATTCACAGCTGACAGGAGGTCCTCGGGACAGACAGGGAAAAAAAAAAAAAAAGAGGAAAATTCTGCTTGATGACCCATCTTTTCTGCTACTGTTTTAAGCTGTTCTACTGCAAGTACATGCAGTTCTCTGCAGAGCCCACAGGTCTATGGCAGCCCTGGCCTACTGCCCCGGCCTGACAGCTACAGGGTGAGAAAAGCACCGAGAACCACTGCTGGGACCACACTGCTGAAAGTATGGAAATATCAAACTCACACAGATTTGGGAGAGTGGCAGACTGAACTTGAAGACCTCTCTGAAAGAAAAAAACCCTTTAGTACATCTGCTGCAGGAGACAGACTACCAGAAGGAATAATGCCTTTCTACTGGGGCAAGGAAAGAAGCTCATGAGAAAATGGGTTGGACCAAATCACCTCTAGAGGTCCCTTCCAACCTCAACCATTCTGTTATTCTGAGCAGGTTTTTTGAAGGCTTTGGAAAGAAACAAACTAAATACGTTTCCTGCAGCCTGGTTGTAAGGCAATCACCGAAAGAAAAGCCAACTAGGTTCAAGCAAGAGGACCTGCCATGCTATACTGCATCTTTTCAGCTGTGTTTTAAGTAGTCCTGAGAAAGAAATAGTAGAGGGTAGAGAAGGACAGATGATCCCATATATTTAAGTAAGTTTGGTCTGTAATTGTCAAACTTTCACAACCCATGCACAAATATGCAAATGCAGCCAGACAGTTTTAAAGAGTTTGAGAGTGTGTTTGTGTGCTTAAGTAACATTGGAATTTGGGGGAGGAGTCGTTGTTTGCTTTAAGGAAATAATAGCATATAGAAAAATAGTGCTTTTCTTTACATCTCAGTGTGCTACAAGCAGGAACATTCTGCATGTACTAGCTGTAGAAAGGCTTTGATAAGAGCTTTAAGATAAGTTTGAAGAGTACATTATAAGTTTGTAAAAAGTTACACATTGCATGACTTACCCCCAGCAAGCTCCTCCAGACTTGGAACGTGAAAAGCAAACCTTTCGACTTTGGCCATTTCCTAATTGGTGCTGATTTCTTCAGGTGAGAAATTACAATATATTACACTGTAGGAGCAACTGATCTGTCAACAAGGATAATAGTTTAACGATTAAAGCAGGCTGTTTTCAATGTTACTTATTTTTCAATTTCACTCAAGAATACATAAAAAACAGTAGAATTGTAGTTCTGCCATCAAAGGAAAGACTAACAGCTTCAATAGTAATGTTAATTTTCTTACGTACTTTGGAAGAAGATGTGTCTGTCAACTGGCTGAGAGCATTACCTATGCTAGTCTTCAAGCTTACAGCTGGGTGTAGGCAAAACACATCCTACGCTGAATACAGTTCAAAGGACAGATCAGGAGATTTATCGTCCTTTGTAAGCCTGGAGTCATAGTTTGGTTTTGAAAGAAAACTGGGCTTTTCTGAGCACATTAGCTGTCTCCTCAGGTCTTCCCTACCTTAATGTTTACTTTTCCAGCATTGGCTATGGTGGACTTTCAACCTCAGCTGTGACATGGTCTCCAATTTATTCTGGACACGTGTTTTCCCTTCCAGAGGGGAACAGGCTAGGAGCGAAATAGAAAACAGCAGCAAGTTCTGCAGTATCAGGCTCTGTACCCATACAGAGCCTGTAACAAAAAGTTTTGTCTGAAGATAAGTTTAAGAACCCCTTTACAAATGAACTATATTTCAGTCACCCTTGCAACAACAAAGTCAGCTACTAGGGCAAACCATTAGCTCAGGGCAGAACCAGCTGATTATACACTACCTATAAATCAGCCACAGCAATCATTAACTCATTAGGCACACGCTTGCTGCACACAGCAGAAAAAGAAAATGGGTCTCACTTATTCAGATCTCACACCTTGGAGGAAAAAGTCAAAAACCTAATACAGTCCCAGACTTGACAGAACTTTTGTTAGGAAGGACTATGTATGATGTGAGCTAGCTGTTTATGTATACTTCTAGCTTCTATTTTAAAAAGAAATCCTAGCTTTTATGATTGTCAAGTCTTAACTGCCCTTATACCACCAGCTTCTTAGTCTGCGTAAAGGGAAAAAAAACAGCGGACAAAAGAAATAAAAAGAGTTGGGAGGTCACAGCAGTCACTTAACTGAAGTCTTTGAGCTCAAAGTTTAGCCACCCCAAATTACTGCTGTAGCATGCAGTAGAGAAAGGGAGAAAGACAGCTACCTGTGTATAGTAATTCTCATCTTAGTTGGTCTTATCCACCTCCACAGGTGACTCCCTCCCTCCCTCCGCTGTCTCAGGAGGAGAAAGTAACAGGCTGGATTTGGTGCCTCTGGTAGAAGCCTACTGTCAGATGGAGTGACTCATACCCCAAGACTTGAAGTATGTACCATGAACACAAGAAAGGAAGTAATTAGTCAGAGAAAGAAAGTGAGAAAATGGTTTAAGCAGTATTATTTTAGATGATCCTGATCCCCTCAAGGACCTTTTGCTAGATCTGGAAGGAGGCTGTGCCAGGACCTAATACACCCACTGAAAAAGTCCTGAAACAGAATGAGAAGACAGGCTACAACTGCTGTTGTGCATAAGGCAGAGGCAAAACTTGGATGCAGTTCAAATAAGTAGGCTCAGATATAACACCTAGACCATCACCTTCCATTTAAAGGACAGTAGTCAGCTCCCCACAATCAAGAAACAAGGGAAAGACTGTGGGGAAAGCTCGATGTACCATAATAAACCCGATCTAATTGCTAGACAGTAGTCCTTACCGGGAAGGACACAAAAGAAAAGTAGATCCGTGAGTCACCACTGGAAGGAGAGAATTCACGGGGGCGTTTGTGTGGTGTGGAAGGGAGAACCTGAAAGAAGACAATAACAGAAAATTAATATCCATCATGGAGGGGTGGAGTGACATTGAATTACTACAGAAGACTTTCAACGAAAAACCACAAATGCTAAAGGGACAATAAAATTATTAGATCTAGGATGGTGCAACAAGAATAGAGAGAACAAGCATCTAAAAAGACTGTAAAAGTCTATCTTTTTGAAGCTGGAAGAAAACATCAGAGAGTAGTCGAGGGCCAGGAGAACGCAGATGAAATGGGTACCATGATATTAATGGGGGGGTGGTGCCTAGTATAAAAACCTGAATGAAAACTAAGTTTGGAGGGTAGAAGCCAGAAAGGAGAGGTTATAAGTAGGGTAGAGATGAGTCAAGATGGAGGGGGGCGGGGGGGAGAAATATAAGGGAAAAATTGAAGATGGCAGTCAGTGAGAGAACTTCAGCGATGACACCGGGAAGAGCAAAACATCTGCAGATGCATCCGCACAAACGGGGCGATGTAAGGAGATCCCGTAGGGGGCAGAGGAAGGCTGCAGGAAAGCAGGGACATCTGCTCGCGCGGCTGGGATTTGGGGAAAGGACGGGTCATGGCAGGGCAAGAGCAGGCGAGACCGGGCTCCTGAGGGAGAGCGTCCGGGCGGTCGCAAGGCAGCAAGGAGCGCTGGTGCGAAGAAACGCTGAAGCTGACACCAGCTGCGAGAGGAGCGAAGGCATTACTCAGGCTGGAGCCGCCAGCTCAGGGGAGACTGGGCGGCCGAGGGAAGCAGAGGCAGGACAGCAACAACGAGAGGCCGACCGGCGCAACGAGCAGCTCCTCGGAGTCTCTCACGGTCAGCGGGGAAGCGCGGGAACGGCGCCCTGAAGGGGAGCGGTTGAGGGGGGAGGCAGCCGGCAGCCGCCCCGCACTGCCCGAGCCTCCAAAACCGCTGGCGGACGATCCCCGGCCGCCGACTAGCGCCTGACCGCACGTACCTGCCCCGCCGTCCGGGCTGCGCGGCGGCACTGCCCGCCCCCGCCGCGGGCCGCCCGCCCGCCCGCCCCCGCCTCGGTCCTCCCGCGTCGCGGCCCACCCACGGCTGCACCCCCGCGGCCTTCCGCGCCCCCATACCGCCGTCCCGCCGGCGGGCAGAGGTGGCCTCG
>JAVJGG010000027.1:15641885-15656785 GCA_035590195.1 Aviceda cuculoides
CCCAGCATGGCGGCGGCGGACCTGCCTTTCCCTCCCTCCCGTCAGCCCACGCGCCTCTCGCGAGCCCTCCCGGCGCTATTTAAGCTCTCGGGCGGCCATTTCGCGCCCTTTGGGGCGGCGGAGCGTGCGGCGGGGGGAAGGTGGGTGAGGGAGCGCTCGGCATCCGCCGCCATCCGCGGTGCTGGGGCGGCGGGAGCGAGGGAGCCGGGTGAGGGGGGGAAAGGGTCGAGTCGTCTCCGCTCGTTGAGCGCCTCCGCCGGAGGGCCCGTCAGCGAGGAAGGGTCTGGGTTAAGGCTGGCAGCCCGGCCCGCTCTGCCCCGGCGGGGTGTTTTCCTCGGGAGCCGGCTGTGTGGCGGCACTTGGCGAGGGCCTCCCTGGGAGCGGTGCCGGTGGGGTGTCCCCGACCTGTGGTAATGTGGTGGGTGCCCACGTCCAAAATGTCTGCCGTGTTGGCGGCCCCAGCGCGCTGCTGGCAGCCGGGGGCGGCGAGCGGTGTGTCCAAGCGCCTTTCCACCTGAGGTAGATGGTGGCTCATTGGCTTTTTTGGGAGAAGAGAAGTTCGTGAGAAGTAATCGGTCAGTTACATACTGGTGGTTTTTCTTCCTTAAAGGGCCTGTGTGGCGTGCCGGCTATTAAGAACAGAGCTGCAGTAGAAGCGGTGAACGATGCTGAGCTGCTAACTGTAAGTACCAGCCGTAGCCTGTAGAGTGCCCTTGTTGCATGTGTTCCTGCTTTGATGTTGGGCTGTTCTGTTTCTAGGCGTTGTGTTTGTCAGGCCCTGGGTGATGTGAGCGATGTGCTCGCAGTTCATCCAGGGCGTAGGTGCAGGTGTAGACTAAGTAAAACCTTAGGTTTGTTAACGCCTAGGTTATAGTGGCATTGCTTGATTTCGGATGACCATCAATCGGTAGCTTCATTGTGTAGACCTGGTTACTTTGTATAAACAGTGCATGCCTCGCTAACGACTGTACTCTTGAAGAGGATCTGAAGACTGATAAAGAGGCAACATCGTGCCTCATAAGGTGCCGAAAGCTGGATGATTGCCAGAGAAGCATGAAGTCAGTAAAATCTGCAGTAAAAGGTGGCAGGGCAAGATCCATGACCACTGACTCAATTCAAGACCAAAAAGATTTGCCTTGCCCCATAAGGAGCATGTGTGCCAGTTTAGATAGTAAGGGAGACTAATTTAAATATAACCAGTAGCAGAAGGGATGGTGATTACTAACCAATGAGCCTAAATTTAGGTGGGGTTTTTACTAATCATGTAACAGGATAAATATGTTGTAGTTCTTTGGTGTGGTGTGCCACACCACACTCAGCTGTCCCATCTTTGTGTAAATGTGAAGTAAACAAATATCTCAGCTCTGTGTAAGATTGGCTTATTGCAGACCGGGTACAGAACCCCACTTGTGGGACAACACAGGTTGCTGTCAAAAATCACCTTTCCTCACAGCGAAGGGCAAATTGGACCCCTGTGCTGCTATTTTAAATACATTAGGGTGAGTTTAAGGTCTAGTGTACTTGTAAGCCTGCATTTCATGCAGTTTTGGAATGAAATATTTTCATTTTGAAAACCACGATGGGGTAGATTTTGCCTTGAACAGTTAAGTGATGAAGAAGGTCATCTAAGTGTAGATTGCTTAAAAATCAGTCACTGATGTGTGGCTGCAGCAGATTTGTGATATTTTTATTCTCTTTGTTCTGAGAACAACTTTGAGGTATCTGTAGCTGTATGGATTAGAGTAGAAATGGAACTTAAATATTGTAAGCAGTTATGGCTGCTCATGTTCTGTAGCCATTTGTTCTGGCCTGCTATTATTGTTTACTGCTAGTCTGTATACATCTACTATATTTTCAGACTTCTTAATTTGCTGTTGCATATATTTGTCTTCCCATGCTTTTGGGAAACCTTGAATCCACAATAATCTGTACTCTGAAACATGAAACTGTTATCTAGACAGTAGCAGGTTGTCTGTATACATTAGATGCCTTCTGCTATAGTGTCTTCAGATGCTAAATTGTGTGTAAGTACATTTGAAATATTAATGGGTATGATGATGGGTTTGTGAAACTGTAAAAATCACAGTAAAATTACAATGATACAGATCTACAGGGCTAGTAAAATGACTAACAAGCGGGTAAAACTTGAGGCTATTACATAGCAAGGGCAGGTTCCTCGACTGTGTTTCAGTCCCTTTTGTATAGACTTGGGCAGCTGAAGAGGTGGTTTGGGTTGTCTTACAGATTCAACTGAAAATTAAAATTTTGTTTGTGGGTCTAGTCTCCATGTCAATTGATAACCAGTGAACAAAGGGTTGATAGATTGTTAGATCAGGAGACTTTAAGTATCATGTAGCTAGCAAAAGAAAAAAGGGAAGATGGCATTGCTTCTGATGGTGACAGTGTCTTGGATTAGTTTAAAAAGGCTGTAAACGACAGTGAAGTGGGTATTTGTATATGACTTAAAACTGCAATATCTTTACAAGTATAAGAAGCTGTTGGCTACCTGTGTGTGTGCTTATTTAAGGAAAAACTTACTCCTAGTAGGGAGAGGATTAAAACATTCAGAATGCATCTCTACAAGTTTATGAGCAATCTGATGCAACTCTGAAGTTAGCCTTGCTTTGAGCAGGAGTTGGACCAAAAGAGCTGTAAAAAGCCCTTCTGACATGAATTATGCTATGAATATCCTGAGATAAGTGGCTGCAACTTAACCGTTACTATGAAGGTTAATTCATTTGCTCGTGGTTCATAGGAAAATCTATGTTGAAGTTTGCTCAAGATTGTTCTTGTAAGTTTACCCTATTAGGTGGAGTGGTGGAAGGCTTGTTACCCTGATTAACATAGAGTTTTCTTTAATTTCTTGAATTCTCATTGATTTTTAGGGCAAACTGAAACATGACTGATACAGATGAATCCCAGGCTTCTGCCTCCGATTACCCTGATGCCCAAGAGCTAATATGCAGTTGGCAGAAAGAACCATATAAGGTACATGCATGTGAAAAAAATACACAAATGGAGTGTTCAAGGCAGAAGAATGCTGTTCCTGAGGAGTCTTCGGATGAGCTTAACAGTATATGTAAATCATCAGCTGCTTCAGCAGAGGTTTTACTGGACAGCAGTGATTCAGAAATGTGAGTTTTTATCTCTAGTTCGGGTTTTTTTATGTGAAGAACCTGTGTCATGTATCATAAAAATACACGTTCTTTAGGAAGTAAATATTTTTTATTTCTTCTTCAGTGATCTCTCTGCTGCTAGTGGCAGTGAGTACCATCCTAAGTGCTCTGTTGCACCTTCAAAGCAAAAAAGGACATCTCAATCTTCAAGGCAACAAGCTGACTCTGTTGCAGGAGTGCCTGACAATGAAAGCTCTTCAGATTCTTCTCTGTCCCCTCCAAGTCCAGTGAAATCATCGGAAACTTCCAAAAAGGAGAAGTCAAAACTAAACTTGAAGGCCATTTTTGCCTATCACTTCAGGGGAAAGAAGTTTAAGGCTGCTGCACACCGAAAGTACAAGGGTGGCTCAGGGAAGAAGAAGAAAAAGTATGAGAGCACGGGGATGCCTATGGGGAGGCCACCACTGACAGCCTCACTACAAGAGCAAAAGAGAAGGCTTCTAGACAGAGGTTTTCAATTCCCTTTTGTTGAAAAACATTATGGGATGAAACATATTCCCTTAAAGATGGTTCTTGGCTATGAGGTGAGCCCTCTTGTTTTGTGGGATAAATGTATTGGGTTTTTATTTAGCCAGTTTAAATTCACTATTTTTAGACTATTTTTTGCTTCTACCTGATGTGCTACAATAAAACAAGGAAACAGTTTTTACTTCTGTTAAATAGGACACTTGATGTTGTCTGTTTATTTAATACCTTTAAGACAAACACAGCTAAAATACAGGTGTCAATATAATACTACAGTTAAGTTAATAATACAAATGCTTTATAGTGGTATTTTTAAGATCTCACATGATGTATTTTTATTTCAGCAAGCAGCTACAAAGGGATATTTCCAGTACATTGAAGTGCTTAAATATGAAGAACATCTTAGAAAAGCTTTAAAAGCCCTTCAGGCTAGTGAAGACTTAGAAAGAGAATGTCTGGCGGTACGAAAACACAAATACTTAGATGAGGAGGGCCCCATTTCCCCTATTCAGGAGATGAAGTAAGTTCATCTTTATATTTTTAGGTGGTATAAAACTTGCTTTTTTGTTCTTGACTAGGATAGAAATTTGTGTATATAGAGGTAGATGCAAGACATCCCACCTCCCCAGCTCTTCATCACCCCCAGCGTGTTTGCTGGCACGGGGAGGGCATCAGCGCTGCTTTAGTTGTAAATCCAAAACCACACCGTACAGGCTGCTATGAAGAAAGCTAACTCCATCCCAGCCGCACCACCAGTACAATCAGCTGCTCTTACAGTTGAGGAATTCAGGAGGTAGTACAGCTGCTTGTAGTAGCATGTGATTTTGTGACAGTTGTAGGTGTATCAAGTTCAGTTCCTATCCTGGCCTTTTTACCTGTATCAGCATTGTGTAATCTGAATGTGAATATCTGCTTATGAAAACATTGTTTATTTTGGGAACAAAATGCTCGGTCATTTGGAATTCTGTGCCTGTAAATGTGACTTGGAACTTCTCAAAGAATGAGATAGTTGTTTTAATCTGAAGACTGATCATTGTTTCAAGTGTCAAGAGACATTGTACAGTCTCATTAAAATGATGTGGTAGAAATTTTTTTTTAAAAAAGGTATTTCCTGAAATTAGTTCCTCTACAGTTACCCCAAATAAAGAAGTGTAGTGTTTATGGCAAAGATTAAAGGATATTTTTAAATTTCCTTTTTACTTTATTAAGCACTGAAGTATCATCTTAGGTTGGTCTTTTTGGTCAGTTAACTTACATGCAATAAAGAGATTAGTAAATCAGTAAGGATACTTAATCTTGTAAATATACTCAGCACCTTAAAACTGGAAAGCCTACAAGACAGTGTGAAGGTACAAAGCTGTCTTTCAGCTACTGTTCACTTTACTAATCACTTACAGGGCTAGTTTATGCAAGTTGAAGTATTGGGGTGATCCCGTAAAATGAGTAACAATAATTAGTTTGCTGTCTTACAAAAGAGCAGAAGAAGCAAAGTTCTGTAGAATAAATGCAAGTCAGCTCATCCAGACACTCAATTCTTTATCTGAAATGAGTACTAGAAGACTTCTAGGTTTTGGAACCAGTCCTCCCTGTGCCACTTGTTAAAACCATAGTACTAAAATGGTTTCATCTCTTTATAGGGAGTCCTTTCTATCTCGAGAGAAACCTGTGGATGATAATTGAATTTAATTTCATACTTGTGTTCATGGCAGTGTGGAGATAATATTTCTCAGTTACAGTATCGGGAAGAAAGTTGTGTACTCTTGTTAGCTAGGGCCTGTCCTCTTCCTTTCTTGATTGTATTCTCCTTGTTTTCTAACTTGCTGACTTTATAGCCTGTTTGTTGGTGTAATCCTAAATGTCTCAATACTACTGTTGATGTCTGCTACTAAGTCTTTGTTCTACTGTGAAGCACTGCTGCTGTCCTGTCTGTGTTGCTAGTTAAGATGTAATTCTGCTGTCAGAAACTTATCATTTGAGAACAACCTTATGTAGAAGTAGTATTATCTTACACCTACAAGCTGTAGCACTTCCATACACATTAAGAGAAACCGGGGGTTGTGGTAGGAAAATAGTTTCCACATTTTAGGCTACTATAAAAGTACAGAGTTTGGTTTGAATTTTTGTTTTCAGTGATGATGATGATGACAGCTTGAATTCTGATAATCAAGAAGTCCTTGATGCCAGAGTAGTGGTGAGTAAATACTCTGTAACTTAAAAAACTCTCTGACCTTCTTTCTCTTCTGAGATTAAAGAATTAGTAGATAATGTTTTGAGTACTTAATTCTTGAACTTGGTTTCAGAGTTAACTGTGTGATACCTGTGAATCTTGATCTGTAATGCAGAAGGAAGTTGTTTTGAGAGTCCTCACTGAAATAATGCTGGAATGTATGGGAATTCTGGAGTTCTCTGAAGAGTTCTTAAATTTGCAAAGTTACTACCAAAATCTTACCTTTTAAGTATCTGAAAACTAGGCTTGTGAATACTTCTTTCTGTCTTCCATATTCTTAGGAGAACAGCTCTTTCATTATAAGCAGCAAAATTCCCAGTAAGAAAAAAACAAAACCAGAAATGAAACGTGCAAAATCAACTGAGGTGATTGAAGTAGAGGAGGAAGAGTATGCAGCTGAGAACTCTGGGCTTCTGGAAGGTTCACCTCAGTGAACAGAAAACTGAGAAATGAGGTGGCAGTGGTCACTCTTCAGATACCTTTTTCATGGCCTACTTGGTTTAAAACATTGTTCTGAAGTCAGTGTTGAGCTATCAACCAAGCAACCTAGTCAGATTTTGTTTAAGGTGAGTGTATTGGGGTTGTGTCCAAGAGCATTATAAAACAAGTATAATGTCTTTTTGCTAAGCTTTTGAGTGTCTTCTGTGCTGTCCTGTATCAAGTGTTTAATATCCTTGATTCAGTCACTGATAACCCTGCCAAAATGCTAGCTTCTGCAACTTTACTTCTGTTAACCAACGGATCAGAGAATTTATGTAATTCAAAACAGCAAAACAAGTTCCAAATATTGTAACATAGCAGCAGCACAGTATAGAAAAGTGTATGCTCACGCTACAAAGGGCAATTTGGATGCCTTTCTTTCATGACTTTTTTGTGAGTGGTACTTGACATTTTTCTGTGTCTTAAGGAAGTGCAGGTTTTGCTTTGAAATACTTTGAGAGCTAAGTAAGGGTTGAAGACAGAATTGAAGTTTAATGCAAATCAAGTGCCAACAGTAAAAATGCAAAAGTGGTTAGTCAATTTAGACAAAAGTCTATTGCAGAATATGGTTAATGCATTTGAATGATGATAAAATCAATTTGTATGATTGAGGTTGTCTATTCCATGTGGAATAACTCTTCAGAAAACTAATTTTCTGCTCCTGAATCTAATACAATAATCTGACATTATAAATTATCTTAAACTGCGCTGAGACAGCTATTTTTATCTTGGATTAAAAGATTCTTTTTCCCCCTCTTGCCTTCCTCTGTCTAGAATGGGTTCTGATTTGAACACGACTAAGCAGAAGATGAAAGCTCTTTATGACAGCACCTAACAAGCATTGCCCCAGTTGCAGATACCTTTCTCAAAGGTGTCTTAGTTGGAAACATGACTAGTGAATGTTTGGAAATGGTCTGAATATGGCTAAACTCTTAGATGACAAGGCTGTCTTGGTAGCAGTAGGAGTAAAAAATTGTTTAAAATGTTAACTTGTGAATCAACATGATTTAAAAACCAAAGGGTGATCTGCCTCACTCAAATACTCTTTAATAACCAAATTGCTGTCAGCAACAAACTAACAGCTGTTCAGCAGGTAAAAGTAGTCTGTGCTGAACAGGGATGTTGTCAGAAAAAGACTTAATATCTACTGGTTTAATTTCCTTCAAAATGTAATTGACAGCCTGGGGAGATTTTACAGCAGGTGCTCAGTGTGGAGCAGGTCAAGTTGCATTCCTTGTATGCTTGAATAAAGGTCCCAAATGTTTGTAAAGGAAATTTGGAGTTTCCCAGTTGCAACTTGATAGCTCTAGGGAGTAAGGCTGTAAAAATTACTCTTCAGTAGTTGAAGATCACAGTTAATATTGGTCCAAAATTAATGGCTAAATGTAACTCTTTCAGGCATCTACCTGAGAAATACTCTCTGGCTTGAAAGACTCATCCTGGACCTAGGAGTGGGGTTCTTGCTTGGTAAGGCATAGCGAGGTGGTATGTGGAGTCCCGCTCATTCTGCAGTTCATGTGATGAATTTTTCTGTTCAACTGCTGAGTGACTCAGAAATGAACTAAATTTCAATTCTGATTAGAACTGGATAAATACACATGAAAATCAAGCTTATTACAACTGTTAAATTGATTGCTGAAGCCTAGCTTTTGACCTTAGGAATCTTCAGTTATTTGACCACATCTGATAGTTCTTATTCCTTTGTTTTTGTTTTTTTTTCCTTCTAGTTTGTTGCTTTTGGAAGATGAAATGCCACTCAGTTTTCTTGATGCGCAAGGTAAGCTGTTGCTTGGTTTTCAGTTCTTTTTTTTTTCGGGTAGCTTTTATGCTTTACTTCACAGAATGTTTTGAAAAAAACAGTATTCCATAGTTCAAGTGAATACATGACAGTGTTTCACAGCTGTGTAACTTCTGTGTGACGCTTCCAAGGTATTGAGTGCAACATCTCTTATCAGTCTGACCAAAATTAGAGCCTGTAGCCTCTGCTTGAATACCTGTATATTAAATGCAGGGGTTTTTAGAAGTTATATATAGAAATACTTTGTTTCTACCTGATGTCGAATGCCGCAGTGCAACTTAATCTATGTGGTTTGGCTGTGACACTACCTGGGATTTCACCTGCTGAGGATGTTTGAGAACTACTGCATGTTTTTGTCTCCTGGTGGTGCCCCACCCACGCTTTCTGTACTGGGGTGTATCGCGCAGCTGCAGCTTCTGATTGCTTCCCTGTGGTAAAATTTCATCTTAACGCATGTCCCATGCAAGAACAGGCAGGACAGCAGAAAGAAGCTGGTAATCTTGCGCATATGTATTGCTAAATCTGTGAAACTTCTTACTGTGGGATGTTACCAAGTTTGTTTGGCTTCAGGAGAGTCTAGGAAATTGGATGGAAGAAAATGCCATGTAAGATAACCAGATAGGAAAACATCTTTAACATACGAAACTCTGAGCTAAAGCTGGGCAAGTAATGAAACTCACAAGAACGTACTTAAGAGGGTAGGATTGAGGCATCTTTTGGCCCTAGCTGCAGTGAGGGTACTGGACTAGAAAACATTGGTTTGGTGCAGCATAAATTGTTCTTATGTCAGCATATCTGATACTGAACTCCTTGCCACAGTTACCTTAGTCCAAACTATACATGACTCTAAAAATAGAAAACAGTAGTGGAAGGTGACAGTTATTAATTGTAAGTATATAGTAGACCGAGAAATAACTTGATTTTTGTGTACTGTTCAAATGGTGCTTCGAAAATATTGAAAAATAAGATGAAAGTTGGTGCAGTCACTCTGTTACAGCACGTGTTCAGTTTTTGTCTGTTGCTGTAGACAAAAACCTGGAACCTAGTGCTTAGAAAAAACCCTTCTTTTGCAACCCACAGCTGATGAACATATTAGTTGTGTTACTTATATGAAGGGACAATATTTGCATGTATTCCAACAGTAATTAATTCAAATACTGATGAATGTAGGGAACGAGTGTCATGTTCCTGATTTGCAGAAGTGTAGTTCAGTTGTATCAATTTCTTTCCAGATGCTGCAGCTGAACGTGCCGGCTCTGCAGCAGTCAGCAGTTGTAACTTTTTTTTGCCTGCTTTGAATTCTTATGGGTGTTTGCTGGCCTTCTGATGTACAACTATTACTTCGGTGGACTTTTGTGGAACATGTTAGCAAAAGACGTAAGCTTTGTGTTTCTTTTGAACTTCAGCATAAGAGTATTAGATTTCTTCAGACAAGTACTATTTCCCAAAGCAAGTAATCAGACTAATTTGTGCACTGTATGGTATCTGCACCCAGCAGTGCTTTCCTGATGGGGTGTTCAAAAAGCAGTGCTACAGCATTTCAGCAGCTGGCATTGTTGGTTTTCATGCAGATGTGCTGGTTAAACTTGGTATTTCTGTTGAAACAAGTAGATTAAAAGTTTCTTACTGGGAAGCTTGTCAAATAGAACATCGAAGAACTGTTGAACTGTTACGGGATAAAAGTATAGTTAAATCAATGACCTTGCTCCAAAATATTTCTTCTTAAAGGGGCATTCCTGTGAAGTCTGGAACACAGTGGCAAGCCTCCACTTAAGGGTAAGTGTTGAGGAAATAGTGTTTTCCTAGGTGGAGGTAGTTGGATGAGGATCGTAAAAGTTCAAGTCTTTAGCTTTGTGGCTGCCATTTTACAAAGAAGCAGTATTCTATTTTGAAACACAAATCCAACTACCAGATGGCAGCTAGTGACATGTTTCTTTTAAAGTTAACTGGCTAGGCTTCAAAATAGAAGCTATTCTGCAGACACTATGAAAACTTAATTGTTATGCCTCGTTATTCAGCAAATAGACACAACTCACTGTGTGTCTGAATTGAAAAACGTGGCTAGAAGAGTAACAGGTTATGCTTTCCTCACTGTAAAGTTAATTGCAGTGGTGACAATGAGACCTGTAACAGGTTTACTTAGTGGGACAGTTATGCAAACATAGTTAAAAATGCAGCTACTGTAAAATCCCAGGGATTAGCTTGTTTTGATGTTCTCGAATTCAGCATCCTGCCTACTAAAGGAAGTAGGATTAGCAGGTAGAGGAAGAATATATTCAGTGTTTTAGTAATAAATATAGTTTATTACTATAAAAATTACTAAAATTTTTTTAGTAATAAAATAGAATAAAACAGCATATTTGTAAGCTGTCTTAAAATGGTATCTCATATGTGTTTTCTTTACATACACTATCAGCTGACCATCGGTTAACTCCCTTAGTTGTATCTTTTGTGCCATAGTCCTCCAATTTCTTAAATTGTAGATAGATTTTGTTGATAGTTGTGTGGCCACGGCTCTGATTTCAAAAGAAATGCTTTGTTTTGGCATTAGCATTCAGGCAGCATCAATGGACTATAATCTGTCTGCTTCCTATTCAGTGTAAAAGTGCCTAAGTCTTAATAAATTACTAAAATACTGAAGAAACTTGAATCTATTACTCAGATGCAACAATTTACTTCTTTTTAGGAAGTCCACAATAGTCCAGTCTGAACTAGCATATTGGTAAGTTACTGTGATATATTGTTTTTTAACCCTTGCCTGTTGCAGGCTAGCTGTCTGTCTTTAACTTGGTGAGCTGGTTATATTGCTATCTTTTCTTAACTGAGAAGGGCCAGTGTTGCTTTAGAAAACATAAGAGCTTCTCTTCCCCAAACATGAGAATGCTTTGAGAGAGTTGTTGTGATGATTGGCAAAATGTTCAACTGCTCTGAAGAGAGTGAGTGAGAATAGCCTTTCTGAACAAATCTATTACAAGCAACCTTTTCATGTCACCTTATTCTGGGCATCTTGAGTATTTAACACACAGTGTTTTCTGTCAGTGAGCAAAGATCATGACTGTGTGACTTTCTTTTAAAAATAGACAGGAAATTAAGAAGAGCCGTCAAATTAAATAGCATAATACTCAGGCATTATAGTAGCTTTAAGTGTGGTTCCAAATAGGAATGCCTGTGGTGGTTAGAACCACTTAAGTACTGAGTACCACTCTTGGTTCTGCTGGTTTGTATGCACATGCATGTCAGTTTGTAACCTTACCTTGCTTTTTCAGGTGGTATGTAATTAGAGAAAATGAGACAAGAAATCCAGGATGCCATTTTACAGAAATCTGAAGACCTTGCTAGGGTTAGTATGACATCTGAGGTTCTGCATATTACTTAAATCATTAAGAGCTCTGGTTTTCAGTGGCTGGAAGTCTGTATGACATCAGGCTTACTACTTGTGGAGGGTTTCAGGGAATCGTTTCAACATTAGGTTACTGTATTTTAATCTAGCATTCACTCTGTTAAGAATTTTAACTTTGATTTGTCCAAAGAATACTCATACAAATTTATCTGTCAAAAAGGAGGTGATCAGCTTAACTGCTTAAACTGATAGTATTACTTCTACAAGTAATTAATTTAACACTTAGTAGGACAGTTATGGGGAGGATTCTGTTTGAGTACAATTTTGTAGTTAATTCCCTTTGTTCTTTGCCTTTCAGGTAACATTAACTTTTAACATGAAAACTGTTGCTAATATGAAGGAGTTACTTCATCTTCCCCAAATGTTAGTGTATCGTTTACCTTCCTCCTTCTCCCAAATGTCTTGAAACAAGTAAAAAGATGTTTAGTACGATCTGTAAGAGATACCTTTCCAGTCTGGTTGATTATCTATTGCATTAATTTGTAGTACCAGAAATGCTGAGGTCTATCCCGATAGGATCTTTTCTGTAGGTTCGTGTCGTTGGAAACGCCTCACAGAATAAACTTGTGGTTTCGCTTTCCCCATTGAACTACCTGTTAGCTCTGTGGGGTAAAACTGCAAGACAAATCTCTGCAGATGTAGCATCCTAGGAACTGTAATAATGCATTATGTTCTCCTTTAGGTACTGACTTATGCTTTTGATACAAATGAAAAAAAATGCTCAAGTGAAAAAGCTTGGTAAGTGGCAAAGTGTGTTCTGGGACTTCAGGTGTAACTTAACACGTTGAATTACATGGGCTGAACAGCCAGGTTTTTCTGTAGGAACCTGATTTCTTACACTGTTTCTTGTGGTTTGAGTTTTTTGGATGGCTTGAAACAGTCAATTTCGCTTTTGATCACAAAGGAGTGATGATGATTTCTTGTTTTGGTGGCTCTAGGTAAGAAGAGACAGCACTATGGTGTTTGTCTGAAGTTGAATTAACTTCATAAACATGTTGCATTTTTGTCTTGTTGGAAAATGCTTGATAGTTTCATACTGAGCAGCAATATTTGGGTTATATCTTTAAGTTTGGGTTTTAAAGAGTTTTCTGAGCAGCTCAGCCAGTTTACCTACTATACAATTAAAATTCCTGGCTTCTGTTCTATAGAATGCAGGGTCTAAAGTAAAACAAGCAAAATATTCTGGAAGAAGTCTAAATCCTTCACTGTAGGGATATATAAAAACTTAGAGGAATTCTGAAGCTGCTGATCATATAAGGTGAAATTCATGGAGTCTGTTTTCCCTCGTAGTTGTATGGCCGCTTTTGTGAAATGGAGAGTACGTTAGTGTAGTTTATCACTAGGCACTAACTGGTGGATGCAAAAAGCTTGAATGTTAAAATGAGCAGTTGTGGATGAAGTACTGCAGCTGTTGCACTGTATGGTATCTGCACCCAGCAGCATTCTCCTGGTGGGATGTTCAAAAAACAGTGCTACAGTAGTTCAGCGTTTGGCATCGTTGGTTTTCGTTCTGCTGTGTCTGTTAAACCTGGTATTTTTGCTGATACAGTCTTTGTCCTCTTCGGGGATTTGAGTGTACTTGCTTTCTTTTTTCATGTTCCAGTGTGAGCACTGGATAGTGGCCTCTGGAACTCGGCAAGTGCATTGCATTCAGTTTCTTCTTTTTAACAGGTGCTTTAAGGTACAGAACAAAGTGAACTTTGCTGTGTTAAAAGGATGAGCTGTGGAAGATGGTAACAACCTGTTTGACAGGTAAGCACTGAGTTACTAGTCAGTTCAGAGGGTTTCATGCTACTTTATTTACAGTTTGTGTGTTAACTGGGTATGACTCTAGATCATTGAAGCCTCAGTAAACTGTTCTAGAAAAGTGTAGAAATGGTTGCGTAGTAGCAGAGATAACCGGGCAGTGATCATCCCAGATTTTGGCAGTATCTGAGCAGGTTGCTTATCTGTGAGTCATTCTTGTGTGTGTATATATACTTTAAATGGATGTCACAGTTCTGCAACAATTTGTAGAACTAGTTTCTGAATTAGACTGCTACTGGTTGTGAGGAATCCTTCTGTGCTTGGAGCTTTTAACAGATTTCAGGCTTGTTGGCTAGGCTTGGATTACATACTGGCATGATTGATTGGTCTGTAACAAGAAAGGATGGGAAACTCCAGTATTGATTTAAGTTGGTGGTAACAGCAGAGAGAGGGGAGTATCTGGTCATTACCAAGGCTGCTAGAATGTTGCTGTTTCTGGCAAGTGTGGACATGACCGTAAAGCAAGTCCACCAGACTCTTGAATTGCCACATGATGTGGCACTAAGTCTGCTGGGAATAAAGGAATAAAGTGTAGGTATATGGCTGTATCCTTGGGCACCTCCAACACTTAAGCTACAGAGGAACAAAAGTTCTAGTTGGAACCTTTATAACTTGGACTCCAGAAGCTGCTGTTGGGAGGATGGTTGTTGTGTACACTGAAACAAAAAGGGGAGACAAAAGGCTGCTCCATGCAATATACATCCAACTTCTATGTTAACTCTTCACTTAGATTAACCAAACCTGCCTCTTGAACCTACAGTGTCTGCTACCAAGCCCCTGCATGGCAGAGGGCTGAGAAACACCACCTGAGTGCTACCAAAGTGAGTCTGAAGGTAAGAGTGCTTAGCAAAATGGCTGGTACTAAAAAGAAATTCAAGGTCACTTCAAAGAGGGTTTGCATGGTGGAAAACCCAGCAGCTCTTAACGCGGTGACCGCAGATTGAAATCCTCTGCAGGATGCCGTGGACACTTGGTGTGTGCTATGGTCTATTTGTGAGGAGATATCCTTTTTCATTCCAAAAGGCCTCACTCCATAAAGTGTATCTACTGCCCTCATGTTTTTTGAGATGCTGATGTAGGCAAGAGGCTGCTCAGTTTCATTCTGAAATGAGTTGACTTGCAGAAGGTGCAGAACAAGAGGCTGATACAGTTGTGGCATGAGCAGTCTTGTAACTTAATTGCAGCTTGTAATGTCCAGAGAAGGTCAATGAAGCTGGTGAGGGGCCTGGAGCACAGGTCTTATGAGGAGCAGCTGAGGGAACTGGGGCTGTTTAGTCTGGAGAAAAGGAGGCTGAGGGGAGACCTTATCGCTCTCTACAACCACCTGAAAGGAGGTTGCGGTGAGTTGGGGGTCAGTCTCTTCTCCCAAGTAACAAGTGACAGGATGAGAGCAAATGGCCTCAAGTTGCACCAGGGGAGGTTTAGACTGGATATTAAGAAAAATTTCTTCACCAAAAGGGTTGTCGGGCATTGAACAGGCTGCCCAGGGAAGCGGTTGAGTGACCATCCCTGGAGGCATTTAAAAGATGTGTAGATGTGGTGCTTAGG
>JAVJGG010000027.1:15656885-15679050 GCA_035590195.1 Aviceda cuculoides
TGGAGCACAAGTCTGATGAGGAGCAGCTGAGGGAGCTGGGGCTGTTTAGTCTGGAGAAAAGGAGGCTGAGGGGAGACCTTATCGCTCTCTGCAACCACCTGAAAGGAGGTTGTTGCGAGGTAGGTGCTGGCCTCTTCTGCCAAGTAACAAGTGATAGGGCAAAAGAAGATGGCCTCAAGCTGTGCCAGGGGAGGTTTAGATTGGGTATTATGAAAAATTTCTTCACTGAAAGCGTTGTCAAGCATTGGAACAGGCTGGAGGTATTTAAAAGACATGTAGATGTGGTGCTTAGGGACATGGTTTAGTGGTGGAGTTGACAGTGTTAGGTTAATGGTTGGACTTGATGATCTTAAAGGTCCTTTCCAACCTAAACGATTCTATGATTCCTTTTCCCTTGGCAGTGATACATTCCTAGAGCTGCATGGAAGTCTTAGAGTGGATAGTCCTGGAACAACTAGGTGAGGGAGAAGTGCAGGGTGGGAATACTGTGGGCACTCTGAGTAGTTACAGGAAACAGAAAATTATGATATTTGGGGAGCTGGCAGTGAAAGTCATGCTTTTGCCCCATACATAATATTTCAGTAAAAGGGGGATACACACATGTTCCCTGTGTGCTTTTGTACCAGCACCATGTCCTGAAACTAAATTGCTTCAGACTGGGGGAACCATGTTATGCCAAGTGTGAGGAAGACAACAGCATTCAAATGGCTTTTCTGTTGAGTAAAAGCGCTAATAGATACTTTTCCTCTCTCAGGTCCTGGTGATGTTGCTGCAAGGAACTGCACAGCTCTTCCAAGAAAGAACCTTGAGTGTTTACTGCAGTAAACTTAGAATGAATGTTTAATTCTAACTTACCCTGTTGCTTTGTAAATTGCAGTAGTGCATGTTTGGAAACCAGTTCAGAAGCACAGGGAGCCTTTGCCCTTACCCATTCAGTTGTGACTCGCCTGTTTTGCCCTCCTGGGAGATGTGGCAAAGGTGCCTGCTTCATGTTGCAGAAGAGCTAATGCACTCAGCTTGGTGAATCAAGTTGTGATTTGACTGGAAAAGGCTTCATCGGCTGTTTTCCCTTGCTTCCCTGTCACTGAACTCAACTAACTGTACTGAAGCTCTGGAGAGGCAGTTGTTCTGTACAGAATGTCACAGTATTTAAATAAAACTGATGTCTGAAAGCTGCAGCCTGGGATTATTTCCTGTTGCTATACTGGAGGCAAAGGCAGTGTGTTCAGATCATGGCTGATGATCGCCTGTGGCTTGCTGGTAGCAAAGTGGGAGCTTGGGCTCTTTTCTTCGCTTCTGATCATAAGAACAGTCATGGTAAGAGCCTGAGCAGCCCTTGTGGAACCATCAGGGTGAAGATGAGAGAACCAATACCTATTGCACCTCTCATCTTGGCATTGCAAAAAGCCTCCACCTCACTTCACTCTGTGGAATGACAAGCTGGTTTTGGCTTGTGCTCTTCACCTGGCAGGGTTTAACAGATTGCTTTAGCTACTGCAGAACATGTAACTAACTGAAGACTTTTTCCTAAGATCCCTCTGCTGCATTTTAAGCAGGACCAACTTCAGTGAAGTGGCTCTGCTCTTCCACCTGCTGCTAACCACATTCAACTTTTGCTAGAACATTGAGCTTTAAAATTGTATGATGGTGTAATTACTTAGCTCTGAATTGGAGCTCAGGAAACTTGGATAGAAAAACTACATTTAGAAGTAGTAAGTGTAAGGTGGTTCTCCTCCTGCCTTCAGGTGCTTTAAGATGTACCTCTTGAGACTGCAGGAACCCACACTTCCTGATCTGAAATCATACAGTGCCAAGAACAGATAAAAATTTCAGCTTTATAGAAGAAATTAGTGTCTTGCATCCTGAGGATTCAAGTCTTCTTAAAAAAACCCTTTATTTGAAAATGGTTTATACACATATGTTACAAAAGTTAGTATAATGTCCCTTTAAAATGCTAACACACATGAAGAAAGGCTTTTCACAATGTCAGTCTGCTTACTTAATCTCAGGCAAACCATGTTTAAAGCAGTGGTTAATCTGCTTCTGTAGTGATCTTGGTAAAACATGAGGGTGCTACACAGATTTTGTTTACTTATGGTTTTCCTGCAGCTTAAAGCTGAGGATTCCTAATGGCTCTGCAATTAATTTAATGATGAAGTCTGCATTATTCAGTGGTCTCTTGGATTGTACCAATACAGTAGTGTTCCTTGTTGCTCAAAGTCTTCTGCAGTCACAGTGCTTTCCAAGTCTTCTTGGCTCGTAGTTTTTCCAGCATTTTCTGCAAATAAAACAAATGATGAGACTTAAGTGACTCCACTAAAACCAGTGCAGTGAGGTGGGCACAATGCAGGTACTCCTGTGTAACGTGAGCATCAGTAATGGACAGTGGGGCAGTGAGTTCAGCTCCTGACTGCTTCACACAGCCCACAGGTTTCAGGGGGAAGGTCTGCTTATTTCTCATTTTCTGTTAATTATGGAATCTGTAAAACAATCCAAAAAGATCAGCAATTTATTCTACTACAAGGTGTGTTCAACTAGGTAGAATCTTAAGCTATGTAGCACAGCCAAAAAAACCCAACCCCCAAAACACCTTATAGTGGAAGTTCAGTCAAGTCTGTACTAAGAAAAAACCCTGCCATTCTTCTGCCAGGTAGACTGTCCAGCAGCTGGGGTCCCAAACAGCCTTTTTGCTCAACCTTAAGTCACCAGAAAAATTCAGCCTGAGGTAGACACACATTTTGGAGAACATTTCAGCTCAACCATAGTGTTGACAAGGAAATTCTTAAGTGGGATATACCAATAGCATTACTTAAAATACAGACCAGTTTGATGGTCTCCATTTCAGTTGCACTCACACCACAGAATACATCTCAATTAGTCTGATTAGCAGCTCAGTGAAATCATGAGAACTGACCAGGTAGTACACCACTGTAGCAGACTATTACCTTTTGAAACTCTTTAGCCTTTTCTCTGTTTTTAGCATAAGTTTCTTGCCTTGTTTTTTCTTCCTTTCTGATTTTTACTTCTGCAAGTTGATTATAAAGTCTGTCAAAACAGTAGAAAAAAAATTGTGTCTCATCAGGAAGAAAGTGGCAAAGCTGGAATAAGTTCACAAGCTTGAGGGTTTGTACCATCTCAGCTGCTAGAAATTACAAAAGGAAATTTTGACTCAGTTCTCCAGTAATCTAGAATCACTTCAAATTCCTCTTCAGCTGCATCTAATAAACACCCCACCCCATTCAGGAGTTGTACTTCCTACATGTTACTGTTGGTAAGTGCCCAAGCGCAACTGTGACCTTTGCTTCAAATTTAATCTAGATTTATGCACTGACTGGCACAGCTGCCGCCTTGGCATGATGAAAGGAGCAGGCTGCCAGGCAAGTTTCTTACGGCCAGCTGTGCACGGGAATTTCCCAACAGGCACCTGCATCAAACACACTTGGTTTCTCTCTCCCAACCCTTCTGTGTTAAGCAGCATTGGGTCCAACTGGAAGATCACTAACTGCTCTGACTGACCAGGAGCTTTCACAAGGCACAGATGAACTCCTTCTGGTTTTTCAATCCAAACTTCTCCCACTTGTGTTGATGGAATACCTTGAAGTACGCTGGTGCATTTCAACTTCTCCAGACTTTCTGTCCTCTGGAGAAGACACTTTCACCTCTCCTACTTTCTTCAACTGATTGGCAACTGCACCTTTTTTTCCTAAATAAATAAAAAATTTAAAAAGTCAAACATATCTTAAATTTAAATATTTAGTCCAGCTAACTCAAAAGCATGAGAGATTTTCAAAGATCTTTAAATGACCTTACAAAAAAGAAGTAAGCTAGCAGAATGGACACAATGGAGATGCCATCTTGTGTTAAAAATAACTCTTCATAGTCTCACTCATGAGGCTGCTGCCTATACTTTAAGCCAGCCATGCTTATTAACAGACATTAGAGATGCATCAGTTCTCTTAGTATGGTTTTCTTTGATAAAAAAACCCTATTATCTGCAGAGATACCTTATGACTACAAATATGTGGGCAGATTGTGAAAATAGGAAGAGGACCAACCCATAAAGGCCTTTGCAACACTGAAGAGGTAGCCAGACAGTGGGGGAAAAAAAAAAAGCTTCCCACATCCTTGAGAAAACAAATTAAAGAATATCCCAGTCTGCAATAGCAAAGATGCAACAAATGTGCAATCTATTCTTTGATACAAAACAGCAACTAAAAAGATACCTAATGCAATGTCTTGGCCCCAGACAAACCTACCAGAGATAAGACAAAACTGCTTTTGCCTGCTTAACTTCTCAGACTTTCCTCTTTGAAACTGGCTGGCTTCTGGCTTTTCATTTTCTCTCTCTTTATTTTTCATTTGTTCTACTCTTTTCAGAGATTTCTGGATGAAGTTCTTCTTTCTTTTTAAAAAAGATTCTTGCAAACTTCCAGGTGCAGCCACAAACTCAAGCAGCATCACTGTGAAAGAAAAAAAACATTTCTCACTTTTAGCAACAAGCAATATCACCTCTAAGTAGTCATGCATTTCAATGCATTTCTCCTAAAATGCTGAGCTTGACTACTTTTGTAAACCGCACCAGGAGAATGACATTGTGAATGACGACTAATCTTGCCAAACAAGCAGCAATTCAGACCTATGGAATCTAAAAACTGTAAGCAGGTCTGCCAAGACAAATGCTGTGATAAGTACTGCATCGAAAGCATCTTGATGCTTCAAAACATATCAAAGACCTGAGAAGTCCCCAACACAGTCAAGTTCTGTCAGTGCAGGTCTTTCATGTTACTGCTGTTCATCTTGGGACAAAAAATGTGTCAATAATTTACCGATGTTCCACGCTATCATCAGAATGGAAAAAAAAAAAAGGCATTCTTCGGCTACGGAGCTTAGGGACTAACAAGAAATAAAAAAAACAAGTGAAGCTGCATAAACTATATGAAAACAAACCCCAAAACACTACAGAATTTTTCAAAATGAAGTAGTTACAACAGTTGTAACACAGTGTATTGTAGATATTATGAACTTTCATGAAAGATAGCCTGGCACAGGAACAGACAAGTCAATACTTCCTTGTCAATAAAACACATATTAAACCTGGGTCAAATGTACTACAGACCAGGCCTGAACAGCAAGGTGCACTTGCCTATGTAAAAGAAGCTCTGTATTTGCCGAAGGAGAGGTGTATTTTATTAATGATTTTTAGTACTATAAATAAAGACCTTCTCTAGCTCAGCATCAGTATATTGAAGTTACATATAATTACCTGCAGTCTGATGTGATGGAAAGTGACTGTCATTGGGACTCTGGGCTTTGGAAGAGCTGTCAGGCCTTACAAACACTGAATAATCTGCATCCGGAGATAGCGGTAAAAATTCTCTCTCCTGTTTCAAAAGGGATCAGTGATTGGA
The DNA here is from genome assembly GCA_035590195.1 of Aviceda cuculoides. Classification (NCBI taxonomy): domain Eukaryota; kingdom Metazoa; phylum Chordata; class Aves; order Accipitriformes; family Accipitridae; genus Aviceda; species Aviceda cuculoides. The sequence goes on from JAVJGG010000027.1 coordinate 15,662,294, forward strand.
AATGCTTAAAATATACCACAAATTTGAGTGAAGTGGTATTACTCTACCACTAGCATAGACCTGATGGAAATAAAAGACACACTCTTTTGCCTTTATAGCAGATGCAAGAAAAACTTCAGAAATGGATCTTGGTAGTAAAAGTATTAAAAAGCTACTTTCTAAAAACATTTTAAAACTTTCAAAAAACCGATTTACGACCCTTTGCGCACCAGATTTCAATTGCTTGTCCTTAATACAGGGCTGCGTAATTTCATCTCGACAGACGTGTTTTTCTTTCCTCCTGCTCTCTGGTTCTCCCCATCACTCCTCCTGCTCTGTCTCCCTCCCCCAGTCTCAGCTGGAAGGAAACACCCAGGGCAGAAGTACAGCCTCCAGCTGCCAACCTCCACCTTACCCACAGCTCAATGACTTTATAAAGACCCACCCTTAGGCACTTCTACCATCTTTTCTAGATGCCTCCTGCAATTGAAACATGATTTCATCTAATCTGTCCATCTAACAGACACGTGTTACTTGGTTCTATGTTACTGCTTCAGCACCCGAACTATCCTCTCATTACAAACCAGCCCTTCTACAATTTATGGCCTTTGCTTTATATAAGTGAAGAGCAAAAAGCATACCACAGGCAAATTAAGCACGGCAGTATGATGAGCTGATCGTATTTTCCTCATAAACCTCATACTGTTGTGTGGGCCTGGTGTAGCTCCATCCACTAGGTAGGGGATTTTTCCTTTTTTCCTGTTTAGTTTGTAGCTTTTGTTTTGTCCCACCCTCTCCTCTCATTCAAGCCTTCAACTAATGGGATACAATTTAGTCTTGCGAACACCAGCAAGGTAGTTCTGTTTCTCAGCAAAAGTCTTCCCAAACTCTCTCTACACTGATACAACAAGGTAGTGATTTTAAGGAATAGTCCAAATTTAAGATTTATTAGATCTGTTCGGAAAACAACATCAAACCAAGATGATCCAAGCAACTACTAAGCTCGGATAACTCTAAGGTTCTCTTGTTTTGCAACAGTGGACTAACTGCTACAGTGGGGCCTCTCCTTATTATGATTAAGTTAAAGTCAGAATTACATTAGATAATACAGACTCACCTCAGTAAAAACATTAAATTCATGCTGATCCACACATGCTAGGTTTTTTATTTTATCCTCCTTAATTTTCTCTTGGTTAGTATGTTCGATGTCTGATTCTGCAATACTGATGTCATTTGAGCTTACCAGAGTGAGTTCAGGTTCTTCCATAATACCACGCCCTGACTCAGTCTCCTAGAAAAAAAGTTAAGAGGTATCAGTGTAAAAAAAATAATAATAAAAAAAAAAATAAAAAAAATTACTATTTCCAGCAATAGCAACAGCTGTTATCTTATCAGAAAGAGGAGGCTCATTCAACGTGTAGAAGAAGGAAAATCTGCCCCCAAGCAATAAATGCAATATAGAAAGAGCACTTTGCCTGAGGTTTTGATGTATGGAAACCCTGGAACCCAAGTTCAATGCAAAGTATTTTATATACCAGTGGTAAAAAAAACCCAGAACAAACAAATACCCCAAAGCAATAAAACAACAAAAACTCCAGCTTTTCTCCATTCACCTCAAGTTTAAATCACTTAGTTCTAGGGCAAACTTTTTTTTTTTATTAAAAGCTACATCAAAGGTATTTCCTTGAGTTTGCTTATGCTTTGGTTAAATTATTTACCTCCTTCAGGCTTCTAAATGGGGATAGGGGCTGTTCAGTTAAGGAACCGTGCCACGTAGTACAGCTGCATACATTATACCAACTAATGCTAAGAGAGGGAGATGCAACAGATGATGCTATAGCTCCTCCAACAATCGTGGGAAATCCACTTCATTTTAGCTACTGCAAATTATTGCAGTGCTATGATCTGAAACAAGTAGTAGGGCAGAAGTCCAGCAAACATGCAAGTCAAACTAGAATTGTAAAATCAACATTTGCCAAGCTTTCAGATATTAAAGGTCTAAAATAACTTGGTGCAACAACAAAAAAACCCAACAAGAAAGCCTGCACAAATTAGCACTTTTGGAAATCTGTTTTACTCACCCAGACTGGAATACAACATGAGCTTCTGGGCACAGAATTAGAATGTTTTTCATGTGTTTCCAGGAAGGAACCGTTCTGCTGTACAACAGCCTGTAAATGGATGTCTGAGTCTTCCAAGCTGGTTTGTCTGGGAACCCTCAAAGATTTTTGTACTTCTGGAAAGCCTTGATCTGGCTCCTTTATACTTGTACTGCACTGCGAATCCAAGTCCACAGCTTTATTTGCTTCACGTACATGAATTGATTTTTCAGGAAGCTTCACATACTTCTTATCAAATGCCTCCACAGGTAAATTTTCAGAAGACACAGTCTCTTTTAGTAAGTTCTGAGGGCAAGTTTCATCCACTGTAACTGGTGTCGTATTCAGCTGATTAAATGATTTTTGCTCTTCCAGTGGATTCAGACTTTCATTTTGCAGATCTTCCCCTGAACACTGGAGATTAATACATTCCATATTTCTTGCCAGTTCTTCGTATTCTCTGGCAGATGAAATACAGTTATCATTGCCCCATTTTTTAATTCCAGGGTTTTGTTCAAAAGATCTCTGTAACATAGCGTTAAGGTCCACTGGCTCATCAGCGCTCTGACAGCAATCGCTCAGCGTAGATTCTAATTGCAGTGGGTGAAAAGATTCTTCAGATCCTGTTTCAAAGTCACCAAGAGTCAAAATTTTACATAATGCAACAGAATTTCAACTTTAAGAAGTCCTTCCATAATGAGACTTTTCAGTAATGTATAGTAATAAGTCTAGTAAATAGGAAGAAAAATTTTGTTTAAAAAAGTCTGCTTAAGTTTCTTCAAACATAATACCATTAGCATTACATAAACTGAATCCTTCACTGTACACAAAACAACTTCAAGAAACACCACTTTTTGTTGCTTCTTAGAATATGTTCAAGGACAGACTTCGTGATGGTGCTGACGTAACTACATTGAAAGTCAATGGATTTTACAATTTATACTCTGTAAATGGAAGTCCTTCGAGTCCCTTCTGGGCCTCCAACAAAGTCTCTAAAGCAGTAAGAAAATCCAAAACACCATTACCTGGGCAGAAACTCTTCAAAGTAGAAGAAAACATCCAAATTGGAATGATGGTTGCTGTTCCTACAAGTTACAATATTGCACCCTAAATTATCTTTCCCTTAGGATCTACACCTACAAATAAAGATTTTTTTTTTTTTTTTTTTTTTTTTCCCCAGAAGAGGCTGGGAAAAGAGAAAGATTGGGTATCAACATTTTAATTACTGGGGAGGGATTTCAGCAGTACAGCATATGCCAACAAACAACAAGGTTGTTTAAAAAAAAAAAAAAAAAAATTTTAAATATGCCTCTGACCTAAGTTTGATAAAATTGGTTACACAGACTCCAGCATCATGCTATCAATAGGCTTTTTATACACACAGGAGTATACCACATAAACCTTTAACGGTTTCCTTTAAAGATTTTTTTGCATTCTTTGACATCTATAAAATACCTGGTTTTACATATACAAAGAACATTGTCTCCTGATAATAGCTGTTAATGGGGAGGGAGGAATTACACTGCAACATCAGCCAAAACTAGAGGATTCTCCAGATTATGGACTTACCTATCAACCTACCTCAAACTGATAACCCAAGATAGTTTTCACTTGCTTAGCCTGTTGCTTATGTTATATTTCCCCCCTTTTAAAGCACAACAATAATTGGTTTGGGTTTATAAAAACTATTAAGAGATGGGAAGATATTGCAGTTACGTTTAAGGCATGAAGATTGTTTCTATAAGCAATTTAGAAATAGAATGTTTTGAAGTTAGAAGGGAGCCTCCTAAATCCTATTTGCTGTGACCACAAGTAGTCTTAAAGTGTAAGCCTCTTCTGGCTTTTTTTTTTTCCCTCCTTTTTTTTAGTACCAGCATCTGCCAGCTAAAGAGAAAGAGAAGTATAATAGACACTGAGTAGTTGCTTGAGGCTTTAAACATGAATAGTGTGTGTTTCCAAAAATTGTATGTATATATATGCACATAACAAAGATAATTGACTGGGAACATTTACATTATAAATACATCTATTACTTAAAATATTGTGCTGCTTTTCCCACTGCTGTTCAGCTTTCTGTTGGAGCACCTTAAAACACTGAAACCCCTGATTTGTGATAAATAAGAGCTTCAAAAATATTTAGATTACTACTAGCTGCATTTGCAATTTCAGATTGGTCCTTTTCTTTAGAATACGTGAAATATCAAGTTAATTTAATTAATCTGCAAAATATTAATACTTTTCCTGCTATGAGCTGCAGTTAACTTAATGCTGCTGTAGAATCATGAACTTTTAATCTACTAAATTAATTACTACATTGTAATCGAAAAGTTCATTCCTTCCTCTCTCTCCCCCCCCTTTATTTTGTAGATAGATAAAGCAATTCTATAATCAGACTAAGTATCACAGCATGCAGTATAAAATGACTATTGGCGTGACTCAACAGCGGAAAAGGAAAATTCAACAGCTTCTTGAAGGACATGATGTATAAAAGACAAATGCGTAAGAGCAGAGAGATTCTAATACATATACCTCAAAAAATTTTAAACAATTCTTGGAACTTCCTTAATCTACTCAAACTTACAAAATGATGGATATGCATAAACACACATTTGGAAAAGTATTTAAACTGACAGTTTCAGCCAGAGTTGATATTTCTTCACTAACATCATAATTACTGCACAAGTAATAAGGAACATAATATCCATTAAAGTGACCTGAATATGCAGGTCTGCTTTTGTATTAAAGTCATAACTGGTGAGGAGATAAAGAACTTCACAGAATTTAGGAGTTCTACCCATGAAAGGTGGTGGAAAAGACAGTGTGTGAGAGCGCGGCAGCAGAGTTAAGACATTTCAAAGTAGGACTGATAGAGAAGTGAAGATTTCCTTCCCTGTTTCAACACAGCAAACCCACCTCAAGGTTGGTATTTACATATTGGCAATAGGTTCCTTTTGAAAGCATTGATCTGACTATACTCTACATACCTAGAGTAACATTTTCTTTAACAGCCTCTTCTGATGTAATGTTGTTTGGCCCGTTTGTTTCAAGACTAGAAGGCAGATTGCTTCTTTGTATATTTGAACTGGAGTTTCCCACTTCTAGAAAAGTAGACATGTCTTGACTTTTTGTTGAAAATTTTGAAGTCTAGTGGCAAAAAAAAAAAATCTTGATTTAAAATTCATTTTCTCAGAAATATGAGGGATAAAAAGTTAAGGTAATATTTGATTTCTGGATCACATTTCTGCTACAACCAGCAAAAACACCTCCAGTTCTACATTTAGAAAAAATTATTGTTGTATTTCTTCTAAACAGAAGACAGCATAGGGATTATACATTTAAATCTTACAGAAAACTTAAGCCAAAGTATTTCTTTCATCAGAGTTTTTCTGTAGTAGTACCTTGCTAAATTCTCTATTGTCTTGTGAAATTCTGTATTGAGAACAGGATGATGAAGTATCAGAGTCAAGACTTGGTTCCAAAGGCTGAAAGAGCTGGTGATGGAAGTTCAGAAAAGGTCTCTCCATTTCAGGAAAATCAAGTTCAGCTGCTAGAGCTATAAAAAAAGAGGTTATTTTAAAAACAACCAACCAACGCCCCTCAAAAAAACCCCAACAGACATATCACACCTTGCCTCTATACGCAGTAAATAAAGCATACAGAATTCTGCAGGTATACAATACTAGCTTTTATATATTAAAAAAAAAAAAAAATCTTTACAGCATCCAGTTCTTTCACTCTGATACAATGCAGGTATAAAAAGCAGCAAGAAAGTGCTAAACTGATGCAATTTTTTTTTAAACGAAAAGCTTAAGTCCATAAGCAATCTGTTCGGCACTTGTGAGACTGCATCAGAAGTAGTATGGGCATCCCAGGACAAAAACCACAGTGACACAGTGGAAGAACTCCAGTGAAGAGCCAGAAGGATGATTAAAGGAAGGATGAAGAACATGATGTTGAAAAAGATGCTAAAAAAAATGAGTTTGTTCAATCTTAAGAAAAGGCTTGGGGGTGTGGGAAAAGGTGCACAGAAATTTGTGCTCTCTACTATGTCCTAAGTGACAGTATAGAGAAGATGCAGTCAGGCTTTTTGACCATGCTCAGTGGAAGAAAGAGAGATAATGGACACAAGATGGAACACAGGAAATTCTGGTTGGATACAATAAATAAATAAATGAATGACTGACTGAATGGAAAAGAAGAAAGTTGCTAAGATGTTGGCCAGGGGTGTGTGGAATCTCTGTCCTTGGCGATATTCCGAACTTGCCTGGACAAGGCCTTAAGCAACCTGGTCTAAGTTGGCTTTGCTGTGAGCAGGAAGGAGATTTGGACCACGTAACTAGAAATCCTTCCTGGTCTAGATTAATCTATAATTCTATGATTCTAGGTTTTCAAACATTCCAGGAAGAAGGTGTTTAAATTAAAATACTAGTATTATCTTCATGATAACTAATAAAGATGTTCTCATTTTCATGAACCATTACATTTTTCTAGAGAGCACAGAATTCCCACCAGTCTGTTAATCAGTGTTTCAAGAACTATGTGACCTTACCTGAATAGTGCAGTATTATATATGATTGTCTCTACCTTCCTGAAGCGAAAGCTGTGCATAAACAACCAATAAAATTGGCACAGATAACAAACAGCCTAGCCATAGTAGCAGGAAGCTGCACAGAACTAGACTATGATCAGATAGATATCAGATCAGAATTTTTTTTCTTTTTCTTTTTTTTTTTTTTCACTACACTATGCTGTGTGGACATAGACATAAAGCAAAGCATGAAGAACATCAAAGCATCAAAATTCTTGCATGTAGAATCCTTCTTGACTTGTATTTTAAAGTTGAATATAAATAATACAAACACAGAACACTGACTAAACTCCTTCTCATTCTGTATGATGACAGCACAGCACAAAAATGCTTTAAAATGACAAATACCTTGAAAACATGTATTGTCCTCTGAGTAAGAGTTCAAGTCTCCAGTACCTTTCCCCAAGATCTGCTGTACCTGACTTTCTTTACAAAGGTACATCTCTCTTTCAGGCAACTGAGTTTTAGATGCTCCAGACAAATTCTTTTGCCTCTGCTGCAAGGTAAAAGGCAGCGAGGACTTCCAAGGGTGGCTTGCTGTTTCTCTCAAAATTTGATCTTCCGTACTATCAGAAGTCAATCCTGAAACAGTAAGCTAGATGTTCACAGTTTTGTGTATACAGCACTTACATGAAGTCATCTGAAAATACACTGCTTAATATCCTGAAATATTCATAAAGAGCTCTGGGGTTTTGTTTCTTTAATGGTCTCCTGTCAATGCTCCCACAAACTTTACCGCAAATTTCCAGAAATTCAAGTTGATAATATCTAATTAGGTACTAACCAGTACAGCTTAGTACTTCTAGAGTATGCAGACTTAGGAAATACTGAAACTATAAAATCAGGAAATAATTAATTTTGTTATTTTACAATAGATAGCATATTTTTACCTCCTATTGCATATAAATGTGTCAATCCTTTAGTGTGATCTTGAGTATCTTTCTGACATCATGCAGTAGATTTATTCATGCTTAAACAGAAATTGCCTAATACCAACACAAGAACTCTGAGGGAATCAAGGCAACCAAAACCGTGTTCCTAGTTATCGCACCAACCCCTCTTTGTCCATACACTTACAGAAGAATTGCACAAAGCTATCAGAAAAGGTCATTATTAAGCACTGAGTGTATGGTGAAGACACAGCTAGACTTGAAAAATTTAGTCATGCAGCTGTGTAACCAAAACTTTTGGTATTTTAATTCCACGACTAAAAAACAACGTAAAAGAAAAGTTACAAACAAATTATCTTCGAATTCTCTTTAGCTTTCTTATGTCTATAAAACACAGATTTATCACATGAGTTATAAAGTTTATTACTCAAAATAACACCAGTTTAGAACATTGGGGTTAAAATGAGCCACTGAAATCTCAGGCTGTAAAAACTGCAGTCTTCAAAAATTGATTTATAAACATGGAATAACTCATACACATATGTTGTTTATGAGATCAGGTATGTGTCGGATTAACAAAATATTAAGCCTTAAAGTAAATAAATCCACAGGTCACTACTTAATCACTTTCAAACTCACTTCCTGTATTCAGAAGTGATAATGTTAGTATACAGAGGAGCAACTATTTATTTACTCTAAAGGAATTGTTTTAATTTTATGAAAAGCTAACAAGATCGAGAGGCAGACTGCAAGCAAAAAAGGATATGAACATGTATTTCCCAGGGAACTATTAAAAGTCAATACGGCATTCAAATGACATTTTCACAAATAATTTATTATCATTTGGGGATCAGTTTTTTAAATTTTGCCACTTGAAAACTGCTAGTGTTACAGTTGCTTAATAAAACTCAAGAGATCCTTTGCCGAAGCAGATGTGTTATGAGGTTAAATTATTATAGAAGTAAAAAAATCATGAGCACATAATGAAACATTCCAGTTACACTCAACTCTAAGACACATTAATCATTCTTAAGTGAAGTTCCACATCAGCCTATTTCAGAAGAGCTTATGTCCAGTGAGTTAGACCCATTCTGCTACAAAGAAAGAGAACACACAGTTTTCCTTTCACGAGAACAACCCAAACTTACCAGTGTCAACAGGGCTTACATCCAACGTTTCACTAGTCAAAAAGCTTCCAGTGGAAATTGTTGAAGATAAATCACAGGGTATTCTCTGCATGAAAGCCTCTGAACCTGAGTTTGTGGATACTACCTTAGAAAGTACTTCCTAGGATGAAATAACATACCTATTACCATTTATTCAGATGTCCATAATTAAAGCTTTAAAACCACACATTTTATTCTGAGCTCAGTTCAAGTGTAGAAGCCTTCATGTTTTGCACAGTCAGGCAAATACAGATTCATCACTGCTCAGTACAAAACATTCACACCCAACGTCCCAGACCCATCACTCCCCCACAGCCCCCTCCCCTCCACACCCCCCCCCACGTGCATGCACACACACACAGTTATAAAGCCTCTCAGAACTGCATACAAATCATGACACCTGGAAGATTATTTTATCTTCTGGTGGTCAGATTTGGCTATTTCTCATCACAGACCCACTTCAGTAGAATTGTAGATCTCAGAGGAACATATAAGCAATAAATGAAAAACTCAGGAATTTTACAAGTACTTGCAATACTGAGCCTTCTGCAGAAAGAAGACTGATTAAAAATTTAATTCTACAAAACTAAACTAAAAATATACGAAATATCCTAAAATAGTATCCTCCTTAATTTTGAGGTAAGCTCTACAAAGTCACAAAACAGAGACAGAGTTCTTGTACTTCCAAATTTTGAAGAATTAGATGTGAACATTTCTTCCCAAACTCTGAATTAAAAATGTGCACTAAGAAAACGAAAGACAAAAATCTAAGAAACTCTTCCCCTACATTTCTCATTATATACTACCTTACATAAATATATTTAACATACCCATAAAACCCATGTACATTTAAAAGTAATTCTATATACATATGATATACATAACATTTTGTAAATACTGTCTTTATCTCCAGACAAAACAATGGGATCTTTCGGTGAGGGAAAAGCAGGGGATATCACTGGTGTCAATTTTGGCAAGGCTTTTGACACTGTCCCTCACAACATTCTTGTATCCCAGTTTGGGTGTCACAACATGGATGGATGGAAGATGAGATGGGTAAAAAACTGGCTGGATAATCAGGCTCAGAGGACAGCAATTAAAGGGTTACACTCTACCTGGAGCTGGGGAACAGGTAGAATATGACAGGGCTCTGTCCTAGGACCTGTCGTCTTTAACACCTTCGGCAATGACCCAGAGGAGGGGACACCGTACTCTCGTCAAGTCTGCAGACAACACTAAGTCGGGAGGACCATTCCATACACTAAACGTCAGGGCTGACATCTAGAAAGACCTCTTGAGGCTGGCCCTACAGGAACCTTGTGAAAATCAGCACGAGCAAATGCAAAGTCCAGCACCTGGGAAAGACGAATCCCATGCATCAGTCCAAACTGGGGCCTGCCTGGGGAGCAGCCCTGTGAAAAAGGACCCGGGAGGCTCGCAGACAGCGAGCTGAGCAAAAGCCCACGTGTGTCCTGGCAGCAAAGAGGGGCGACAGCATCCTGCGCTCTATGAGCAGCAATATAGCCAGTAGATCCATCGCAGTGACTACCTCTCTCTGCTTGGTGCTTGTTGTACTGCTACATCTGGAACACAGCACCCAGTCTTAGCCCCCCGGTAGAAGGCAGAAAGATTTCATCACCAAAAAAGTTATGTTATGTGGTTATTTTGATATGACTAACCTTATTATCAAGTCTGAATGATGGTCCAGAATGTGTTGCAATTCCCTCTCCAACTTCAGCAGCAAGAACTGGTGAATCTTGAGCCACTTGAAAATTCTGGGACTGGGCTGAACACAAATGTAATAGAAGCAATGAGGAATAGAAAGCAACTTTGGAGTTCATAGTTAGCAATTTTTTTGTGAACAACAGATGGCAGTAATACTCTACGGCTGCTGTCCTCACTATTAGGGCACTGATTTTGCCCATCCCTACCACTTTCTTCTCACCTACAACATACTTCCTGCTCCACTGTAACACCAATTTAATTGGCAACTAGTGGTTCTCCTTGACCAGCCTTCCTAGAATTTCTAACTAGCATGACTGCTCTCTCTAGAGCATGCAGGAAGAGCTAGAAATTCACGCTTTGGCTTTGTAGAATGAAACATAGCTTTGCTAGTGTTACCAAAACCATTTAATTAAGGTGGGGTGAATCTTTTGCCCTCTACCGTTACGATTACAAAAAAAAAGCAGACATTCTGAGTAGATCAAAGAAATCAGAAACACTGAATTACTTAACTATAGCATGACTACTACCACAGAACTGAACCACCTTTGCCATAATGCTCTTACACATAAAAATAAGTAAGATTGCTATCTGTGCAAAAGAAGCACTGTAGCAGCACCAGAAAGAATGCAATTTCTGTATTCAGTGCTGACAAACACCTTCAAAGTTTGACAATTCTAAGATTGTAAATTAACTGCCAACAAACAACTCTAAAATAAGTATTCTTATTTCCAGTAATAATTTGCAAGAAAGAAGTGCTAAATATCAAATGGAAATTAAACAGTAGAAGTTAAGTAGGTATGTTTTCTCCCAATTCTACAAAGGCTGCTAGTGACAGAGACATTTCAAACCCCCATCATTTGCAAGACTCTATACTTAGGCAGATCTCATAACATTTTGTAATCCTAACAGCAGTTTGTACCTTGTACAAGGTGAAACTCAATTTCTTACTGGAAGGTGGAGTCTAGTTGTTCTATTTTTCCTACTATTAAAAAAAAAGGGGGGTGAGGTTTCCTCTGTGAGCCAACATCAGTGAAGTATCTATATGATATGACACTTATGTATCTCAATAAATATGAAACATGGTGAAACTCATTTGGGGGGGGAGATAAATAGGTCTAAGGTTTCCTATAGCCTCTATCATAAACTAGTCTACTAGGACAAAGCACAAGACATGAAAGGAAATACATCTATAATATATTTTATTTGGATTAAGAAGAGGTTAACTTCTGTTTTAATGTACTATGTGATTACATGAAATGCTAGCTAAGAACACTGAAGAGCACAGAACACTAATTTCTGATCCTCTTTCTACAAGTGTGTGACAAAGGTCTTCAGGTTCACAGGAAAGATAACTTTTAAGGTTTGAGTAAAACAAGCTCCTTGGTTGGATGTGGCAGCAGTGTGACTGAGTCTATATAGACTGCAGAAGTCTGCTCTCCTTCTCTGGAGCAGAATATAGGAGATAAAGGATCCTGAAAATGAGCAAGGCCTTGAAGAAAATTCCTTCAATCAGCGAGAAAACTGTAATCATATAATCTCTTGGCAGTTAAATATCTCCATAGGAGAAAAACCGTGCAGTATAAAAGATTTCTAAACTCAAAGAAAGTAATAACAAGAAGCAGTGGCTAGAAATGGCTGTCAGACATTCAGAAACTTGAAATAGACTGTTATTTTATAATTTGATAAAAAATTAAATGCTGGAACAAGCTACCAAAGAACTCTCTATTTCCTGTTACCTTTACATCAAGATTAGATATTTTTCTGAAAAAAATTATTTTATTTTTGAAAGGGTATCAGCATGACGGGTAGTAATTTAGATTCAAGCATTTAATACTTTCTTGTATATAAATTCTATGGAGAGCTATGCTACAAATGTTTCATTACTATACTGTATTAACCTGCATTGTTCTTGTGATATTAATACAAGGGACGAAGAGCAGCAATTTCATGCTATAAACTAAATTATTTAATTAAAAACACAACATGCTTATATCTCATGATGTTATTACATCAATATCCTTAAAGAAAAATATATTTGGTGACTCATAAAGGAGGGTTTTTCATTCTTCCCTCCTCCCTCCAAAATAATAGTGCAAGGTTCTTGCTCCTCAGAGCTTCCTGACAACAACATAGGACTTTCACGTTTTAAATTTCTGGCCACCACATTGTGACAAAGAATTTGTACCTAAAAATTGAGTCTAATCGCAGTAAAATAGCAGCAATTATTTTAGGGTGCAATTTGAAAGACAAAAGACTGAACAACAAACCACCCGGTGAAGACAATATAGACCCCTCTGGTTTTAGTCCAAATCCAACCATGTAGACAAACAAAAAGAAGTTGTACTCCACACTAGTTTGCTACATTGGTGACGGATAAGACAATCTATTGCAATAGTGAATTATGGACAAATAATTGGGATTACGAAAAACAAATTGAAATCTTAGGTTATCTTGGATCACAAAAAAAATAATCATGCTTGGAAAAACATCTCTGTATAGGGTAGCAACACATGAAGATATTCACATCTGGAACACTGCTGCTCAAGGGGGCCATTAAGGATGAAGATGAATAAAAAGAGACAAGCCTGTTGATACGTAATGAAGGCAAACTGTGGAAGAGATGTATGTATCAAATGTAGTCACCATTTTCGGGCTGACTTCTTAAGGAAATTAGGTTTAATGCCATCAAACTGCCTGTCTCATCTGTAGGGTCACTTTGCAATTCCATATTAACAATTTGCATTCTATTAGCCCATTTTAACCAAACCAAATTGGGAAGGATAAATACGGAGTGCCCAAAGTTCCTAACTCATCTTGACATACATCAGTGACAGAGAGCAATCCACACCTTGGCTTCACTGGTGGCACTTACGGCAACATCCCTTTAACAGTTACCTGTCCTCTGGCTGCCAACCGGCCGATCAGTCTGTGCAGCACTTCTAACCACTCAACACTGAGCGCAGGGATTCACCCTCCCCTAACCAGCAGCAGCCCTCAAGACCCATTTTAAGTTCAGACACGTCTGCCTCTAAATGTGAGAGGGTTAAAGTTACTTTTCTTCTTGTAATAATTGGAAGAAAGAAATACAGCTAATTATGGAAATTAAAAAAAAAAAAAAAAAAAAAAAAATCTGCCTGTTAGCCAAGGACAAGTCTCCTATCAAAGGAAACTCACCTTTGTTGATAAAGTATCCAAGCAGATTTACCAAGTTTATCTTCTTAAGAACCTGTACAATTTTTACCTTTTTATCTTTAATGCTTTATTTTGAAAAAGCATGCGAGCAGTGATTAATAGGATTTGTGCACATCTAGTGGTTCTGTTATCACAAAAGCAGTACAACTCATAAGTTGTAAAGCTTTACATTATTTGATCCAAGGTAGAAACCACCAAGAACACAACTTCAAAGAATAAGGTCAAAGATCACACGTACGAAGCACTCATTTGCTCTCACCTTTAGAGATACAATTACATCTTGAAAACATGGGAAAATTGCAAACAAGTTCTGGTTAGAATGAAGTAGCAAAAAAATTTTTAGAAAACAATTAAAAAATAATCAAACCTTTAACATGCACTATAGGTTTTCTTGCTGAAGATACTGCACTAGTTACCTAAAGTACCCCAGAGTGCTTCCCCTGCCTCTAATTACAAAGATACTGTTGACAGTTTCGGTTGTTGATCTACTCAAGAGGACAATCCTCTCAAATACATAATCGCAGAAAGCTGTGACTTTTTTTTTTTTTTTAAATAAATATAGATGTTCACATAAAGTTTCCTAATCCTCTTACATAAACCATTGCACTGTTCATATATAATACTTACTAATGTAAAAAGACACTACACTAAGATATTTTATATTAATTTGGTAATGGCTGATCTAGCAATGCTTCTACAACTTACTCAGAAAAATACAAGCCTTTTCTTCAAATATTGTTAAAAATGACAAAATTCTTTAGTTATAATTTAAGTTTAAATATAGGTATATTTCAAAAAAGAGTATTCTGAGAATTAAAAGGAAGCAGTTGAAAGAAAATGAGCTTATATATACTTATTCAAAACAACTTCAGTTCCTAGTAAATCCTGATTGAATTGAAAAGGATGTCTCAACACAAGCTAAATGAAAAGTTATCTTAAGATTTGGGCCAATGGTGAAATTTCCATCAAAACCAGGAGGTGCATACTACATTACCTGTATTGGCCGTAAAGATGTACATCTAAGGTAGCAAGCTTCTCCACCAACAGAAACCGTTTCATCCGAATTTAAAATACTTGTAATCAGTTTAGATATAGAAATGCAGTGGTTTGCACTTCATGAAAAACATTAAGATACACATTCTATTCTACAGAAATAACCTGCTGAATTTGTACAGTGCTCCATTTTAAAGAATTTAGCCAGATCAGGTCATTAAAAACCTTTGCATTACTCAGTCTATGGATTACACAGGTTGAAAGATTATACAGATCATAGGAATTATTTTTTGAGAAGTCTAACTCAACCAAAATATTTATTCCAAAAAAATTCAAACAAATTTTTCCACCAAAACTTTCAGTAATTTTTCCAAATCCAGAAGCAATATAACTTCACCAGTTAAAAACTTCTGGCTTAAAAATTTTTCTTCCCAACCTGCCCCACACAACAGCCCTTTTTGAACACCCAATCCAGTGAAAAAAAAAATCAAGTTCAACTTTTCACCATCTACCATGACCAATGGTTAGATAACAGAGGAATAAATCACCTGTGGATCTTAATGGGATTACACAGCAAATGAGTATTCCCTACTCTAGAATTCCACTGCATAATATTTCAGAAAACTTTTTTGGTACATATTTTGATTTTTTAATTTTTTTTTTTTTAATTAAGATGTGTAACACTAAGCTAAGTGTTTCAATCAAAACCTTCACCAACAAAACTTGTTGTCTAATCAAGACAGCAAATTGGTCCAACAAGTATTATTCTGCATAAACTGATGCTGACTAGCATTGATTACTTTTCTTTAATTAAAGATGTCCCATATCAGCTGTTTCATTATTTTGCTCAAGATGAATGCCAGCCCGACAGGCCTATAATTACTCAGATTTTGCTGCTTAGCCCTTATAAAAAAACTGGCACAATATTAAAACTTTTGTAAAACACACAATAAATTTTAGTTATGAAGAAACTAAACCCAAAAAAGTTTACATTTAGAAAACATCAGTTTGTTGTACCTGTTAATTAATGTTCTTACAGAGAATTACAAAGCATTGCATACAGACTGTAACAAACATGCTTAGAAAATGATAATTGCTTTGTGTAGTTGCTATCCGAAATTTTTACAAAGAGTGTTTTGTAATTGAAAAAACCTAAAAAGACGGTCTAAAAATTTCTGCAGAAACTTGATATAACTCCTTATTTAAAGATTTCACACTCACTTTCCTGGTATGCTCAAAAACTAAACATTCAAACACCGTCCATCAGCTCTGATGGTTTTCTTTACAATTATTGTACAGTTGCCTATTAACACTGACCCTGCCCAACAGAAAAAATCAACAGGGAACTTAAGTCATGGAATTACAGTGAATTTTCTTTTCTTGGTGAAATTCTGTTTTGATTATGTTTTTCTAGACAGACACTGACAGGATAAGCTTTTCTTAACTATAACTCACTTTGCTAGTACATAAATTATACCTTAAAAAAAGACAACAGTATCAGCTGTCATTTCACAATCAATCATCTCAAAGACTCTTCAGAAAAGATTAATTTCCTCCAATCTGTAGTTCTCAGGAACAGCAGCGTTTATTACGTACTTTATATCCATATGTATATATTTATATATTTTACCTGCAAAAGAAATGTTGCAACTCTTCGGTGTGTCTACCTCTGGTATAACACTAAGTTCGTGTTGTTCCAAATCAAGCCCTAACTTGACTTTTGCCACAGGTGGTTTGGAAGATTTCCATTTCTGTTCTCTACATAGACCTTTCTCAGACTGTTCTGTAAAACAAAGTTTTGCACATTGGAATAATACATATGTATCAAATTAACTTGGGAGATGGAAGAGAACTCCATCTCAGCTGCAAAATGAGAAAAACTATAATAAAAAATACTATATGGCCTTACCAGTTTGCTCAGCTGGACTGATGCACTGTGAAATCATTTCACTTCCATGAAATTTAGTCCTGCCACAATTCTCTGGCTGGTAGTCTTCTGAGACTTGGAAAAACTCAGTCCTATTAATCCAGTCAGGCTTTTGTGCCTTTGTCATTTCTTCATTTGTGCGCATACGTCTCACCTTAAAAGGAGCGGGGGGGGGGGGGGCAGAGGGACGCCACTTTA
>JAVJGG010000027.1:15679150-15689999 GCA_035590195.1 Aviceda cuculoides
CAGAGGGAAGCAACTGTATGCAAGATTATATTTATACTCATTTATCAAACCAAATTAGATCAGAATACTCAGCATTTTTAAGAGGAACTATTCCTGAAAAGTCTGCTTTTAGTTTTTCAGCTCCTGAATTCAGGAATTTTAGCTGGAGTAAAAGCAAGAGACAGACTCTTGGCAATAGTTATTTTCCTAAGATGGCTTTTGTTTAAAAAAAAAAAACCAAACAAAAAAACAGGGAGGGGGGGCAAAAGGAGTTTCTTTAGAAACTCAAAATAAACTTGGATTTTTCTTCTGTTACCCAGGAACAAGCAAAATTACAAGTCAAGAGTGAAGCTGCCAAACCAATTTCCTAATGGGTACACATAAAAAGACAAACTTTAAAAAATAATCTATTCAAAATGCTTACAATATCCTTTGCGGTACTGCTTAAGTGTTTTTAATACAAGAGCTGTTTCACACATACAGCTGCATTTCTAGAGCTGAAGAAAACTATACCTGCAGATATTTCAGACAACATAACTGTTTCAATAGGCATTATGCTCAGAGACTAAGCACAGAAGTTCATACTATTTCTGTTAGACTGAACAAAACGGCACTCTTGGGGCTTACAGAAAAGAACTACTGATTACAAATCACAAGTCCTAATTAAAATTTTCATTATGTTAAATCACCTAAAACTATCAACACTCCATGGGATATTTCGCTAATTGGTAGCATTCACTCAAGTTTGATCACCTGCTAGATGACTCACCATGCAAAGCATTTATAAAGCTTACCTGCTTGTTCAGAAATTCTTTCAAAGCCTCTTGCTGTCTCTGCATCTGTTCCCTCAATTTATCTTGCTTCTGTAAAAGTAGTTGCTCTTGTATTTTCTGTCTAGAAAGAAGAGCTTCTCTTTGTGCATCTAGCTGCTCTTGCAATTCTTTCAAATACTTTTGCTGAGCTTGGATGCTTTCTGATGAGGCCAACACTCTGTCCCTTAAATTCAGTATACCAGAATAATTTAACAAAGATGCATCTCCTGGTTTTGATATCAAGAATTCCTCAACACCCTGGGCTTTAGATTCTTCATGAGATGATGTCATGGGTTCAGAAAGATTGAGGAGTTGTTCAAGGCTTGTTTTGATGGTGCTCTCTGCAGATCCCTGCTGACACACCAAAGAATCACTTGAGGTTCTCTGAAGTATATGAGATCCCTTTGTTGCTGGCATGAGGGGTGTCTGAAGTGGAGGGTCTTCTCCAGCTTCTGTCTCTGTTTGATGGTTAGACATCTTCCGAGACGACTCTTTAAAGTGCACTGTTTCTGAAGGCTCAGAGGAACCTTCTGCAGGCAAAACAAATCTAACATGTTGTACGCGTGCTTCTGGTTGCATTCTTACTGCAGTGACATCTTTCGTGACTAACCCTGACGGTAACTGGAACTGAGATGGTTCTCTGATGTGATTATTGGAGGTTTCCAACATTCCCACTTGTTCCTGTGAAGGACAGACACATGGCAAGCAAAACTCTCCATGCTTCAATTTTGATGTTTCTAAAAACTGCACGTGTCTGCCAGGATAAATGTTATGCATTTGTTCTTCGTGTTTCTGTGAAGATGGTTTTTCCAACATATGCAATGTTCCTGAAAACACAGGTAGCGACCGTGCATACTCTTGTGCAATAACTTGTTCAGATGACTGGTATGGTGTTGGTTGCACTCCTTGCCTCTGTAGAAGTGGTTCTGAGACAGGCTTTAAATTAATTGATTTTGTTTCCACCATGCTTGAAGATGTTGCAGAAGTAGACAAGTATCTTTGCTTCAATTTATTCTGATACTCCTGTAGACTCTTTCTAGCTTCTTCAATGGAGTGTTTGTGCAGCCTCAACAGAAAGAAAACATTAACCTTTCCAGAGTGGTGCAAAGATAAACATCAATTTCAACAATCAATGCTATTCAAATTACTTTGAAACAGGCAACTCAGACTTCTGTTTCATAAAGGAATTTACCTATTTTGCTGCAGAAGGCGTTGTTGATAATTACGAATCATCTGTAAATGGCTGTCTTCTCTAGGACTCCTGGTTTCCGATACCGTAGTATTTCCAATCTAATCAAAATAAAATAAATTTAAGTGCACATATGCAAATAACTCAGACAACTATTAAAGCAACAACCTTAAGCTGTATATTCTTTCTCCTAAGTTTACAGAAGCCACTCTGTACCACCGTTTGAGATTTCAGCCTGAGGCAATGAAGCTAAAGCAGTTTCTGGAACAGATGGCCTACAGCTACAGTCTCTCTTGGCAAGTCGAGCATACACCGTCAAAGTCAATGGTGCTTACAGCAGCTTAGCTCAAAGAGGTAAATGTACCCAGTAGCAAATTCAGGGAGCAATGATCCAACAGAGCTGCATTTTCAAGGCAATCAGATTCTCAGAAGAGTACAGGCTGTGCAAATGATTCAAGATTTAAAAAAAAAAAAAAAAGAAAAAAAAATTGCTTTCCTTTAACATCCTCAATAAATTCCTCTTCTTTAAGTAGCTGTTTAAGATTTAGACAGAAAGAAATGTAGAGATCTCCCCCCCTCAGATTGTTTTTTTCCTTCTTGAAAAACGATACCTGTGCATGCATAGTCATTATACGACTCTAATCAGATTTTACTAACAGGTATTTTAAACAGAGATGCTGTCCCTAGGACTATGCAAAGACAATCCAATATTCAAAGTCCAGTGATATCATGTGAAATACAAGCTTCTACATTAGACAAAAGAAAGCTTTTATGTGTACAAACTTCTGATTCATAGCCTAAGAAATAGAAATGATTGTTTTAATTGATATCATTTAAAATTGGCAAATGGTACTCTCAATTTTTATAATAAGGATAATTAAAAAACTACACACAATTTTCCACAATTCTTCACCTCATGTTCCACTTTGTTCTGCTGATCTGTACAAGGAACACTGTGGCTTTCTACCAGCTGACTTTGCTCTTCCTCCTCTTTTTTTTTCTTAGCCTCCCCCAAACAGGTTTGCATTTGGATCTTCAGAAAATCAGCTTCCAAACGTGCTCTCTCTTCTT
Source organism: Aviceda cuculoides (assembly GCA_035590195.1). NCBI lineage: Eukaryota > Metazoa > Chordata > Aves > Accipitriformes > Accipitridae > Aviceda > Aviceda cuculoides. The sequence goes on from JAVJGG010000027.1 coordinate 15,682,202, forward strand.
CAATTTGTTTAAGTAAGGCCAGCTGTTCCTGTTTCTGTTGCTCTATTTGCTCATTCTATTGAGAATAAAAATGAGGGTCAGTCTCCAGAACTGAATGACAAAAAAAATAAAAAAAAAAAAAAAAAAAAGACCCATCACAGACACCACCACACACAAAACTTGGTTCCAAACTTACAGCAGAAATTTTACTGCTTGTGACAGGCAATTCCAAACTCTAAGAGGCCTTTAAAAATAGCTCCAAAGTTTACAAGAATAATTTTGCTTTACTGGCTAGATATTTCTAGTAGTCCCTGAATCCATTTACTATTGCTCTATTATCTCTTCTCAAATTAATAGAACGGATAAAATCAGAATCTAACCATTCAAGATACATTATCATTTTCCAGAGACTGCAAAAGAAGTCCTTTTCTTAAATTGAATTCAGAAATCTACTTTGCATTTTATAGAGCTTTTCATCAAGAGTTCAACACATTTAAATGTTAATTCAAGCCTTACAAAACTTCTGAGATAGCTAATGTGTAACCACTTTAAGAGCACTCCATAAATCTCTGAAGGGGTTTGTTTATTTTTATTCTCTATCCAGGTACCTATCAGCTACAAATCACTTAGATCCAGGCATAGCAACAGCATATATACTTTTAAAATGGAAGTGAAGAAAAATTTCAAAGTACTGGCAAAGATGAAGTGGACAACAGCCTTTAATGAGACAGTCTCAATCGGCATGTCAGGAAAAGCGACCCAAGAAAAAGCAAGACCTGAGAACAGTTAACGTGGACATAGCAATACATACACCTAGGCAGGAGCAAAGTGAGAGAAAATTAACGTTAAATAAAGTAACCACAGTTTCACAGAGTATCCGCTGCTTTTTATTTCCCCCCCCTAAACCCGTAATATTTTGTCAAGTTTTTGTTTCCTGAATTTCTGAACTTTAACTCTACAATTTAAGGCTGCACTAAGACTGAATTTCAACTTTATTTTTTTAACACTGATAAACCATCAATAGCAGCTGGTAGGTGTCTAAGGATATAACAAAAATGAAAATATAATGAAACATATGCAATACATATAATGAAATAATACACAAAGTTATTATTTTCTAAATATAATAAATTCAGCATTCCCATAGACCCAAAAGACTTTCTGCATTTGTTTCCTAGTTAATAAAAATAAAAAAAACCACAAACAAAAAACCAATGAACCCCCCCACAATACTCAAGGTTTGTAAGCTTTTCCCGTCACTCTAAACACAATCCCACAGACCTTCCTATGTTATTACACAGAGTCAGTAAAGTTTTCAGAGTTGTATATTGTTGACTACATCCTCCCTAAACCAAAGGTATTAATCTGCAATTGGGATTCTCGTTTAATCATAGGCTGGCATCCCTCGCCTATAGCACTTATTAGATTTTAAGAAACTGGGTTTTTCCACTCTATTCTAAATTCCAGCTAGAGCTTAGTAATTTTTGAAAAGTTAAGACACAGAGGCCAAGTATAGAAAATGTAACATTTAAATAAACTTTTACTGTAACAAGTATCATAAAAGGGTCTATAGCTGCTGGATAACCTGAAGCATTTTCAAGTCTTCTGTAAATCACTTCTTTCGTGCCATAACTGAGATAGGAATAAGTACACACACACTTACCCACTTTTGTCTCTCCTCTTCCATTCTAATTTTAGCTGCTTGTTCTTGAGGATGGATTAGAATTGAGTTTTCATCTGCAACTGTATTTTCCAGCATTTTCATAGAGTCTAAAATATACGTTATTTAACTGTAATTGCAGTCAGAAAGAGCCCTGGTCTTCTTTACATCTTGCTTTACAGTTTCCCAAGCTCTCTAAACAAAATGCCTAAGCTGCTCTTGAAAAGATCACCATCTCCATCCCACTACTCTGCCTGTCTCCGTAAGCTGGAAAAATAATTTTTTTTGTATTATTTAAGCCTTTAATGGCTCTTTATCATGTGTCTTTCTTAAATATACAGTAATGGCCCAGCTCCAACAGGACTGAAGATTGCTTCTACCTGGATCACTCGGAAGCCTAATAGCAAGATCATCCTGAGGAATAAAAAGCCATACATTAACCTCTTGGAACAAAGAGGGTCTAAAACTGGCACTCTCCAGGCAAATGATTTAATATTTGGCTACTGCACAAAAAGCAAGCCTTCATCCTGTACTATTAGCTCCAAATAGCAGGACATTTTCCCCAGAGGCATGTTTTCACTCATGCTACACTCTCCAATCCCCAGGAATTATGCTGGTGTATCCATGTACACGATTGAACAAAATCACTTAATCTCATTTTAAAAAACAGGCAACCAATGAAAGCAAAAAAACCCCACCCCAAACCTGCCACAACTTGATCACTTTAATACTTCAGAAATCCCACTTAGCGTACAAGTTCACCAACCTCAGCACTAGCATGACCAAAAGAGCACAAAGGATAGAAATGGGAAGTAACCCCAAAATGATTTGGCTACCAAACAAAATGGAACATCTAATTGCTACAAATTCCATTTTTACAAAGAAGCTTTTCAGAATGGTGCCTAGAAGCAGAAAAAACCCTCCATAATTTCAGACACATCAGATCATGCTTGTCTTGTGCATTTCTAGCTGTGAATCTCTGAAACATCTGGCTTTTCTAGTCCAACAGGTACAGAACTTCAATGCCCAATTTTGCACTTGGAATACTCTCCTGGAGACGAACATCTACTAAAGCATGGCAACACTAAGTGTGACAACAATTTGGGTGAGATTTAGAAGATACAAAGATATTTTGGACATCTTTTCTCCACAAGATCCTAATGGGCAAACTGGACATAAGAGTAAAAACCTCTCCTATTTGTGGGTTCAACAAATCCACAATGCACTGTGGGAAAAGACAGGAGAATGCACTTTCTGGCAACATGACAAACCACCACCACTGAAAATCCATTAAACAGTTTTGTTACAGTCCACCCTTACAAGTCTTCTTGCTCCTACACAACAAATTTTGATGCAAGTATGTATTACGTACCTTTGGCTTCACATTTTTCTGTATTTTTCTGTTGCTCATAGTTAAGCTCTAAATCACATAACTGTCTCTCTTCGCTAGCAATTGTGCCTGATTCAATAGTCTCAATTTCACTTTGAATCTCTTTCTCACTTTTTGATGTCCACTCCTCTTTTTGGCTTCTAATCTTGTTCAGCAATTTCTTTAAGGCAAGTTTTGACTGATGTTGGCGAGTTTTTGCTTCTTCATGATCTATAAAGAACATATACTGTTAAGAGTTATAGAACCAAAAACCACTCGGTTTTGGTTTTGTTTTTTTTTAATTGCTTATATAGTTGGACAAATAGCTCGGGTATATTACCAAGTTTTAAAAGCTTAACAATATTTTCTCTTACCTGCAAGAAAGCAGCAGTAATTTGTCTCTGCATGCTATAAAAGGAAGGTTAAGCTAGTTGCAGCGTTTAACAGTCAGACTACTTCTAGGCTGCACTGTTGCAGAAACAAGCAGTACTACGCCTCTGCCTGCTTATATGTTCCTGCCCTCTCCTTTGTATTAGCACTGGTAACACAATGAATCACAGACCAAAAACCAGACTGTGCCAACAAAGGGATATGGCAGAAATGCTTGGCCAAGCAGCAAGTTCACTAACACACTTCTTGTTCACATCACATTATCCTGTACTTGCCGCAAGTGAAGGAATACACACACACAAGCAACTGTTGCAGCCAACTCATAATAGGGAGCAACTCGATCACAAACCTGAACATAAAGGACATACTGTAAGTAGACTTTCATACAAAGTCAAGTGTTAGCTTTGAAATATTTCCGAACACAAAAATGAAAAATATTTAAGTTCACATACCAGCATCATCCCATAATTTACACTAACTATATAGGAATAATTATGGCTACTAACAGTGTAGTTCTTATAACAATTAAAAATTATTCTCAGTATACTAATAAACTGAAGTATATTAGAAAAATAAGTCATATTTTCATTTTTTAATTCATAATCATTGGCATATTGTCATCCACGATAAACATCATAGACCACTTGATACTGAAATACTTCACAGGCATTACAGAATTTTAAGTACTTAAGACATTTTAGTTAATACTGAAGTTAATTTATTTGATATATTAAATTAAAACTCTTCTACTATAAAACCAAAAAGTTTAAGTTAAATGTAAAATTTAAAAGCTTTACTTTCTGATTCATTGGGGACCTCCTCTTCTATCATCTGTCCCAATTTTTCTCGAGTATCACAAGCAGATTCTGGTTGAGTGACACAAGCAGATTCTTGCTCCAAAGAGATATCAAGATCATTATCTTGAGATCTATCAGAAGGTGGTGGCAAAGGTTGTGGCTCAAACTGCAAAATCAGGTCTCCTTTCATTTCTAATTAAAAGAACACAACCACATAAGACGACCAATTGGAATAAAAACCAAGCAACACTGCAAGACCACACTCAGCATAGAAATCCCTAGGAAGTTAAAATATCAATAGCTTTTTTCACAACAGATTTAATCCAACTGTTTTTTTTTCCAAAACAGAAGCTTCAGAATTGTTTAGATCATTAACCATCTATTAATTCAGAAATTCTACAGGGTTTTCCACTAGAATATGCTGTCTTTCAAAATAAAAGTTTATGTGATAAAGGGCTCATCTTTACACAAAAAGCAGCACACAGGAACAATTACACACAGGAGGATTCCAGTAACTTCATCAGGGAAAAGATGCATCCTGACCTGGCTGCTCATAAGGGTGTCACAGGAGAGTGATTGATCGCCTGGTCCAGGTGTGAAATTCTAGAAGACTAGTCAACAGGAGTTCTCCCATGACCACCTTACCCACTGATGGTGTTACTGCCTACAAGGGGTGTGGGGCACATGGGAAGATCATCTTGGGATTGCATAATTACAGATGTTTAGGGGAGGAACCAAAAGCAGGGAAAGGAAAGGATCAAGTTAGTCTGGGGAGGACCAAGTGTGAGGAAAAATGTAAGAGTAAGAGGATAGAAAGGGGCAGTCAGTACACTTGTCTGGCCATGCACTGTGCCCAACAGTCTGCCCTGTCTTCTCACTAAATTCCATTTCTAAGTTTTCCTGGGTGAGGAACCCTCTATTTTGTATGCATGCATGTATGTAGGGATATGTAAGGGCCAGCAACTGGAGTGGGGACCAAAAGTCACAGGGGCACCTGTGTCCAGAGCACTGCCAACTGCAGAAACCAGAATAAGTGCATATTATGTGGGTATGAGTATCAGCATGCAGTGGCTAGCACATCGCAAGCCAGACTAGCCAGCAAGAACGATAAGAGGCTTAGGAGCTAGGTATCAAGCAGCCCTAAGACTGGGCTGGATACTGGGGAGGCCTGGGGATCTGCAAGCTGGAAAAAGGAAGGATCAGGAGATCCAAGCATCCAAGCCAGCTACAAGGAAGACCATGGGCTCTCACAGTGAACTAAGAAACCTGCCGATATGTGTGTGTGCATCTCAGAGACAACTGGAGACAAGAGGATCCAGGGTCAGCTACTGGGTCGACTAAGTATTTAAGGTCAGTTACCACAGGGATCCATAGCATGTGCATGTCTGTGCATACGTTCACATACCCTACTAGTTCTGTGTAGCAACAACTGGATTGGAGCAGCAGGCCTTGGGATTTCACGTGCCCAGGAGCCAGCAACTGCGGAGACTAAGGGTCAAGGGCCAGCTGCTAGGCAGAGCGAGTGTCTAAAGCCACTTACTGAGTGATCCATAGCACATCTTTGAGCATACCAGTGCATATGTGGACATATGAGGTAACTAGAAGGCTACAGCGTCCAGGATGAATTACTGGGTAGACTGTCTAAGACCAGCTGCTGGAGGGATCCATACTGTGTATACAGATGTATATCCCACTAAAAGGCTTTCATCCTGATCAGCCAGAGCAGTGAACAGGATGAGGCCATTTGTGCTGCTTGTGTTTAATGCGAGTGCTGTGTTTTCCGTGTTGGCCTGCGTGGCCAGCCATGTGCGTGTACCGAAAGCCTGTACACGTGTGTGCCTACTGTGAATACACACACAGCCTCGCTACTGGGGCTGGACCTGGGAACAGGCAGCTGCAGCAGCCTCTCCTCTACTGGGCTATCAGATTCAGCAACCTCCGACAAATTACTTACTCCTGTCTTCACTATACATATCTTCAAATGCAAACTCCAATTCTCTCTGCCATTCTTCTTTTATTTCCCTGCGTTTGTATGCAGGCACAAAAAGTTGAGGTGGCATCTGTGCTACAATCTGTCTTCTACGCATCCGATCCATATTCTGCATTTGCTCAAGTTCTTTCAGTAGCCTTTCCCTGTCCTTCAAACATAAAGAAGGGATAACATTAACATTGTGTTCACATTCAGATAGCCATATGTCAGGACTGATAAAATACTTCAATTTGGTTACCATGAAGTTTGTTTAATCCGTAATTTTTAAAGTAAATTTTATTCTAGGGAGAAGGTGCTTCCTTGGGAGAAGGCTGTATCTGACCTTTAAACCCAAGAGTCATCAATACTATCTAGAAAATCTAATGTTAAATAAACAATTAGACTATACACCTGTAGTCCAATTTTCTTCAACAGAATTAAATCTTATGTTTTACAAGGTAAATTAGTACTTCCTTTGGCAAGTTACTTTTAATAGTATATACTTCGGCAATTGCTACTTTTTCAGACGTGAATTAAATACTCTTGGCATGCCATTATATATGAAAACTATTTTTAAAAAAGCTTTGTTTGAAGTTTGGTTGGGTTTTCTCCCTGTTAACTTAAGGAGCATCAGTAATATTTCCACAGTTCCCCATTTTAGTTATGTTACTCATTCAGGGCCAATCATATCTCAACTAAAAACCAGGAAGCTTTTGCTACTTCTAGCCTCCAAAAATACTTGTGAAAGTAACAGACGCTAAAACAAATTTCAGAGCATCCCTTTAGGTACAAAGATATTTCTCAATAGTTCAGTTTTTACTTCTTAAAGGAAACAATTTCAATATTTCCAGACTTATACACTAACAGAACCACAGTCTTCAAGTAAAAACTTTGAAAAGTTTTCCAAAAATAAAAAAATATATTGTTGCCTTTTTAATAATAAATTAATTTTTTTCCCCTGAAGCCCAGAATAATCAACCCAACTAAAGCTGGTGTGGAAAAGTAGAGCTCATCTCCTATTAAAAAAATTTAGCTTGATTATTACAGATTGGTTAACAGCTGGTCAAACATTAAGATAACAAAAATTAAAGGATGTTCCTTCATTCTCCCTCCTTCCAGATAGCCAAAATAAACAAACAGAATTTGGTGGTTTTAAACACATTCTGAAAACTCCATTTAGTCCACCAGTTTTCCTCCTGTAACTATAATTCCTTTCTTTACTGATCACCTACCTACAACTTCCTTAACAGTGGTCATTTTGACATTAAAACCAGGCACAACCACTTTGCCTACCTGAGCCAAATGCACCTTCTTCAAGGCATGACTTCCTCTGAGATGTGCCTTTTCAAGCTGCTCTCTTCTCTCCCTCTCTGCCTCTCTGTGTAGTTCCTCCAAACGTTTGCCTTCTTCTTCAGCAGCTAACCGAGCATCTGGCTGGCAGTCAATCAATAGTTTAGTCCATGAAGTTCTTTGTGGTAGTTTAAGGCATATGTAACAATAAATAAATGAATAATTCTGCAACAAAAGCACTTTAAAAAAAAAAAAAGACATACAGTGCCATATAAACACCCTTGAAGGTTTATAAGTCTTGGTTGCAAGCAGGACCAAACTAGTTTTTTACCTTTTTTTTGGGG
>JAVJGG010000027.1:15695470-15731018 GCA_035590195.1 Aviceda cuculoides
CCCTGGAAGTGTTCAAGGCCAGGTTGGATGGGGCTTGGAGCAACCTGGTCTAGTGGAAGGTGTCCCTGCCCATGGCAGAGGGGTTGGAACTGGATGATCTTTAAGGTCCCTTCCAACCCAAACCATTCCATGATTCTATGAGTTTTAGGTTGTATTTCCATTACATAAAAATCTGATAGATCATATTAAAAAAAAAAAAAATTAAGTTCACAAGAACTGTGTGACACTTGTCAATAAAATGATATTTACAGTTTAACTTCAATCAAGTAACTTAACAATTGGTCTAACTAAATAAGGCCTCAATTCCTAAAAGCTATCCTTCTGAGAACTAAACTTGATTATGACAGTATTTCTAGAGTAAAACCACTTATTTTGTAACTGGATAAAGTAACAGTAATAGGAGTATCTTCAGAAAATGTTTCTTCTATTCTAAGTAATCCTGCAATGAATCCTCCATTTTATGAAATTTTATTCAATTGTTATTGTAACAGAGCATCAGATTATGATTATAGTTATGTTTAATAAGCTCTTTATGTAAATTGATTCAAGAAAATAAGCATGCTTATGCAGATGACCTTGTAATGTGCTGCAATTCACAGGATTTGGAGTAAAAGTTAAGCAATTTAAACTCAGTGCCTTTTGAGTAATGCATTTGCAAGACAAAGCCACAGAAATTGACAGTTAACATCTTTTCTTTTCTCCCTCTATACATAGGAATAAGCCACAGCTCTAATCATCTCTGATATTTCAATTACTTAGCATTTACACCATGCAATACATGGCACCCAGTTACTCTTCCAAGAAAATAACTTTATTCTTCACTCAGGCCCTCCCATAGGCCTATGACAAAAGGATTAAAATCCATACAGATATGAAAACTAGGAAAAAGGCTTGAAGTCAGCTAGTCTTTACATGGATCAAACTGACATGCGCTATATTTAAATAATGCAATCTTTTTCCTCAACAAAAATCCAACATGCCTGCAGAATTGTTGATTCAATTTGTCATTATCAGAGCATGAACTTCGTATAAGAAACAAAACCCATATATTGTAGAAAATCCAGATGCAAAACTCTGCTAAAATCATGTTTACTGAAAAGGTGAGTAAAAGGCATTTGTTCAGATGAAAATGCAATAATCTGTAGAATTTCAGGAAAGGAAGTTATGACAAGTACTTAAACACAGTACCGACCCAGACCTGTCATCCAATACAATTGCAAATTCAATTGTACCAGAACCTGGGGAAACATGAACAAAGTCTTCTTGCTTGCCCTGCTGAAAAAAAGACTAAGAAGAAAATTCTGCATTTGTAAAATGGAAAGAGAGATGCATTACTGAGGTTGTTGGATGAAAACTATTATACAGTTACTGTGTCTTTTTTAGCTGTCATATCATCTACAAATATACATGTTAACTGCAGCTGACTTTGGGTTACCAATTAGAAACTTTGGTTTTTAATAGAAAGCAACATAACACACATCCTAAACTGCAAAAGCTACTAGAAAGCAATGCTGCAGCATCTCATGCTTTTCCAACAACGCCAAACTGAGCAACACAAGCATCCGAAAACCAGGAAATGAAAAAATCAAAGTTTTAACTGATACAGCCTTCGTCTGCTCTATAGCAGATACACCAGGAACATGCCACATGAAACAATGTAGAAGAGAACAGCAGCATGGAAGAGTGTTTGAATTTACCTGAACTGTACCATAGAGGACTTTATTCCACCTATTCTAAAATCCAATATTGCATGTACTTCACCAGAAATAACCCCAAACTTCACCACTCCCTTACAACTCTTGCTTTAATCCTCACTCATATCCAACTTCCACAATAAGAAAACCCTCGGGCAGCCAGCCAGGAGAGCTACAGAGAAGAATGTACTAAGGGATACAAATGAACTTATATAGGCACTCCTTTTTCTAATCATTCTCAAAACTGTGAGGGTCAAACCTCACTCAGTTTTTCCAGATACATCAGTACCAAACCTCTACCATCCAACACACTAACCTGTACATAACATGCTGGATGTAGCTGGGAAAAGCTTTGATAACTTCACTGGCTCTGAGAAGGACTAGTATACCTTAACCCTTTCTTTTCTTGTCAGTGTCTGAATATTGCTGAACCTGATGGTCTGAAAGCACACAGCACCACATAAGGCAACTTAAACTCAGCATTAATGAAGTTCCATTAAATTAAATTTACTAAAAGGCAACTCCAAAGTAAAAAAAGCACATAACGTTCTTCCTGCAGTTCAGATCTGCAATCCTACAGTAACTTCTATACCTACGCGGAATCTCTCTGAAATCAAAGAAGCATGAAGGACGTAAAAAGTTGTCGCCTAAAAAGGGTACAGGATAAATGTAAAATATGATTCTATTTACTTTCCTCCCCAATAGCCTTAGGTACTGGTTTCCTACCAAAATTAAACAGCTTACCCTACATTTAGTACTCCCTACAAGAAGCAAAGAAATTGGAGAAAAAAACCAACAAAAACCCCACAGCTAAAAAGGTAGAACTATGTTTACTACAGAACTAAACAAAATGCTACTACTGCATCATTATGACAGAAGGTTGATATGGTGTGCACATGCTGAGAAAAATCATTGTAGAGTTTAATACCACTGTGGCTATTAAATGAAAATGAGAACGTGATAAAGTTTAAAAGACACATTAACCACAAAAATCTCAGATGACAAGAAATAAAATCCACACGTAACGAGAGATCAGAAATAAACAAATACCAAAGCTTAGTAGTAAGAAGTCTGCTAATACACAATTCATTAATTTTCTTGATTTTTGCTGAACTGCTCTTCTTATAATATGCAAATAACAATTTTGGATATCCTGTTGTGAGAAGTCAGGCCAATAAATAAATCATTACATTATATGTAAATTGTGATCACTATCGCATCACGGATACGTACCTCAAGCGGACGTGGCGGAGGAGGTGGCAGGCTTGCAACTTTGGCTGCTCTTTGTCTTTCCACTTCCAAAGCATGTTTACGTGCATTTGTTCGTCTTGGGGGGGAAAAAACAAAACAAAAAAAACCACGCACACACAAAAACCCCCAAATGACCACACACAAAAGAAAAGAGAGACGGAAAAACTATTCAAGCAACAATGACAGCACTGTGCAAAATAAAAGGCAAACCTAAAAATAAACAGATTCAGATGTACCTGAATTGAATGCTTGGGAGATGGGGATGGGCAAGCACACTAAAAAGTCAACAGAACTTATGCTGGAAGACAGCACTGGAAAATTAATTTCTTGAAGTAATGCAAAAATGTTAATGCTGACAAGCTTACAAAGAACAAAGCAAAATCCCTGCTTTTCACTTAGGTTTTCAGAAGGCACTGCATCACTTCAACATATTTTAATTGCTCAAGTGTGGACAAAACTAAGTATTTAATCAATAGATCTCAGCTCTACTCAAGCACAACTATCCTCAAGAGTACACAGCTCATTTTTCATGCCAGCTCAAATTTGGTTCAATCTGCTCAAAAACCCCCACTGCTAAGAAGGAAGACCATAACAAATGCAATAGGTCCTTTTTTCAAGTGGGCAACTCTCCATCAGGAACTGGCCTGAGAACATTTCATTTGTCACCGAATCGCTGTCAGCCAACAATCTAGACTGAAAATAGCGACACAGAGATGAAAGGCCCCCCACTCACTGAGAGTCTGTAAGGCCAGCTTCTATACTTGACAGTTTTGTCTTGGTTTTAAAACTACAGCTCTTATCGAAACCCACAAGCTTTGTCTACAAGCATTAATTCTCTAACCCATAAAACTTCAAGATTAAAAAAGCTCCAAGCAAAAAGCATCAAGATTTTTGCCTTTCACCTTGTGACACTGTAAAATGCATTCTATGCTTAAGAAAACTAGGTAGCTATTGCATACCGGGCTTGCTCATGAAGTAATTTTTCTTTCTGGTACTTCTGTTCTTTCAGGGCTTTCCTATGTCTCTTCTCTGCTCTTTGTTTCCTTTCCTCTGCTTGCTTTGCCAGAGCTTCTAAGTCAGGTTCCTTAACAATAAAATATTGCAAGCACTTAATACAGGATTTTACTCACTTCTCATACTATCAGTGTGATATTTCAAATTAAGTACTGCTGGTAAGAATCACAAGCTCAAAATTACTTTCTACTGTATTAGAGTAAAAATACTCTAAATAATAACTTTTCATTCTCCGCCATCTTCTTTATTCTCTTCTTCTCTACCACCAACAGCAGCAAATTTGCCACATTCCTCAGCCAATGTAACCAAATATTGATGTGGAAAACTTAGCTTCTCTCTGCATCTCTTTGATAAAGAGGGTAATATAAATATACTTACACATTTTAGCAAACGCTGACTAACCTGTACAGAGAGTTACTACCTTTCAGTCATTAACTACAATGATTGTGTATGAACAGAAACATTTCTTTATGATTCTCTGTTCCTATGGCACTGGTACCACAGTTTTCCACAAACTCAACCATCCTAGCACTGGAAAGGACTTTAGGAAGAAGTTGATTTAGAGACACAGAGATATGGAAAAGTATAATGCTATTTTACTTGGGTTAAAAAGCCCGACTAATTCAGGAAATAAGCTAGTCTGCAAAATTCACGCAAGAAGTCTGTGGCACCACTGAATTCTATAAACCTGGTTCAGAGTAAAATCTATGGAAAGTTTCTACCAAACAACCTCAATGATCTCTCAAAGAGAGCCTACACAAGTTACACAATTTTAAAGAAAGTGAAAATAGTTTATAGGTGCAGAATTAAGAAGTGACACCAGTTTGCAGTCTAGGCAAAGGCCTCTGAAGCCATTATCAAGCCTTTCCACCTCACTTGAGCACTGAAGAAAAAGTATTTTCTTAACCATAGAAAAGATACTGTTATGTGGTAGAGAAAAAAAAGTTACTATATTATGGGCATACTTGAGACAATGATTCACCATGTAAAATTTAGTCCAGTACAAACATACACTATCCTATACGTTTACAATCTAACACAAACAAAATAACTTTAAGAGTTTGCATAGCAAAAGCCTTAGCAGATGGGCCTGCACAACCATTTAATTCTGGTCTTGTCTTGTGGAAAGATATCTGCTCTAAGAAGTTTCCATTCTTAAAAAACTGTCGTTTTACATATTAGGACTGCAAGATCAAGAATATAAGAAACCAAACAGCAATCTTGGTATTTCTAGAACATCAAGAATTTCTCTGACAATAATATTAAGCTGTTTCACTTACATTCTCCTTGGCTTGTCGGTGACCCTCACCAATCGCTCTTAAGCTTGATAAATACAGTTTTTCTAAGGCTTTCATCTTTTGATCCTGTGCTTTCTGCCATTCAGCTCTCAGTGCCTCCTCTAACTGATGTAGCTGTTGTTCTCTCCTCTGCTTCACTTTCTGTCTTATCTGCAAGGCGATATACTTCTGTTGCTCTCTAACCTGTAGAAATAGCATTTATGTTTTGTCAACAACTTAAAGAGACACAGTATTTTTTGCAGCAAGTCTTTCCACAACATACTCTAGCCTCCTTTCAGCTTTCCATCTCATCTACTATTCCATTAACATCTGTCCAGAAAATACTTCAAAGTTGCCATTACCTTTTACCAAAACTAATACATTAAATAATAAATTTAATCTTAGTTAAATGTTTCAGTTAAAGTCCAAAAAGCAACATACAACTGATAAACAAAACACAAAAAACTGCTTGGAATATCCTTCCCTCCAAAAAACCAACACAGTAGCTTATTAAAGACTCCTATTACAATGCAACACGGTTTAAAGAAAATCAGCAACTATACTGATAAATTAAGTCTGCTTACTAAGTTTCTGGTTTTCACTTTGTCAGTAAAATTCTCTTTGCTAAAAAGGAAAACATATCAAGAAAAAAGCCCCAAAGGGGTGAAAGATTAGTACATAGTAAATGTCTTGAAGATACATATTTTCTAGAGATGGTTGAGACCTGAACAGCTTGTGTAGGACAAAGCAGAGGAAGGCTAAGAAGAGAGAAATGGAGAAATAGTCCAGTGGTCTAACAGCAGGACAGCAGAACAGAAATGGAAGAAAGACGAGATGATCAACAGACATTTTCTGAAAAAGGTGCTCTGCTCAGACATTCTGAAAGGAGCAGTAATTAAAGCATTTAGAACTACGACACATTGTAGCAATTCTGTTTGTCCACTGGAAAGCTGTGAAGTTCTGTATTAGCAGTAGATGTCTTATTTCTTCTTTGTGATCACTGTGAAAACACCTGAAACACTGTAAGAGGTACAAATCCTTACACAAGTGACACAACACCAGAAAAGAGACAACTGCATGTTCACAGCCAAATAAAAATGATAGATACCAGGAAGCTGGCAGGGAAGAAGAGATTCTGGAACAGATGTCAAATTGAATCTAACAAACAGAGAAGGCATCACAAACAAAATGCGCACTTAGTAGTAAGTAAACATGAGAAAAGGAAAAGAATTCACAAACTAAATAGAAACCTAATATACAATACTATGACCCTGGAATTTAGTTTACATTAGATAAATTTTTTGAGTTAGTTTTCCTAAATTATTTGTTACATCATTAAACGAAATACACAACATGCAGAAATACAGGCATACTTGCTGTAGCCTAAGTTTTCTTCTTCTTTCATATTCTTCTTTCAGAAGCATGGTTTCTTCATTAGGACTAAGCCTCAACTTCCCAACTTTTACAACTTTCCTCTTCATCTTTGGAAATGCTGAATAATCAACTTCTATGAGAACAACATGAAAACCAGAAATTGTGCATAAAAAACATAGGTAAAACAGCTATAAAAAGCAGATAATACCATAACCTTAGAAATCTGTCATGGTATCTAGGAGCACGATCTACAACTGTTCACGACTGTTTCAACTGTATTCAACAACATTGGCACTATCTTTGTCACAGTCACAAAATGTATGGCTTTCGAACTATTATGCTATGTAGCAAACTCTGCAACAGTATTACATTCACATTCTACACTGTGGACCAGATGGGCACATCTGCAAAGTGAATAGCAAACACCATTCCACTCCTGTGAAGACAAAAAAACCTACTGAAAACCACACCATACAGTAAAGCAGACTGGTCACTAGGTGATTTGTACTGAAATAGTATTGTAACAGTTATAAGATAGAAGATATTGAATTTGTTAACATTTTTGACTGCAGTCCAAGGTTTTCTGCATGGAAGACTGTGAAACTCTGACAACAGTCTGCATGCCAAGCATTTCACTAGAATGCTAAAATTGCTCACTGACAATTTTTTATCCAACTTTTCTTAAGCAGCCGTTTCAAGTGGTGTTTCCCTTTAGATTTTACTGTGGAACCAGGATCTGCTGGTTCTACAGATTGCTTCCCGTTTTCCTCACAATTATAATTTTCACCTGCATAGCAAAAAAAGACTTTTTCAGCCAGATATGCAGCCCAGTCCAAAACTGCCCCCCCACCTCCCAAATCTTCGCTTGATCTTTAAGTATTTATATCCTTGAAAATACTCAAAACAAACCAATAAAGACTTTCAAAAGCCACTGTTTAGTTCTAAAAATCAAAACCTTATGACTAGTGAACAATCCACGTAGCAGTACTTTAACGAACATGTCACACGTGGAAAAATTCCTTTTCAGTATCATAAATAAAAAAAAAAACCGTCTAAAGAAATCAGGTGTGGTGTAAAAACAAAACAGTGATCCATGAGATACTTTTGGTACAGGGTTGAGCCAATGAATCCCAAGTTAATTACAGGATAAAGCAGAGACAGAGTTTCCTTACCTAGCTGATGAGGTACAAAACATAAGTTTATCAATGCACATAGTTAGGGAGCAAACGACTACATTCACCACCACCCACCCCACCCCGCCCGAAGAAAGGAAAGTTTTAGAGGATGAACAATACAAAGCCTAGATCCAACGCTTAAAAGAGTAAGAGCAAAAGCAGATATCGCAAACGCCACAGTACAGTACTCAACATTTGCGCAGACTGAGCTGCAGCACAAAGCACTCAGTAAACACACGACAGTTAAAACGAAGCCAGCCTTCCCCGGCACCACCGCGCTACAGGGGTTCCAGTAAGCAACGCGAACGCCTCTTACCACCCTGCCCGCCACAGCCGGCAGCGAGCGCTTCTCCACAGCCGGGAAGGGGAGCGCCGGAGTCGAAAGGCCGGGAGCAGCGCAGCGCCGGCCGGGGGCCCAGACCCGAGGCGGGCGGCCCGGGACTCGCCTTCCTCGGGGGCAGTGAGGACGACGGAGCACGCGGGAGCGCACGCCGGCCCCCAGCGAGAGCCCCTCCGCCAGCGAGCTCTGCCCAGGAGGCCCCGGGCCCGCTTCCCATCAGTCACCGGGAGCCGCCACCGGGGCGGCGGCCGCTACGGCTCGCCCAGCCCGAGCTGAGGAGGGACATCGCGGCCGGAAGAGAAGGGAAAGGACGCCCGGGAAGGGAAGGGAGCGACCCCACGGCGGGGCGGCCCACACCTACCCGCCGCTTCTCCCGCCGCCAACTGGGCCCTCCGGGCCGCCGTCGCCAGCACCGGCCACCTCCTCCCGCTGCGTCACCCCCAACGCTCACCCCGGGCGGCCAATGGCTGCGGGCGCGGCGGGAAACGAAGGGGCCGCAGCGCGAAACGAAAGGGCCCCGGCGGGACTCGCCCTCTGCGCATGCGGAGCACTCCCCTCGCCGCTTGCCGCCACACCGCCCACCGCAGCGCGCATGCGCCACCGCGCCACCCTACCCCGCCCCAGCCCCCTGGTGACCAATGGGAACTGAGGAAAGCTGTGACTGGCCGGTGAGGCCGAAGGCGGCGACTATAAAAGCGGCGCTGGGGGAGGGGGGCGCTTGACCCCCTCCCCTCCCCCTCCGGTGCCTCCTTCCAGTCAGCCCCGTCCCAAGGCCTGATGTAAACGGGTTAGTGCTTCGCCCGCTTACTCGGGCCATCTCAGCACGCATTCAGGGGGTTTGTGACCAGGGTTTTCTCACGGCACTCTATCAACAGGCCTCGGTCAGGGTTTCCGAGTGCTGAAGCTCGCGTGGGAGGGGTATGGGCTAAACTAGAAATGGTGGAGGAGCGGAAGAAAACTCGGTGCTGGTAGTTTTACTTCACTGGTTTTACCTCTGTGTAACCTTCTCGCTCAGCGCTCTTTTTGGATGCGCTGTATGAGTAGAAGGAGCAACTTTAGACGCTGGCATTACCCCTGGACTTGCAGTGCTGCTCCGGCTGTCTCCTAGGCTTGCGTACGGCTGGTCAAGCTGCTTCTACAGTGAGAGATCTGCACTGCTACCTCGACCTCATAACTAGCGCTGGTCTTTCTTTTATAAACCTCTTTTTTAACTAATGTCTGCTCCTTGCAAGCCTGACGCAATACTTGTTTGCTTCTTTGCTTTCATCCTCATGTGTTAGTTTAATTTCTAAAAGGGAACATTTATCATATGCGTGAGAGCTGCAGCAGTTGGGATTTGAAAGCAGAGTCATCTGATACCCTTGATTTATGAGGAACATAAAACTGAGCAAAACCTTGTTATTCATTTTGAGAGAAACAGTTCTGCTGCATGTAGGGATGAAGTGACAGAGGCTGTGCTAGATTGTTTCTCTACGTTGAGTATGTTCCCAGGGTCTGAGCTGCTGCTGCAAAAATGGAAGAACTGTTTGTGACTTGTAACCGATGGGGCACAAAGGAGATAATCGGTTGTCTTGTGCTGAAACGTGAGTGCAAAACATAGCTACTTTCTATGGCAGTTTCTTCTAGAAAGAGGAAAAAACAATTTTGTACTAGGAGCTAACTGTCATAGTAACCCACCATATTGCACCCTACAGGACTGAAACCAGGAGGGCTGAGATTACTTGGTAAAACTTAGCGGTTTGGTGCATGCAGATGCATGGCCACACAGGAAATACACTAAAAAAAGTACAGGATTGCAAAACAGGAGGCATAAGCACAGGACGAAGAGGTAACAGCAGCTGAATGTGGTTTCTTCCCTGCCTTCTGCATTTTACTGCTAAACTGCCGCCTTGTTCACAGACTTCTGTGCTATGGGATCAGTTTAGGGAGATAATTTGCTTTCTGTCAAGTGCATGCAACTTGCTGCAAACTGCTGACTGTAATAGCTGGTACCAAGTTAATACCTGATTGTACATTAAAGACACCCAGATGTTTCACAGTATGCATATTGAATAAATTAAATGCGAGCAGTGTGCTTCCAAATGCGTTTTCTAGTCTCCTTATTGGATTTTTTTGTCCTTCAGCATTTTCATTATGGCAGTGCTCTGCACAATAACATCTCTTCTAAATAGCTTTATCCTGCAGGTCAACAGGTAAAAAAAAAATTGAAGACAGTCTATTAAGAAAGTAATTGAGACTATAGATTTTAGAATCCTCTACTTAGAAAATGTGAAAGAGGTCAAATATCTGCTCCTCAATTATACTACGGGAAAAAAGGGATATTATGAAACCCACATGTGCTGGGTGAGAATTTTGTTTCAAGGGTGTTTTCTAGTCAATATATTGCAGAATTATTTCTGCTACCACTTAATTTACATACATATACTGAAAAACAGGGATTTTGCAAACAGTCATTTTAATACTGTAATATTTTCTCCTTTTTACTACACCTGTTTGAATTACAGTATTACAGGCCTGCATTAATTCTTTCCCCTTGTGAAGTAGATGGTGTTCCTTATATAAAAGGTGAATAGTGATGCACCAGTATCGGTGCATCTAGCCAGGCATATATAAAGCTGGAGACAATGGCTCCCCTGTGCTTCAATTATTGGTCACATTTCTCCTGGGGGAAAAGAATGATACTTGGAGGACTTATCTACAAATTCCCAAGATAGCTGGGGGAAAGTCTGAATTTCTTTTCAGGAACAGAATGCTTTCTGTACATAAAAAATGTCTTACAGTATGAATCTACATGAAAACAGATTTAAAAGAAGTCATTTTTGTTTCATATGTTTGAAGTTGAAGAGGGGTTGTATGACTGAAGACTGCTGCTGAGGTGGCCTGCAGCGCACAGTCAGGAGCTCAAATCACAGTATAGGCCTTCTGCTGTTCCAGAAAATGGCTTTTGAGAGTGGGACTGTCCATACTTCCCTATCAATCACAGAGGATGCTTATTCCATCAGCAGATGAACCACTGCAAGAGACACTGGCACAGGCACCTTGCCTGAGTGTGCTCTGTGGGACTATTTAGTCTGGATATAAGATTATGAGACTGGAGTTGCCTTCGTGTGCCCCGAGAGAACAGATTCCCTGTCTCGTAGGCAGCTCGAGTAGACCAGTGAATGCAACCTATACCTCTCACTGCCACACAGGAGCACTTGCTCCTTTCTTCATTAAAAATTCTTAACCGGCCACTCATGTCTCTCACTCTCACAAGGGAAGGATGACTTGGCAGGCTTTTCTGCATCTTCAGCAAGGAAACACTGGTTTTATAGGTTTTCTGAGATCCAGTAATGGAACAGTACAATCACCTGACAGCTCACCCTTGTGCAGGACTTGGCACCCTGCAAGAATTAAGTATTCTACTTGAAAACCGCTGAAGGAAGAGCTTTAAAGAAAGTGTCATATTCAGACACTAAACCCCCCGCCCCACGTCCTCTAACACCTCATTAGACAGTAATGCAGTTTTCTGTTTCTCATCTCCTTGCTGATTACTGAAGTACCGGAATGAAATGAGAACTTCTCTCAGTTTGAATTGGCCTTTCTCTGCATTCAGTATTCTTCAATGTCACATACCACCTTATCATATGGTCTTAAATGTTTCCCTATGGTTCATTTTGTTTTGATCTGTGATTACTTCTCCCATGCTGTTTTATCTCTTTTAGCACCTGACACCAGACGTCTAATTATCATGACCACTAGGAACTAACAGGATGTGGTTTTAGAAAGGTTTGTAATCCTCCAGTTCATACAGTCCAAAACTGCAAAGTGCCTTTATTAAATAGTTTGCATTAAGTGCGTTTTTTACCTGTAAGCTTTGCAAACATAGATGGAGTTTCCTAATGAGGAAAAAGGGCTAATCTTTATTCCTGAGACTGACTAATCTACTACGGTCAGCCCATGCAAGCACAGCCTATAATAGTCTCTGCCTGAGACTGATTTGGAGATAAATTTTCTTGACAGATGTGGAAGGGTAGCTTTCGTTATTATACTCCATGTCATGTAATAGAATGCTGCAAAGCTATGCTGTCCAGTACCAAAGCAACTGTATCCAGAGCTGTGCTTGTATAAATTCTCAACGTGCAGATTCTATTCATTAAAAAGATGCTACAGAAAAAAAAAAAGGCAAAATATGAGGCATAAAAAGCTAAGTAGCTGGTAAAAGAATAATTACATGTAATTAAATTAAATACAATGTACGTCCTAAAATTATTGTCATGGAAGGACAAAGAAATGGGTGTAAATTCAGATCTGGTTTTAGATATAAATGGTGTTGCCTTACAGAAAAAAAAAAACCACATGCTTTCTTACAACATTGTTTAGAAGCTCTTATTAGGGAACCAACAGCAACCTTAAGCAATCCCCATTCTCTGTCATGAATGCCCCTGGGACTTCACCCAGTGTCCTTAGGCCAGCTTAATGGTTTGGGTCTCTGGAAAACAACCACCCTTGGGATGGTAAAAGCAGCACCAAGTGCTTAAGAAATTATTATTCATGCATGAACCATGGTGCTGTGTAAGGTCATTTTAAAATGGGCTCTCAAGCTCTCAAACAAATGAACTCTCCCAAAGCTTGAAGCTAACAGAACTGAGCTGGATTCAGGTTTTTACAGACAAAAAGGAACCTTGTGTAGCTACACTGCTGCATGGCCTCAGAACTGGTCTGCCTAATTACTCAGTGATGCCAGCGTATGCAGAATTCTACAACACAAACTTGGTGTGTGCGCAGTCATTTACTAAAAGTCTTGTAATCTGTGTTCAGCCTTCTAAAATGTATTGGAACCATACATAGAATTTTCTCCAATTGTTATCATATGCACAGTAACTGTGCATAAATAGGCCAATTATGCTTAGTTCAGTGAGTTTACAGCTGGTCTTTGCCAGCTTTTCTCAGCTACTGTGCCATATCTTGTTTGGCTAACCTTCCTTTTTTTCTTCTTGTAATATCTACTTCTATTCAATTTCAGAAACTCTACTGTACATGACTTGCTTTATTGCAGGTAGTTTCAAGCAGAAAATAGAACACTGTTGGATTTTCTGATATTTCTGTTAAATAACGGGTTCTACTTCAGCAAGATCTCTTAAATGTCTTAAAATTTTACCTTGTAGAAAAAGACCCCTTTATATGATTAAAAATGCATTTTTAGTTTAGTCCTACATTAGTAGTAAGCATCATATTTTTAGCATGTAGTACAGATAAAACTGGGAGAAAACTGATTTTTTTTCTAATTTTAAAATGATTACTTTTTCTCCAACCTAAATTGGCTTGTTTTATATTGTTTGCCTCCTCCTTCTGATTGCTTATGTTTATTACATTGTATACAGGAGCTGTTGGAGTTCTCGCAAGCTTCAGTTTCCCTCAGATGTGCATCCAAGTGCTGTGCTGTAAGCAATAAAATTAATTAAAGAACATCTTGAAGAATAGCTTAAGGCTTTAAGTCTACAGATCGCCAAAGAAGAGGTTAAAGGTTCTGGATGAAATCAAAAAGAACAAGTAAATGGTCAGGTTCTGCCAACTTAATGACTGATTCAATCGGAATCCCTTTTGATGTCTTAATAGTCATTTATATATAAAGCAAGTAAAATGTGTGCTAGGTACTCCCTTTCCGTACTGCTGGCTTCTGCCATCTCTGACAACTTCAACAGTGGGTGACATACAGGATTAGACATAGAATGCAGGTCTCTTCTCAGTAAAGTACATGTCATTATCCTTGGATATCTGTTATAAATATCTTAATATTGTTCATGAAATACCAGCAAAATGTTCACAGTGTAAAAGAGTGGATCCTGGTTTGATCAAGACCTTCACAGTCTCTATCAAACAGACTGTATGATCAGACAGACCTGTGATATACCAGATTACACTTTTACCATGAATTAGCTGTGATGTTTTCTTCAGTAGAAAGAAACTGATTATATAGATGGAGTCATTAAAAGGCTTTATGAAGGAACTATGTTTCAAAGAGAACCTTACAAAAGGAAAGGATGGTGAATAAAAATTTACAAGGAGTGAAAATGAATTTGCACCAAGAGGAGGAACTTGGAAAAAGCTGCAGCGTGACAAACTTAGGTTTAGAAGAAAGCAGTGAACGTAGAGCAGTGATATACTGGTTCTTATGGCTCCCATTTGACTCTTTTTAACAAAAACCAATTTCTCTACAGACATGGAGACATTTTCTGTCATAATTTTGCTAAGTATTATAGAAACCAAGGAGGGATGAAAGAACAAAGGGTCTTTAGTGAGTGGAAAGAGGTAAATTTATAGTCAAGACTGAGAGAAGAAAATGTGGAAAGGAAGCTGATTAATGACTTAGATGCTAGTTTGGAAAACTGGAGTCTGAGCTTCAGTTTTCTGCGAGACCATAGATTTTTGTGTGTGTGATCTTGGCTTAGTCTCTTTGGGATTGATCTGATAAATGGAACTAAGTCCCAGAATCCTGATCCTGAAAAGCCATGCTAAGCTACTGAAGTCTAGAAGAAGTTAGCATTTTTTAATCCTAAAGATCCCTGATCTTCTAGCTTTGCTGACCTTTACATGCTCCAGCTGTTCTAATGTTGACAGGACTGAATGGCTCAGAATCTAAATCTGAACAAGGATCAGGAATTACATTTTTTTCTATATAGGTCAACATCTACTGTACTCAAGGTACGTGCAACACAACAGCTGCACAGGTTTCTGCACAAAGCACACTGCTATTTTCTTTTGTGATTGGAGAGAAGAGGCAATTAAAGACCAGGCCTCCTGTTTTCCATGTTGTTGTCTGAACAGCCTGATTAGAGTCATCTGCTCACTCTCTCTATGGCCAGATTAATAGTGAATTATGTTTTGCACAGTGGCATGGCTTCAAAGGAAGAGGCAGACAATCCCATCATCCTAGAAAGAGGTTAGAACATGTCTGTGGGAGTTGACTCTGACTCGTATGAAAAAACATTGCATCTTTCCCACTTCCTCCACAAGTGCTGTGACCGCCAAACTGCTGTTAAGTCGATGCAGTTCCTACCGCCTCCTCCTGTTGGGGAAAATAAAAAAGAGCTTTGCTCAGCTTTTTTTTTGAAAATGTGGGTTCTTATATTTAGTAGAGGTTTGAGGCTAAAGATACATTTTCTGAAAAGCATATCTCTACAGGTCTGAGAGGTGGAATTCAAGATATATCCCTATTCTCAGTATTTCCTATAAGCTAGTGCTAGATAGCTGCACCTTTGACTTTAAGTGGTTCCCTAATGGTGTGCTCACATCCTTAGATCATATCTCAAGGTTCCACTAATGCCCAGGTGATACACCCACCAGTATGAGCCTGTATCATCCCTAAAATCAGAGGCGTCTATTGAATCTGGCCCTTTGTTTCAGGTTTTGAAGTAATACTGAAGTCAGTGAAGGGGACAGCAGTGCTAGTCGAGAAAGACATGGACAGCAGTGTCATTTGCCCCAGTAATGTCCTTGGTAAAGCAAAACCAGTTTTTTTCCCACTGGCCCAATAAAATTGCCTCAGTGTGCTTCCTTGGGTGATTGATGCTCATCTGGAATTTTATCACTGTCCTTTTTAGAGGATAATCTAATTGTTTTACATTTATAGAGGTAAAGTAATAACCTTAGATTTACATAGAGCTAATTTCTTTCTTTGTGAGTGGGTTCTGCAGGATGTGAGCAATTAAGCTTCTGTGGGAGGATACAGGAAACATGATTAATGGATCAAAGAGACACCATCTAAGGGAAATGGGTATAATACCAAGGGAGATAATGCTCCAAATCATAATAGTTATGCAAATATGCCAAATGTTGGAGAATTCAATTAATATTTGACAAATGGATTTTCTGTGATGCAGAGTAAACACATACTGGGGAAAAAATAAAGCTCTACTGCACATTATCTGTTAGCTTCCTCTCACACAGGCTGGGTTGGCTAGTCAGGCATCTCATTTCACTGCAGGTGGCAAAGAACAGCAAGGCATGAATTGGTGCCAGACAATTATATTGTTTGGATGAAAAAGATTGACGAAGGTTAAATCCTATGCACTCAAGGCCAATCAGCACTTGTCAGTGTGCTTAGGTCTATTGCTCAGTCCTGTGCTAAAAGTTAAATTTTAGTCCATGTAAATGAAAAGTGGTTTAAGAATGAAGGCGACAGAATTAGGCAACGTTTATGTTCTTGATTTTCCTTTTCACTTCTCTCTTCTTATCTGTAAAAGCAACATTAGTAGGAAAAACAATAATCAAGTAAGAACAGAATGCCTGAGCTAGTGGAAGACACTGGGCTGGGACTCAAAAAGACTGAGCCTCAGCTACCCAAATATAAAATGAGGTTAATACTGATGATATATAAAGGCAATGACTCATTCAGCCAAGGTTAGGTTTGTCCTTCAGCCATTACATTCGTCTAGAAAGAATGAGCCATGCTCGGTTAGGCCACTACAGTGAGGAGAAGGCTCTGTGCTGTGTATGCTGAGCGTGCAGAAGATCCAAAGTCCAGGAAAAGAGAAGTGCTCAGACACATGTTACCCTCAGGATTTCATACTGGCCGGCCACCAAGCCCTTGTGTGGCATTCTGGGCTACCCTGGGAAGTGTCTAACCCTTTTCTTTGAGAATATATGGACCTTACATGTGTAATTTCAGTTCTTTGATCCACCCTGCTGAGACCAGACTTTGTGATGCCTGTAAGAAGGGCATAAGCAGGCACTCTAGATCTCATCCTGGCATCATTTAAGTGTGCATTTTCCCTTTGCTTTTGACTGTAGGGGAGGATAAGAGCCCTATTTGCTACTTGCAAGGCATGTGTTTCATTTTGATTCACTATGGTCAAGTTACAAGATCTTAAGAAAATCCTCATCTCTTCTATTAAGCCATCTATTTAAATTAGACATAATAGATTTTAATAAACATTTATATTTTCCCAAGTTTATGATTTCTTTTAATAAGCAATTTTGCTGTGATCTTTGAGTTATTGCCTCTGATAGATTACTTCCCTGTTGTCAGGGCTGATTCTAACTCAAAATGTATTAATCTAACCCACATGTACACTTTAGTTAAATGTATCTTGGCAGACATCCACCACTGGTATCAGTGCTGAACACCACAGAGTATTTCTCTAATTGGACATAAAATTCATAGTTTTATCATATGATTCTTTGCTATACAGTGTGTCCAATTAGATTTAACGAGCTCCTTTTGAGGACAAGTTAACCAAACCAGTGTTATTGCTAATTTATAGAGGCTACAGAAAAAGTTACTTGATTAATTTCTTTCCTAAATTAAAACTTTCTAGGAAATATTGTTGCCTCTTTTCCTTTTAGCACGTGAATGTACAAAAGCCTGATTTTGGAAATAAAATGTTTTCCCAGTGTGTAATTTTCAATGATTGTTGTAACATCTTTGTTTTTTTCTTGCAAATGTTTTGGCAACAAAGAAAAGTCTAGCATATTCTTACATTGTGTTAATAAAACCAAGCTAAGTAGCATGATGACTAAGGAACCACTAGCAATGTAGCTATCATAGCATGAATTGAACAAGCCAGCTTAAAATCCTATGTGAATACTTGGCAGCTGGTCGCCAAGCTACTCTAGCTACACTGCCAGCTCAAGAGTTCAGTGTAAAAATAGGCTTGGTTAATACAGAAGTGGTTTGACAATGTTTTTCTCTGGAAAAATTATCTCACTGGACACAATCATGTAGGCTAGGAGACAAGGAACATTTAACCAATACTGTCTGAATTCACTAGACCTTGTGAGCTACACAAACCTGAGCTGATCCATGCTGGAAAGCTGTGTTCTACACACCTAATTCAAGAGATCACAGCTGAACCCCTGGAAAGATTAGAGCGTGGAAAACAACACAGAGGAATGACTTATTTGGCCTCCTCATCACTGCAGCACTAGCAGAGGGGACAACAAAGCAGACTGGCAAGCTTTTAGTTGAAGATGCAATGCAAAATGTCAGTGTTAACACACAGTTGAGAAGCATGGTATTTGGGGGGAAAAAAAAAAAAAAAGGAGATCCAAACACTTGAGACAGTCATTCACAAGGAAAGGTTCTCTAACAACAAGCTGATGCTATTTTATGTGATACCGTTCCATCTTCTACCTTTCATCTAATGCCAGTGGACAGATGATGGGAGCTGGTAGGCCAAGGTTCTCTTTCCAGTTGCAAGGGATGGAAGCAGCTCTGTGGGATGGCTGCTGCTGGAAATGGCAGCCCTACTCCCACCCTTCTCTTCCCTGCAATCGGCTGCATGGCTTCCTCCCATCTCGTTCACCAGCTGATTTGTTTAGGCAAGGCACTTGTCCCAGTGGGATCACTTTCCACAGCTGCAAAATGGGAATAATACACCTGTTTTTGAAAAATGCAATGCAAGCTATGAGCATGAACCTCAGAACAGGAGTGGAAATTATTGTTATTGCAGCTTTACTTGCCCCTACTTGCTTTGTGACAGTGTCCCAGGCCATGATCACTTCATAAATTGCTAGTTCTGAGTTACTAAGAATTAAACAGTTACATTCTTGTTTGCATTGGATAGACATATGCTAAGGCTTTCATGCCTGGTATCCTTGCTGCTTCTTATAAAGATGTTTCTCATTTATATACAGAAATAAGAAGACAGAAGAATGTTAAAAGGATTGCCTAAAAGCTGCAGATCATTTCTAGCAATAATTATTTATCTGTCCACCATTTTGTTCGTGTATATTTTATTCTCTCTCAGTGTCTATATAACAACAAATTACCTGGCAGAATCAAAGCTGCTTATTTTAAACTTACAATGCTCACTTTGGACCTGTTCACAAACAAGCAGCACAGTGGAGGACACATGCACATTTTACACTTAGTAATCTTTTGGTGTTAATTTATTTACATGCCTTTGGTTGCTTTCCTAATAGAATAGACCAGTCTTCCTTCACTAATGAAAGTAGTAAAGGGAAAATTGCTTGAGGTGCTATAATGAAAGTCAATATGTTATGATATGTCTTCAGTAGAGTGGGTTAAGCATGAGTACCTTGCGTGTTATTTCTTTCACCTGTACAGTACAAATTTAGCACTAACATTGACAATGTATTAGCATTTTACACAGTGAAGAATCACCATTAACTAAATATCCTTGCATATCCTCTGAGAGAGGAGAATGTCATTACCTTCTTTTACAGATGAGGAAACAATATCCGATTAGCATTGTAACTCCATTGATTTCTGTGGAGTTATTCCAGCTTTACACCAGTAGAAATAAGACTAACATTAGTCCTCAAAAGAATAAGCCATTTGCTCATGGTTATCTAGTCACAAAGCTGCACACTCAGGATTAGAAACTGAAGACATCCAGGTTTCTTTTGCTGTTATAGTAAGACTTTCTACTTAAATAGCATCTATAAACCTTTAGCTAGGATAATAAAAAAAAAACCCCATATACCACCACAGAATCTTACATTGTTCTCCCACTTGTGTCTAGAAATAATTGCCATGTCTAGAAAGGTCTGGATCCTGTGGAAATAAATGAACAAGAATAAATTATTTTTGATGAACTTCAACTTGCTCAGAAATGTGAATGTTTTTCTGGGCAAATTTAATAGCAGAAAAGAATAATGGGCTTCCAAAGATTGCCAATGAGCAAAGAATGTAAGTTAAAAGCCTTTTTATATGCAAATACTTCATTATGTTTGGGAGTTTTCTTCTTTTTTTTTTTCTCCTCATTTTTTTGAAAGCAAAAGCACAATGGGACATCAGTTATTTCAATTTACATATGAATACCCAGAATTCACTTTCCACTTACAGTTATTCCAGAGTCCTGGTGGTACCTGTCAGCATTTGAGGTCTGGAGTAAAGTGGGAGTCTGCTGACTTCTCGAGACAGAATGCTCTGCAGAAATTAGGGGTCTACACTATTTCTGCAAAAATAGAAAATCTTTTTTCAAGATATGTGTTCGTTCCCAAGTAAGTGGTGGCAACAGCATTATTTCTGAAGCAGTATGACTTGCAAACACTTACAAATACAACTATCATGTCTCCTAGTTAAATTATTTCTATTGTATCCATTATAAAAATGCTTAGCTGTCCGTTATAATATGCTCACTGCAAGTCTGGGAACTAGAGCTGAAATTCAGCCTTACACAGAGGATCAGTACCAAGATTCATGCGTAAGCCACACTCAAAACAAAGTTGAAGTCCCACTTATTAATCTCCTTGCTCTGAGTGGCCCTTACGCACTTGCCAGTGTCCCTTTACAATGGCTGAGTGGTACCCTAAGAATTCAAATTCCTTCTTGAAATCAGGTTAGAAGGTTACTGTATCTACATCTTGAGTATTCCAGATGAAATAATATCAGGTCTGCAGACTGATAAACTGCTTTCTGGGTCAGTGTCCTGGTTTCAGCTGGGATAGAGTTAATTTTCTCCTTAGTAGCTGGTACAGCATGTTTTGGATTTATTGTGAGAATAATGTTGATAACACACTGATGTTTTAGCTGTTGCTAAGCAGCACTTATCCAAAGTTAAGGATTTTTCAATTTCCCATGCTGTGCCAGCAAGCACCTGTACAAGAAGCTGTGAGGGAACATGACCAGGACAGCTGACCCGAACTAGCCAAAGGGATAGTCCATACCATAGGACGTCATGCTCAGTATATAAACTGGGAGGAGTTGGCTGGGCGGGGCAGATCGCTGCTCGAGCATCGGTCAGCGGGTGGTGAGCAATTGCATTGTGCACCACATCACTTGTCTTTTCTTGTTTGGTTTTTTTGGTTTGTTTTGGTTTGTGGGGGTTTTTTTGTTATATTCCTTTTTATTACTATTACTTTCATTATTATTATTATTATTGTTGTTGTTGTTGTTGTTAGTAGTATATTTTATTTTACTTGAGTTATTAAATCATTCTTACCAACTCACGAGTTTTACTTTTTTTTTCAATTCTCCTCCCCGTCCCACCGGGAGGAGGGGGAAGTGAGCGAGCGGCTGCGTGGTGCCTAGTTGCCGGCTGGGGTTATACCAGGACAGCCAGAAACAAACAGGGAGGCCAAATTTCATGAACCAGTTCAGTGATATCACTGACACTACACAGATGCAAATTCATATGGAATCCGGTCTGCTGAAATTAAAACTAATAATCCAACTGGGGTTTGATATTCTTCTGAAAATTTAAAATAATTAAGTATTTAAAATCTGAAAATCTAAATAGGAAAAAAACCATTTATTTCTTCCAAAATTGTTTTTCACATGAAACTCCTTCCAAAGGGAAGTATATAAGAAAGCCAATTATGTATAAGTCTTTGCAAGATCAACTTTGAGCCAGAAAATTAAATCCATTCAGATTTTAGCAGAACGCTAGAGATTGTAGTCCTTTTCCAAAAATTTGCAGAGATAAGAATCAGAGGTTGAGAAAACCCTACTAATCGCAAAAATCAAAGGCAGCATTTTAAAAAGTATGCGTTGATTATTTATAGTTGTGTATAAGTAACCATCACTGTTAAATTGCCAAAATATTCACTAGTAATTAATATTCAAAACCTCAATTTGCAAAGGGAATTTGGAAAATACTTCTGTTTCATTATTTCCATTATCCACAAGTGCTGCTTTTCTTTCGCTATCAAAGATGCCTCTTTCCTAATACAGTTTATCATCAGGTGGGACTTTCATCTGTCTCACACGGAAGCACTTGAATGCATGAGGGATGCTGGCACGTCTAACGGATTTTGTGTAGAAAACTTTTCCTTTGCAAACAGTAATAATAACCTTCCTGCACAACGAATTAAGCGGCCTATAGATTTCCTGGTTCTTGAACTGTATTGCCAAATAGCCATGAAGGTGAATTCTATTTCATTGGCTGATGTTTGCTTATTTTAAGGTAAGGCATATTCACCTTTATTTTTAATTAATTGCACTAGTAAAACAGAATGGGAGTTAGATGCTAAAAGTAGAGATACATTCTCTCTAAGGAAAATCTATGATTTAGATGTAGATCGGTAGTCTTATGTGGGGGGGATGTGTCCCCATCCCACTCTGTCCCTTCTCTGCCTTCTCCCCCACACCAGTCAGAGAGCCTATTCTTTTTCAAGGTTGGAGTATCACCAGATCTGCAACGTGAATAACTTACCCTGGGGTTACATTCACCCACATTTAAAGCATTCAGCCTCCTGTTAAGCTTGCTTCCTAGGGAAGCCTTGTCATAATATAAACCAGCAAGTCATCCTGGGGTATGACAGGATCAGGCCCATGCTTAACCAAGAGTATAGGCTTTTGATTCATTCAAAATCGCACTCTCCTAGTTGTCCTTGCAGCTTTCAAAAGCACAGACCAGGAACAGAGGAAAATGCATGATGCCAAGTTGAGCTTACTCACAAGATTTACCTTACAAGTTCCTTACAAAACAAAATGTAAAGTACTATAAGACAGTAGTTTGCACAAGTACTGGAGTAGTGGCCAAATGAATGTGCACAGCTTTATCACTGCAAACATGGTCCTAATCTCCTATATCTCACCATTTATGCAAAATTTATTTTGACACAAAAGATGGCTAGAAGCTTGAAACACTTCGAGGATAAAGTAATCCTCCCAGTTCAGAAACAAGAATTTTCACAGGTCCCCTCTCTTCAGAGAGTCTTGTGGCTGCTGTGCTCTTCCACAGACTTTTTTTTTGGACTTGGACAGACCAATCGAGGACTGCTCCAACTCCTTCTGTAGTCAATGGGAACAACCCCAGTTGACTTCAGGCAGACTGGTTCAGGCCCTTAATCTCCCTGAACGTACTTCCATTCAAACAAGCAGCAGACATTGATATTACCAGAGAAAAGGAGGGTGACATGAATCTATTTCCAAACAAAAGAGATTTACGGGCCAGTTGGAATTACAGCACATTTATTTTCTTTAAAGTTAATGAGTGGCATGATCCAATAATAATTGTATCTTATGCTTTTCATAAAGCTCTTAAGGCATTTCATAATCAATTAACAGCTCAAGCGCGTCATCATTACAGAACATTTTGCAATAATCCATTAGGAATTAATGTAGAGTGAGCTTTCCATCATCACTCAACAAACCGCTACACAGCTAGGATCCATGCCAAGCAGACAGGCTTTGAATTTTCTAGTGAAGATTATACATTCCCTGCAAGCATATCGCCAGGACTTTCTATTCGCCTCCTCCCCACCACCTGCAAATTTTTTTATGTTTAGCCATTTCTCTGTACCCTGGTGAGATTAATAAAATCCAGTGTTTCTGTGCTGCATTACCTTTAATTCAGACATTTAGGACAAGATGGATCACAGAAAATGCAATATGGAGTAGTTATACTCCTGGATTGAAAATCAGTCCCTAGAGTGACTTCTTGTATTTCTGAAGTCTTTCTTAGCATCTCTGTGAGTAAGACTCCCCCCAAAACTTTTGCTGCCTCTTCTTAAATCTTGCTACTCCTATTTTTTACCAGTTAATAATTCTGGACATATCCCTACCTCCTCAGATCAAAGACAGAAAAGAGGGAGAGAGCACCTATGTAGGTTTTTCCAAGCTGTTGTCAGACCTAGCAGTTAAGTGCCTGGCTCTCACAGGTATTTTAGGGCAGCAGCAGCAATGCAACCAAGTTGCTTATGTTCCAGAGAGAATGTCTGGATCTAAAATTCAAGCTTGCACTTAAACAGCTCCCTCGCCTGGCAATAGCAGGCTATTCCCTCTCCACATAAGGTATTTGTAGCTTTCCACACTCATCTGCCCAGCAACAGTTTGTCCCTTCCTATCTGCAGCAACAGTCTAATGTAAGCATCCTGCCCTGTGATCAGCAGCAGGAACTTACAGTATGATTTACAAGGAAAAAAAGCTGCTTCTTCAAAGATTGAAACTCCTTTAGATGTCTGACATTGGGCCCCCATACTGACGGCATCACACAGGATGTAACTTTTAAGGCGTTTAAGCGAGACATGTTTTTGTTTTACAAAGACAGCACAGTCTATTATTAATCTTTTGCATGAGAGACATGGCAGTTTCCCCACTGTTATGCCAGACAATATGGTTTGATTGCTTCTGCCTCCTGTCAAGTCTCCAACTGGAAATGTGTAATATGAAATGAAGTGCAGCAAAACAGATAAGGATGTGCTGAGGTTGTGAAAACAATACTGGGGTAATTAAGGATCAGTATCTATACTAGAAAGAAAATAAGCCCACTGTTTGGATGGTTTGATTAACACTGCAGGATTGTAAGGCTAGCGATGACACATACTCTTTACAAAGTGGAAGGAGAAAAATCATCTTAAACTAGAGAAGTTTGACACTAAATGGTGCATACAGGGAATATTTAATTTATTTAAAGGTTTTCAGGAAAGATTCTCCTCTAAGCAGAAGCAGGAATAGAAAATGGTTCTGGCAGCAGCTAAAGCAGCAAGTTACATAGTGAGAGGCCACTCTGATCTTTTTGCTAACATGTACTGCATTGTTATTATGTGCTTAGACCTGTGGCAAATGTAGCAACAACGAAGGAGACTGAATACCAGTAGCAGAAAAAAGTAGCAGCAACTGACTACATAAACCCTGAGGAATTTCTTCTGCACATGCCACATTTTTTTCAAAAAGCCAAGCGCTCCTTCTTTCCCTGCACCAAAAAATGATGAAGTACTGCCTAGAAGAGCAGTGCTGAACCATGAACTGCTCTTATTAATGCTATATCATGCAACTTCAAAAAACAACCTGCTTTGCTCCAGAAGGCATCAGAATCCAAGCAATGGAGTGAAGCTTACTGCTAGGTATCTGATCCATAGCTCCTGTTCTTTTGAATCTCTTTTAGAGATTACATTTGCCCTCAGTACCCTGTAACCTTACAAGGATCGGTCCCCTCCTGTGTCCAGCTGCACTTCTTTGACTATCAAAGAGAGTCATTAATTCCTGAGTCTCTAATTCTGTATTTACAAAGTAATGATCTCTTTTCTGGAGAAGAAATACAGTCTGTGCACAACTGTTAAGTTACACCCATAGCTGTACAGTGTATGCAATGTACCTGGGAAAAGGAGAAAGGCTGGAAGCATAGATTCCTATTGGCTTCAAATCAGATATGACCCATAAAGGAAACAAAATCTCCTTCAAAAAGATCAAGGAAAAATGAATGAAACAACTCCGTCTAAAAGATATATTGCCTCTCTTTCTTTTCCCTCCTGCTAATCATGCCTTGTCATATACACAGTCATCATCTCTCTTTTCAATGAGGAAGATATTCATGCAGTGTAGCCTGGCTCAAACTGAGAATATTCTTACTTTATTTCCCAAAGTGAATGTATCAATTGAACCAACTCGTCAACTGGAAATTGCTGTGTGTGAGCCAACCCCAGCTTTCTGTGTTGTCAACTGAATGATGCACATTGCTGACAAGCTCGGCAAAACAGGCTGTTTCACAGTTGTGAGCTCCAGAGTGATTGAGCTGATGTACATTTCCAGCAGCATGCTTTCCCAAAGAGCTACTGCTCCGCATTCCCCTTGTGACACAGCAAGCGCTAGGGATGCTCTACCCTCATTCCTTCTGTGTGAAAAAAAAAATACTCCAGCGATTATTTCTAAATAATGATTAACACCAGAAGAAGGCATATTAATATCAGCAGTGGTCTTGTGACTAGTGTACTGCTAGGAGGCTGCTTAGATTAGGTTCAAGGCTAAGCTCTGCTGGGCCTGCTGGATGCTCCTGGTAAGTGTTTTACCTAACAGCTTGCTGATAAGGATCCGAGTTTGAATGCGGCCCAGGACACAAGTGCCCCAGTTGCTTCTTTTGCCTTAAAGGTTTGAGCTTGTTTTCCCATGAAAGTGCCAGAACATCCAAGTTACATGGATGTCTCTCTTGGCCACCTGTGCTGAAACTGTTGCACTCTGCACAGAATAATTAATATTCACAGGGACCTAAGAGAGTATGGCTTGTAACTTAGTGATTAAGGTAGGCATATGGAGAGGGGAGGGGGTTTCTTGTCTGTTCTCCAGGGAGTATATGAGTTTTAATTTTCTAAGTATGTGATTGATTGAAAATTTAAGCTGAATGCTAGGCAGGCAATGCACAATGACAGACTTAAATTTGGTCATAACACTACTTGGAGATGAACTGCTGTGGTGAAGGAGCATCTTTACCACTTGCTTCTCCAGTGTGGATCGCAACTGGATTCCAGTGCCTTCTGAAGTGACTTCAAACTGTGATCAGTGCAACACACCAGGGTAATCCACATTTTTGTTGGATCAAATGCAACCACACAGGTGTAGTGCAGTGGAGTAACTTCCTCTAACTACAGCTAAAGGAGAACCAGGCAGCTACATGCTCCTTGGATGCAGAGAGGATTGTTCAATCATTTACATCAGCTGCCGTTACATTGCTGGGCAACAAAGTCAGGATACAGCAAGCTTCATTATGTCTCTAAAATGATGTGAAACCTATTTGCAGTTGTTGTTTTTTTTTTTTTTAATGATCTCGACACATGACACTTAGCAAAAATGATTGAGTCAATCTTCAGAAATTAGTAGAACATTCCCATTGGTTTCAGAGGGTCACAGAAATTACTCACTCTAAACAAGCAGTCTTCACCTTTAAGAAAGAATCAGTGATAAACTAGACCAGTCACACTTTTTAATCTAAATAATTTTCTTTGGAAAGTATAATTTTTATAGAAGTGGGGGGTTTATGTGAAACTAACAATTTCAGAACAATTTCTACCAGGAAATAGTGAAAATCTTCCTCTTTCGGTATTCTCCAAATGAGAAATGTTTCACTTCAACACTGTTAGCCATTTAGGGACGAAGCTCGTATAAAAGAAATTTAAATTGAAACAAAATATTTGGAACACTAAGGTAAAACACAGGAACTCATCTGTATTGGCTTTGTGTGGCAAGGTTTTGGTAGCGCAGGGGGTTACAGGGGTGGCTTCTGTGAGAAGCTGCTGGAAGCTTCCCCTGTGTTCGATAGAGCCAATGCCAGCCGGCTCCAAGTTGGACCCGCCGCCGGCCAAGGCCGAGCCAATCAGTGTTAGTGGTAACGCCTCTGTGATAACATTTTTAAGAAGGAAGAAAAAGTTCTGGGAAGAAGAAAAACGGCAGCCGGAGAGAGTGTGAGAACATGTAAGAGAAACAACCCTGCAGACACCAAGGTCAGTGAAGAAGGAGGGGGAGGAGATGCTCCAGGCGCCGGAGCAGAGATTCCCCTGCAGCCCGTGGGAAAGACCATGGTGAGGCAGGCTGTCCCCCTGCAGCCCAGGGAGGTCCACGGGGGAGCAGATGCCCACCTGCAGCCCGGGGAGAGAGGACCCCACGCCGGAGCAGGGGGATGTGCCCCAAAGAAAGCTGCAGCCCATGGAGAGCCCACAGAGGAGCAATCTCCTGGCAGGAACTGTGGCCTGTGGGGCACCCACGCTGGATCAGTCTTTTTCTGAATGACTACCAGTGTGGAAAAGACCTACACTGGTGCAGTTCTTGAAGAACTGCAGCCCGTGGAGAGCCCATGCTAGAGGAGTTTGTGAAGGACTGTATATCCCATGGAGGGACCCCATGCTGGAGCAGGGGAAAAGTGTGAGGAGGAAGAGACAAATCGTTACAGACTGACCACAAC
The DNA here is from genome assembly GCA_035590195.1 of Aviceda cuculoides. Lineage (NCBI taxonomy): Eukaryota > Metazoa > Chordata > Aves > Accipitriformes > Accipitridae > Aviceda > Aviceda cuculoides. Next base: position 15,723,158 of record JAVJGG010000027.1, read on the forward strand.
CCTCCATTCCCCAATCCCCCCCCCCATGTCACTCAAGGTCTGAAGAGGTAGAAGTCAGGAATGAAGGAGTGAAGTGGAGCCTCGGAAGGAGTGGGTGGGGGAAGGTGTTTTTTAGTTTTGTCTTTATTTCTTACCATCCTACTCCATTTTTAATTGGCAATAAATTAAATTCATTTTCCCCAAGTGAAGTCTGTTTTGACCATGACAGTGCTTGGTAAGTGATGTCCCTGTCTATCTCAGCCTACAAGCTTTTTCATCTTATTTTCTCCCCCTTGTCCTGTTGAGGAGAGGGAGTGAGAGGGCAACCAGCCAAGATTAACTCACCACAAGTACACTTTCTTAAAGCTATCTATACTTACAAATCAATTAAATAATTATGCTTAGAGAATCCTGAGAAAGTGAGCACTTAAATTCAGAACATGACAGTTATGATGCTGTCTCTCAGGAATGGTGTCTCCCAAGAATGATGTCTCCCAAGTCTCCTCCTAGCTCTGTCAATGAGCTGTACAATGCTCCTGTTAATCACAGAAAGGTTGGAAGGGGCCTCTTGGGGTCATCTGCTTCACCCACACAACTCTGCTTCTTTATCAGCCAGTAATACCGATAGCATCTAGGTTAATGGGTGTGACTTTATCAGTCATTTGCTAGGCATTTGAGTCATTTGCTAAGCATTTCCTAAACGTTTGTGTAACAAAGCACGTACAGAGATCCTTGAATTCGGAGTCTATTTTACAAGTACATTCAGGCTGTAAGAGTTAGGAAGAATGAATTCTTCAGCATTTGTCTGCTAGGGTAGGCACAGACGGAATTTGTGAGACCCTTACAAGGTTAGACAGACTGCTGAAGCTGGATAGTTTTTCATATAGAAATGCCTGGATAAGGACGTAAGGGCTGGTCTACTTGCTGTTTGCTTTTACAGTATTTTGACTGTGGTAGGAGCTTAAAGGTCTTGTTTTCCTTAGCTGTGTGTTTGAGCTTTGCAAGATAGTTTCTGGAAATGAGTTTTTTATGAAGATAAATGATTTTCATGTCATCACAAAGACCAACTGGAAAAGGTAAAAGCCATCTCATCTCATATAACACCATTTTCTTGCCAGATTGCAGCTTTTTAGACTGTCATTTCAGTGGGTCACACAAATCTGAAAATGAAAGTGTGGAATCACGCAATCATAGAATATTTTAGATTGGAAGGGACCTCTGAAGGTCCTAGACCAATGTTCTCCTCAGAGGAGGTCAAATCTCAAAGCTAGATCATGTTGCACAGGGCCCTGACTAGTCAAGGTTTGAAAATCTCTAGCGATGTGCTTTATACAATAAATGGAAATTTATATGCATCTTTATGAAAATGACTGTGATCTTGGGGTTCTATTTTATTTTTCTTATGTAAATAGTTGCCCACCTTCTTATGTCATTAAAATGGTCTTGGATTAAACCTAGTGACTTCAAGTTGCATGTTTATGGGTTTTTTTTCCCCTTTTCTTTCTGAATCCACTTCACTTTAATATGTTTCCACTCGCATGTTTTGAAGTTATTGTCTGCCATTACATGCCTGTATTCAGGTGGCATTACGTGAAAGAGCATAATGAGGCTGCAGATGAAAACAAGATATCAACTTTTATGTGGTATTCTGTTTGGTTTGTCCAAATAAATCTGCGTAAGTACTGTTAGGGAAAAGAACAGCCTAGTAACTGGGAGTACATTTGTTTTGAAGTAAGTAGATGGTATGAAAAATGAAACTTTGTTTGTTTGTTTGAATTATCTCATCTGGAAATTCAGTTGTTACTTCATTTTTCTCATGGTGACTAGACCAGAAAAAAATCTAACTGTTTTGCTTCTGATATCAGGATACCTTGAAGGTCATGTGCAAAACTGAAAAACTCTTGTGGTGAACTGACAAAAAGAAGTGAGTTTCAGTTTCTGGTTCTTCTTCTACATCATCAGTGTATGATGCAGAGGAACAGAGCTGGAATAGTCTTTCTTCAGGCTGTTTGGAAAAATCACTGTTGTGCCTCTTTCTGAGATATCAATCCTGAAATTATCCTTAATGGCATACTTATTCCTATTTGTCACCTGAAAGCATAATCACACCTTTTCCAGATGATCTGAAGGAAAAGCTACATTCTATTTATGACAGAATCTGGAGGAACTGTAAATGACCTGTGGCAGCTGATTTCAGCACACTGTAATATTTACAGCAGATACGCTACTTTGCATGGTAAGCATTTGCCGACTTCCCAAAAGCACTTTCAAGAAGCTTTTGGGTGAAGCCTTGCCCAATTCTGTAGTTTGTGTTTTGTTTAAAGGACTGGTCAGAGAGATGGCTGTTGGTGTTCATTTGCATTAAAGGCTCATGCCTTGGATACTTCATTTCAGTATTTTGCATATGGTGCTTTTTCTTAATTCCAGCTTGGATTAAAGAAGAAAATTATTTTAGCTCTTAGTACAATTATGATTACTCTGTTAGGAAGAAGTGGTGATTGTTTGCCTACTAGCTACATGAATGTTCTGAAACAGCCAGTTTGACTTTTCAAGCTGAAATCTTAAGGTTTTCCTTTGCAGAAGACAGCTAACTTTGAGTTGTATGTGCTTAAGATTGAACAGTGCCAAGGCTTTTTCAGGAGAGTGATACAGGCAAGAATTTAGTGATTTATCTGAATACATCTTCTGCCTTGCTGAAATGCTGGCCTTAATGTTGACAACTCTCTCCTATCTACACATTTCACACTCAATTATTTTTTTCTTTTTTAAAGAAAGTTGATCAAAGCAAAAACTGTTACTGCCAAATCTGCAGAAACTGGCACTGAGCCCACATAAAGGCTTTTAGTGGCCTCTTTTGTGATGTCACATGTTCCCATTTACTCTGTTCCTACAAGATAATGTTACAATCTGAAGCACCTTCTGAAAGAACTGGAGTGGTTGGGTGTTACAGCTTCAGTTGATGAAAGAACCAGGCCCTTTGACAAAGAAGATGGAGTTGTAGTTACTGTTCACAGCCCTGCTATTTGAGAGCATCATGTTTGGGTAGATGGGAGGCTCTCGTTACGCTGTATTTGCCACCAAAAGAAAAACACACAATCCTTTCCTCTTTCCACACTTTGTGCCTCTTTCTAATAATCTAGTACCAGTGCTTCTAAGACTGGCAACAAGCCAAGTTCTTCTCCTTATAATATTAAACACAGGAGAGAATTCTCAGTTAAAGGTTTGGCTTCAACCCACTTTATGCAAATGTTGAGTTTAAGTGGTTGTTTTAATTGACAAAGTTGCTGTGATGTGGTTATGGTTGTCTCTCTAGCTTAATTTTTGGCCTGTTTTGATTTTTCCTCTTAAATATGCACCCCATTGCTTTCTCCAGAATGTCTGGACTACTACCTTGATGTCTGAAAAAGTTAATGGTGTCTGCTGACCAGGAGGTATCAATTTTGGTGAGGTTCTTGACTAGGAGGCTTCTCACAGCTGAGGTGAACTCTATGACTGCTTTGCACAGAACTGAGGGAGATTCAGACTGAAAGCCTAACCTTTTAAATTCCATTCTGTTTTATAAAATGTTGAAGAATGTTTTTACTCTAAAAAACCAACTGCAGATCCTTCAAATGTGCTGCGAAGTCAAGCTTTCCTTCTGCAACCACTTCAAATTTTTCTTTGGACTTTTGTGTCTTCTAGAGCAATCTTCTTAAGGATAAGATATATATGAGACAATGGTGGTCAATTCAGAGCTAAACCAGATAACTCCTGGATACCTCCAAGGTAAAGTAAAACTGATTTCAAGTCTTTGACACTCCTCTTGTCTCCAGAGCAGTGAGATAAACTCACTTTCTTCATTTCGTCTTATGCAAAAGATATTCAAGCATTTCCAACAAAAATGTTTGGCAGTTCTTAACAGTCACTCAAACATTCTGTGAGCACAGGGGAAATAAGAAGAGCAGATGGTGAGACTTCATCGGGCATAGGAAATTGCTAAGGTCTTCTCAATTTGATGACATGGGCAATGTTGCTCTTGTCCTGCCTTCTTATTTTTCAACGTTTTATAATGCACTGTTTTCCCCATATCCTTCCTTGGCTCATGCTTGGTAAGTAGCTGTGAGGAGAGGCCTCTTCTCAGTTTTTCTACTTGTGACAGAAGGAAAGTCAGTGTCTGTGTAGGATGGTTGATTTCAGGCAATGCATTGTGGTGAGTATAAGCAGTGACTACTTCATAACACTGCTGGTCTTCAGAGCTGACCTCTGGATGGCTTTCCCAGAGAATTTGTTGTTTGGTGAGTGCCAGGAGAGGGAACCAGAATAGGCTTTTCTGCTGCATGACTTTTCCAAGCCTGTTTCAATGCTTGATTACCCTTTCCGTGGAGAAATTTTTCCTGCTATCCAACCTAAACTTCCCCTGGCGCAACTTGAGGCCATTTCCTCTCACTAGTTACTTGATAGAAGAGACCCACCCCCACCTCGCTACAACCTCCTTTCAGATAGATGTAGAGAGCGATAAGGTCTCCCCTCAGCCTCCTTTTCTCCAGGCTAAAGACCCCCAGTTCCCTCAGCCGCTCACCATAAGTCTTGCTCTCTAGAGCCTTCACCAGCTTCACTGCCCCTCTTTGGACACATGCATTGTAAGGACAGTGTTTCGTCGACGTCCTGTGCTGTCAGACGGGTCAATATTGCAAGTCCAGAAGCACTGTCTTTCAGGTTATTGACATTCAGTTAACATTGTCTTTGGAGGCTTGTCTTCAGTTTGGGACAAAAATAGTCTTAAGATTTTGGAAACTAGGTATTTATTTTCTTCTCTTGTGTTGTTGGAGTTCATGTTGGCTTACAGTGCATTTCACTTTTTGCGTGCTCTTATTCGTGTTCATAGTCACAGAGAGTCTGGAGTTATCTCAGTGCACTTCAGGTAAAAGTGTAAGTGGTTTTAGTATTTCTGCCCATTCTGAGTTGTCACGGCTTGCTACCGAGACGTTTTTGAATGAAGGTGTTTCAAGTGCTAGTTCCAAATATTCCTCGCAGTGCACACCTCCTCTTCTCCCCGAGAAGAATCACAGATCAAAGTACAACAGGCAGCATGTTACACCTGTAAGTACTGTTACTGGCAAAAAAGCCAGTCAATTTTTATTTTGCACATCTTTATCATCTTTGAAAAATGGCAACATTGAACTAATGCTGAGGTCTCTTGAAGATCTAAGTCCTGCAGATGCCAAACTACTCTCCATGGGATGAATAACTAAATTAAACTACCAGTTGCCTACCTGCAGTATGTTGATTTCTTTTGTGCTCCAAAATTGCCATGTTTTGCTTTGTGTTACAATGATGACATAACTGGGTATAAGTACAGTAGGCTTTGGCTTTTAGCGTCTCACACCATACAGTGTTATTTTACACTTCTGTGGTTGATGCATTTAAAAATCCATCTTTTAGAATCAATTTTGGAGAAACTAGAAATATTAGTCCAACAAACACAGTTGTCAAATGATATTTTTCTAACTGAATTTACTTAAAGCAATTCACTGATTTAAATTTCTGCCTTCAGTTAACGTTTTTGCTGAGTGACTTGCTTGAGTAACAAAACAGATTCTAGCCCGCATTAACCCATGGTGTAATTCATTATTCATTACATGAGTGCTAGCATTTATCTTTAAGTTATTTATTGACCCTGTTCTACCACACTGTGCTTCTTTCTTCTGGGAATGGTGATATACATCTTTCACTAAGACTTCTGATGACAGAAGTCCAAGTCCGGTGTGAGGATGGCAGAGTCTGGCCTCATGAGTTTGGTTTTAACAGCTGAGATATAGCATTACAGGAATAAATTGTATCAGTAGTGATTGTAATTCAGCAGAGCTTTTGCAACAGCATATCTTCTGGCTGAAACGAAATTGTTTGATAGAAATGCGCTCTGTTCTTTCAGACAGGCTTTTCAGATCTGAAGACTTTATGAAAGAGTGTCCAGATGCAAAAGACATGAATACACAGGAGAGTAAGAACACCCAGAACATCAGTTCTGTTAAAAGCCCTGAATATCAAATGGAAAGTCTCTTCCGAACACCTGATAGAGACTGTCATCAGAAAGACATCACTACAGTGTTTGTTTTCTGTTGCACCAGCTCCTCCTAGAAACTGGAACTTGAGACAGGGCATTTCTGGCTGTAGAGCTACTTGTGACATTCAAGTAACATCTGTAAGCAAATAAAGGCTATCTCGAACACTAATACATTTACACTTACTTACAAAAGAGAACAAGATGGAACACCGTCCAATGGGATATGCACCCAAAAGAGGCAGAGGCTGAATATAATTTAGTTAAAAAGAGATTCTTAGTTAATTAGGCACAACAAACATTGCAAGTTCAACATTAGGTAGAAGTACCAGTAATTTTAACACTATATTGTAATGCTGATGCAAACTGGAGGTCGAAGGTTGCATGCTGCTAAATGAGTGCTAGTCCGTCAGAGCAATTAGCTCTTTAAGCTTAATTCCCTGATACATAAATTCTAAAGTAAGGTACAGGCCTATTTAACCTATAATAAAAATCACTGTTGTCTCAAGGGAGCAGTGGCAGCAAGATCCCCAGGGTGTTTGATCCCCTGATGTTTGCAAGATTCTGTGAGGATAAATAAGGTATATGATGTAGGAATATTACATGACTTCTGGATCCTGCAAGCACATGAATTTACAATCAAAATCGACATCTGCCATCTAACTACAGTTGGATACAGCTGTGCATTACCAGCACTTCTTTGTACATGTCCAGCTAGATAGAGAGAAATATAATCCTGGGAAAATCAGTTTTGAAATTTCAGAATAGTCGAGTGTACCGCATCCACTGCTTGCATGCATATATTTACATGTATACAAATGTGACTGGCTGAGGTCTGCACATTCATTCAAGGAAGTAGGCAAACTAGAAGGAAATATTAGTTACTAAAAATAATAGCATTTTATAAGGCAATAGAAGGAGATAGGAAGGCACAGGGTTGAACCAGTTTGTCTTTATTAGTCAAATATGCAGGTAGAACAGCACTACTATTCCCAGCTGGTATTTGGTTTTTATTAGGAACACATGTAGATCTGTTTCATATATATGGCAGAAAAAGGACTAGAGCTCTTCATTTTGGATTAGACCAAGGCTAACATGCTAGCCGACGTGGATCCAAGGCCAACACACACTGCTGAAGCATTCCTTTACACAGCCCATACACAGAAATTGCTTTACTTTATCCTTCTTCATCCCAGTCATCAGCAATGACCCGTATTAACTTTACTAGCCAGACAGCTGGGAAACCAAGAGCACTGCCTCTGAGGTGTTCCAGCCTAAGCTTGGAACATACATTGTCTGTTGTGTCATAGCAGCCTGGCAGGTTTGGAGCGCCGAGCTTGGCTTCCACTTCTATACATGTTGAGGTTAATGTGGTACCTTAAAGTGCTTCTGCTTTACGGCTGACACGTTGCTATATCTCTGCTTCTCCTACTTTTTCAAAGGAGCACTTTTGTGGAAATTGGGAAATGTCCCCATCAAGAAAATTTCTGTTCTGTGGCACTAATTACAATCCTTGCGTGACACAAGAACATCAATACTGTGGCTAAGAGGAAGGGAGCGCTTAGAAATGCTTTTTTCTAACTAACTACTCCATGAGCAAAGAGAATGTTATATTGATTAATTCCTGTGCCAAAAAAACATTCTTGTAAGCTTCTTTTATAGATTAATGTGGTCAGGTCATTCCTACTAAGCAGTGAGGTTGGTTTTAAATAGATTTCCCTTTTCCATCAGAACAATACCCCTCATATATTAGATCTCTTAACAGTTATAGAATCATAGAATCATTTAGGTTGGAAAGGACCTACAAGATCATCGAGTCCAACCATCATCCCTGCCCACTAG
>JAVJGG010000027.1:15743991-15756210 GCA_035590195.1 Aviceda cuculoides
AGGTTTGTTAAGCTTGAGGAGGGATATAGTTGCTTTCCAAAGTAAATACTAGTTATAAGAGTTTATTTAAAGTTATCTACAGGAGAGTGAACATGTAAGGAGGGGGTGTATAATGTTTTCTTTGGAACGTACCTTTGCTAAATATATTTTTTAAGGTTGCTACTCTGGTTACTGCTTAGGAAACCAAGGAAGTCAAAGAGAGAAGGAGATTATGGACTTCAATGCTATGGCATTTCTATGACTTCCATCTCCTACACAGTTACAGGCTCTGCAGGAAAGGGATACGCGACTTGTGTTGAAAACTGTCAGGCTTCCTGTGTCTCTGAGCGAGATGGTTTCTGGCTGAGCCAGTTCAGTTTTGTTGCTGGGCCATCTCTCCGTATTTTCCATTGCCCTGGAAAATTTGTGGTCTCCACTGTTCCTGACCACCCTCTCTTCCCTCCAGACTCACAATACCAGCAATGTAGCAGCATCAGCTATGTGCAAGTACCTTTGAATTCTCCCATCAGTTGTATTTCTTGTGAATAAAGTGTTGCTGTTACAGAATTCCAGGGAGCCCTGAGTATAAATGTATCAATTATGTGTCAACACAACAGCATCTGTCGTTGAAATTGGGTATCATTTATTTGGCATCAGCATAGCAAAGATTTGGCTGACAGCCAAAGTAAAATATTCCAGCAGAAACTGCTGCAACAGGAGCCATCTCTGAAGTAATTCTCTGAAATTCAGGTGCTCTAACATCACCTTATAATAAATTCTTAATACATTAGGGACATTAAGAAAAAAGCCTTTCAGGTTCCACATTTTTGTCTACTTTTATTTCTTTTTCATGTCAAATTTTTTTGTTGTTGTTCCTGCTCTCTGAAGAGATACATACAAGGTTCCGGGATGTATATATCCTGTGATTTAATGTCCTTTTTTGGCTTTATATTTCATATTCCAACACTTGTTTACATAAAATTCCAAATGAATGCAATAAGTGATGGCTTCTTTGTGGAAACTTTGCTTAACTGTGAAAGAAGTAAGGCTTTCAAAATAGGAGAGTAAGAAGTTGTATCCCTTTTCTTGTAGAAGATATGTACTTGTTTGCTTGGGTTTTTTAATTTTTCTTTTTTTTTTTTTTTTCCCCTGAGTAACTTAGTCTCTCTAATCTTCCTTGCTTTTTCTTAGACCTTATCTAAGTAAGTTTCACGTTCCCAGAGATGTGAGTGAGTCAAAACAATAATTTCAGAAAGTTAGGAAACCCCGACTCTGTAAGACACTCCATTTGTCAGAGGCATAATTGCTATGGTTCAGTAAGTATTTTAGAGTACCTGTGGGAAATCGGAAACTCTGATCACTTTGCTTTTGTGGATGATCCTTATCATACTTGAGGGAGGTAAAGAAGTAACTCTTCTGTTTAATGGTACAGCTTGTAATAGTCAGCTGTTTCATTGTGATATCTTTCTAAAGAATGAAAACAGGAAGATCAGAGTTGGAAAGCAGAAAATAGGGCAGAAAGACTTGGGGTCATGTAACCTATCCAAATGTTTACCTTGTATCTTTTCACTGACTAGGCTCCAAACAGTCCCCAGCCCTTCATTAAATTAAAGTTTTTCACTTGCGTGCTAAAGAAACTCCTTTCTAGGAAAGCGTTAAGAACAATACAGAGATAAAAGTAGTTGGGAGAAAATGTGTGCTGGATTTTCACTGCTGGAAGAAAAGCTTGTAGGATAAAGATGAACTGTTTTGTTTGTTGGGGTTTTTTTTTAAGGTTTTTGGGTTTGTTGGGTTTTTTGTTGGGTTTTTTCCCCCCCTGAGGTTTGAAGTCCTGTGAAGTTCAGTTTCTCTCAGAGGGGAGAGAACAATGAAAGGGAGGGAGGTCTATCATATTGTCTGCATTTTAAATGGGTTTGTTTCTGTTTGGGTAGAAAAGAAACAGTAAATTTAGATTAACTCTTAACTTCAGGCTCTCAAAAGAAATCACAAATCCAGAGTTAGGTAATGAAACCTCTTTAGGAAAATCAATGCTACCTTTATCCAAGCTCAATTTATGCAAGAGGTCAGCTTTGCTGCTGCCCTGGCATAGCTTGAATTTAATGATTAACCTCTTAGTGACTGTTCCTGTAACTTCTGGCTTTCCATCTGGTACTTTATATAAGCATAAGCCAAGATGATAATAGAATGCTGTAGTAGCGGTATGTGCTATTTCAGGAAAAATCTCTTTTCAAATCCTATATGCAGTATGCATCAGCCCCAGTGAAACTGAGAGAAGCCCATTAAGAAATCCGATTAGCTGTCTGCTCTCTAGATGAGTTAAAATCTCTGTCCAGTGTGGTAATCAGTGATGTCTAACTGGTGGCTTATCTGGTAATATTGCTGTCACCTTTTATAGAGGCGCCTTCTCTTGCAGTTCTGCCAGGCATGTGTATTCATTTCAGCCATGTATAACATTAAGCGACGAAGTGATACCGTGTAATAAATTTTAAAATCCTTCTCAGTGCTGAACCTGGCACTGCCTTGTTCTGTTGTGTCGCCCTTCCATTCAGCACATTTCCTTGTGAGATCGAAACACGTCATGTAAGCAGTAGCATACAAGAGGAGGGAGACTATGCTTTGTGTGAAAGCAGCACTGAAAAGTGCAGCGTTAGGTTCAAGGTTCAAAGCAAAGTATTGTAAAGTACTGGATGGTGTGCTTGCTCCAGCAGTAATCATCTCTGTAATTTTCTGCAGTTTAAAAAAAAAAAAAATCCATATAATTTTGGGAAGTAAATATCAAAAAGATTTCAAAAGTAACTTTGGTTAATGTAATAGCCTGTAAAGTCTAAATTGTTTCCCTGTTAAAATGGGGAATGTGAGGAAGAACAATTCTGATGCCAGTGGTCTTTGTATTTATCTCCATAAAATACAGATCTGCTGCTGTCCATTTCATATGCATGGATGTTCATGTCCATGCAGAGACCTGGCTGAAATCTGTGGAGCGCTGTAGTAGCAACTGAGACAGGTTGCCAGATGGGAACTTGTCGCAGTCGAGACGGACAACCGACACGTACGCATGCTATAGTACAAGCAAAGCAGTTTATAGTAGCCTCTCTTCTAACCCCATCCTCTTTTCAAGCCAGCAAAGTTATACCCATTATACTTGTTACCTTACAAATGTGTCTGTCCCTTATTGGTCAAGAAGTTGTCAGAAGTTGTTTTTCTCACCCCTCATTGGGTGGCTTTTTCAGGTTCTTTATCAGAACTGCAAACTGGTCAACACATTCCTTAAACTTAGTTTCCCAGGCATGCTTCCCATCCTCACACCTGCAAACTGGTCAACACACTCCTTAACTTATTTTCTCAGGCATGCTTGTCATTCTTTCTTGTTCTCTCAAGGGAACACTGTAATCTTGTCAAGGTCAATATCCTCCCTAGGCCCCTCGGTCCAGCCGAGGTCCTCCACAGGAACTGAACTTCTTATCAGCTCTTGCCACATGTACATAGTCCCGTATCTTTTGAAGGTGTCTTCTGTTGGTAGTTGTTGTTTCCTATCGACATTTGTTCATCTTCCATCTTTCCTTTCACTTGAAGGAGGTGAATTTTGACTGCAGCTGTCCTGATGGTTGTTTTTTTAAGTGCTGTACACCTTTTGCTCTTGGGTTCCATCAAGGTGCTGTGATCTTAGCCAATGCTTTCTACCTTATTTTATTTTATTCTAAACTTTATATTAATATTGTATCATTTCTGTCTAATAGAGGTTTATGAACAATTCTGACCTGTTGCTAGCATCCCCAGTTGACTGAACCTTTAGTGTGCCCTCAAGTAAAGGGAGATGACACATATGGTACAGTACAGTAGATAAAAGGCTATGCTTCTCCCTTCCCCTTCTCAAAAATCTGCTTTGTGGTTGTAGTTCCAGTTTCAAGGCTCAGTTAATTCATGGAAAAAAAAAATCTCACTTCTCTGTTGGACAGAGGGGTAAGCAATGGTTGATGGCCCGTATCACAGGACTAAGTAGATCTAGGTATCTTCTGATATCCCTAGTCCTTTGTAGGAAAAAGATGGTTCTCAGAGTCCTGCTCCAAATGCACAGAATGTGCTTGTTGATTCTCTTGGTTTTTGGAGAGTCCATACTCAAGAGTATGGGTGCATTACGCTTGGCTTTGTTTAGATTATTCAGGTTCTGGACTGGTTAGTAAGAGGTTCTGTTGAACCATTGCCGGGTTTTCTGTCCAGATGTTTGGTTTGTTTGCCTCTCTGTGTTGAACCTCCATCCCTTTTCTTAGTCTCCCTTCTTCTTCCCAGTTCAAATTAGTGGCAGTTTTTTGAGGAAAATAACATTTTCCTTTTCCTTTACACTTGCACCAGATATTCAAAGGACAAAATGCCCCTTCTTCACTCTTAGGAGTGAAGTGCTGTTTTATATTACCCTCAGATTAAATATTGGGGTTGCTGAATCTACTTCTGGCACCGCAGCTCTTGTATTGAGGAACAGCCTGTTCGGAGCAGTGTTTGCAAAACCATTTCAGTACATCTCACTATTACCAAGTCAGTACTGCAACCTTATATAAGCCAGTCTCCATCCACTTAACTCTAGCACAACTTCGATGATTGATATTTATATGAAAGCTTTCGTGTTTCCACAGTGAAATTTTCTCATTCTCTAAAGAAAAGATGGCACTTTCCCTGTTGACTTGGTATGCAAAAGCTTGCGAAGGCTTTCAGCAGCACTGCATCTGAGACAGACATCAGCAGAAAAACTAGGTCTTTAATTTGGTATTTCATTTTGTGAAATTGCCTACTCTGAGAGAAATAAAACATTTACATGTATATTAACCAATGTTTGCCAGCTCTTGGAATAAAGCCAGTTCTCTCAGGGCCAAACAAACAGTCTGAGTGAATGACTAATAATCTGCTATTGTCATTCCTGATTTATGGATGGGTAGATAGAGCAATGTTTGCCATTTTAAGTTGTCCTATTTGCTTGAAAGACTAAAAATCATGATTAGCTATCAGCTTGGAATATCTATATCATGTCTGTTTATAGCAGATTTACTCAATATAGCTGTTGCAAAAATTCAAAACCTCCCCACGTGATAAGATGTAATTGTGGAAGAAGATGAGAACGCATGAAGGTTACAGATGTTTTGGGACAGTAATTTGGAAGCTGCAGCCAGAGGCTGAAAAGATATATGGCATCTCTTTTTAAATTACATGCAAGGTCCCTGTGCCTTGTTTATCTTTTTGAGGAAATCTGTATCGTCATCTCTGTCATGTTAATAGAAAGTTAAAAATCTATGGATTCCCAAGAAAATGGCTGTATTGAACTTTTGTTATTGATAGACAATGATATTTTCCTGTGTCTCTGAGCCTTTTCATTTGCTTAATTTTTCAACAGATGCAGTTAAAAACAGTTTTGACAACTTTGTTGTATGTATTTATGAGCATGCTTTTCTCATGAAGTTAACAGCAATCTTGGCAAGATTGGCATGAATAAAAACAGCAACAAGACTTTCTTTTGTTGAGAAAGATGTATTTTTAAAGGGAGCACTTAAAATCCTATGCCTTTAAAGCCCATATTAAATACTGCAGAGAGGCAAATAGCACAGCATCCCTCTGGTGTGGGAGTTTGAGGCGTCGAGAGTCACTCTTGAAATGAAATTGTCCTCAGAGTGTCCTGTGAAGTCTTCTGTGAGATCTGGCTGGTTGTGGAGGAGTGTGCTATATCACACCTAAATGCATAGGTAGGAGATGGATGAGAAGTACGAACCTCGCTTGTCAGGCACTAAGAGTAAATAAAAACAGTGCAGAGGTGAGACAGATAATTGATGTCTGTCTTCTCTGATGGGTTGACTCTTCCATCCACTTCTTTCAGTCTTTATTTTACTTCCATGCGTTTTTTCTTCCATGCACTGTTTTCTCTTTCCTTTTGTTTTTGCTTCTTCTCTTGCGCACTAAGGGGGCTTTCCTGCTTTTTCTATCTGGGTTTCATTATCTCACTCACCTACTTGCCCTGCATCGCAATTTCATTTTTTTCTTTTTTTTTTTTTTTTTTTCATTTCCCCCCACTGCATTAAACTCCCTATCTGTGGTCTTGTTAAATGAAATAGCAGCAAGAGCAGTTGGTGTTGATGTTGTAGATACCAGGATGTCCACAGCCCAGGGTGCAGCCGTTAATATTCTGTCCATAAGTGGTGGAAGACAGACTCTGAAGAGATGCCTAAGGACATGATTCCTCAGCCCCTCTGAGAAAGGTCAGGCATAGGACTTAACTTCTGTACTGTGCAGCTGTAGCTGTCACTTAGTTTTCACAGGCACTTTGATAAGATTAAAAACTAATATATCCCCGTTTTGAGAGAAGGTCAAATAATACGTCATCCAAACCCTGTGTCTACTGGATCATTGGCAGTGCCTTGAAACACCCATTCCCTGCACACCCACAGTTCCCAAACTGTCCGTGGGCCCCAGAGCTGACTTGACTTCCACTGTTACGGGTTCAGGGTACAACTTGAAGTGATGTGATGGTTGAGTGCCTGCTGTTGCATTGACAAGAGGGATCTACTGACTGCGCCAGAATACATACTATCAAATGTGTCTGATGTGAAAAATGAGTCATATTTTTAAGAACTGGTCAGCAGCATCTTAATAAAAATGGGGGATGGGAGGAGAAGCAACTGCACCACAAAACCAACAAAAAACCCAACCCTAAAGACAAAAAACCCCAAAACCACAAAGTAAAAAAAACCCCAACCAACCCACTCAACAGCTTGGAGCAATGTTTCTTGAAATTGCTCTAAATTATGAAACTATTCAGATTAATCTGAATTAATCTATACAAAGTAAGAAAGATACCTGCTTAGATCTCAGCAGTAGCAGGTGCTTGCAGTATTATAAATAGAAAGCAGTACAAATTGAGGTGCTTATTAAATTTGCCTTTATGATGCTTTGAAGAATTGTAGCAGAACAGAAAAGAAAAATTACCAGAGGCTCTGGATTAGAAGGGTGACTTAAATAGCTGTGCTGCCAGAGGAAACAGAACATAAACTAGAATAAGTGATAGACTTGTTCAAAAAAGGTTATCTAACAGCGATTTGTCTCTAGCACAGAGAGGTTGGCTGAGAGCTTTGTAGGGATGTGATTGAACAGGGGAGGGCTTAATTTTTTTGATCAGTTTTAATACAGTATTGAATTTTAGTACATTTTTCAGGAGATTGCACTGTAATCCTTTCTAGCACTTATGTTTCTCATGTTTTTCCTTGTTTCCCTTTTCCCCTTCTCCCAGCTGACAAAAACTAATTCTGCAGGAAATGCTCATGTTTGGGAAATGGACTTGTTCAGAATTTTTGCTGCCTTTTTGGATAAGGCTCTGGTGAGGATCCTGTGCATTGTTCAGCATTTTCTAAAATTCTTGAAACACTGTAGGGCCTCCACAGAGAGGTGGCTGAGCAGAGCAGCTAACAAATTGTTGAGTAAACCAGATCAGAGCAGCAGGCTCTACTGGCAGAGAGACTATTAAAAATGAATCAAAATCTGCAATGTTTTTTCTTTAATGAGATACTCAAATTGATTTAATTTGGCAGGGAGCATATCAGGAAATTGTAGCGTGAGAAAATCGGTGCTTTGGGGAGCAGTGAATTGCCCTGCATGAGATCAGAGATCCTACTCTTTAATGTAGCAAAGCACAAGCATGTTTGCTGGTGGAGAGGAGGTCTGTGGTGACAGTGTCACTCCTGCACCCTTCTCATGTCAGCTACTCTGTTGGAAAATGCCTGGCATACAAACAGTGAAGGCGTCTAGGTTAGAAATGGTGATAACACATGTGCAAATGCAGAACAGGTAGAGTCATTATCACAGAACGAAAGGGGATGCATGCAGACAACAGGATTCCCGGTGTCCAGATCTCCCTTGTACTGCACTTACGGGCTTACATGAGCTAGGGTGGTTTGTATGCCATACCAAGCATTTAATGTATTTTACCTCTGGTTAGGAATTAAGTTGCATCTATATGCTCATGAGTCGCACGAAAAAGACGACTTAGGCAGTGCATGAGCATGACTACCCTTGGAAAAGTTTGGATCTGTTCAGCAGGGAAGGAAGCTGGTATCTCGCGCTAAGCTTATCGGGGTTAGTGCACAATTGTGTATCATCGGTGGCTCTCTGAGAGCACTGTGAATCTAGCAGATTGCTTTAAAAACAACCCAAGTGGAAAGGGAGGCTGTGCAGGAATAAATGAGAAGGGAGAATACGAATGCTGTTACGTAGGGGGATGTAATGTTTTGGTCTTGCTAAGTGCTTTAAAAGAAGGTCACTTGTACTTTAGGGTGGTTGAACTATAGTACTGATTGATAGCTGTTTGCTGAATGTTACAGAGGAACTTCCGAGCCATTCTTCTCTGACTTGCTGGGCTTGCTCGTAATGGACTTCCTTACACACATGGCTCTATAGCATTTGCTTCTGAGTTTTTGAGCTGGTAGAAAGTATTGGCAGTAGGACTGTAAATAGGAGTACATAAATAGGTGGTGGAAGAACCAGTGTTGCAGAACTGGTTAGGCAAAACAGGCTTGTGTTTAGAGAGTGTCTTTGCTGGGAAACTCCCCTTGGCTAGACAGTGCAGAACTTTTTTCCTTTCTGCCTGTAATTTTTTTAAGTTTTAATTAAACTTTCTGCATTTAAATTAGTTTACATTAATGTCACACTGTCTTATTATGTGTATATTGACAGACACTAACAGTGATTTGATCAGCCTAATCCAGCGGTATGTAATTATGTGCCTTCTCCTTAAACAATTTCAAACAGAGTCTATCAATCATGGCAGGAAAGCCTGCTGCTTTATTATAATGTGGGATTGTTTGGTGAAATGTAGTAAGACTTCAGGTTTAAGCTGGGGAGTAAATGGAATGAGATTTTAATGAGACCAGCAATAGGAAGAAAAAACTCCCCACCCATCCTGTGTTGCAAGTCTCAGTTCTTTATCCTCCCTGCCCCCTCCCCCCCAAAAAAAGTGTCCTGATTGCGATGTTGTCACGCTGATCTTGAGAACATTTCTGTAATTTGACAGGAATTTAGGAAAGGTGTAGATTTCTGGCTGTCAGAAGAAGAGCTCTAGCCTAAACCGGTGGTGGTGTTCCAATCTAAGGTGGAGATTTTTATTTTGTTCATTGATAACTTGATTACCCAGATCAAACAGGAGTGTGTAGAAGGCAACAGAGGTGGAAATGAAATCTGTATTTAGGTTGATTTCTTAGTTTCTCTCCAGTGTCATGCAATCCTCCCCTGGCACATGTAGAAGCAGGGAGAGACAGGCATGGTGCCAGCAGTCTTTCCTCAGCCTCCTACTGGAAAACCATTGGTGCCAGGAAAAACTCGAAAAAACAGAACTTCAGACAAGCCCTGAAGAGGATGAGTTTGAGATCTGATCCCCTTGTTCAATGTCCTCTGGCATTGCATCCAGCTTGCTTTAAGTCTGCAAATACCTCCAAGTTACTTCATAAAATAAAATAATAAGTGCCACTGTCGGTGCAGTGCTGTGTGTTTTCTCCTGCAGGACTGTCTCAGAAGGGTTTCAGGAGTCCAGCTACTCATCCCTCTTACTTTCTCCTATGGCGAATAGTGCTGTATCTTGAGCTAGAAGAGGGAGATTTACTTACCTTTGTGCCTTCTGAAGAAACAAACTTTCACGAATAGTTGTGAGTCCAGCATATGCAGATTGTCTTGTGGTCAGGAAGTATACATGGTGTTTCTAGATGTTGCCCTGCTATCCTGGGAGCTGTTCTTGCAGCTTTTCTCTTCTGTTGGTCACTCTCCATCGTTCCTCTCTCCAGTGCACGCATACACATTGTACATACGCACCCCTGTGCCCTAGGCTCATCCCTTGCCTTCACGTTTTTTGTGGTTTTAAATTTAACAATCCGTTCTTGCTGTGGGCATGGATTTTTTGCCTGCCAAGCTTCAGCCTGGACTGAATTTTCAGTGCTGAAGTTTTAGTGACAGTAGAATTATAATGAAAAGAAGTGACAGTCCCTCAGCTCTCCTGTTTGCATTACAAGACTGTAACATCAGGCTTTGGACTTGGTGGCGTTCTGCCTGGGGGTATGATCTGTTTCAAACGTGTTGTAGTGGTGCTGTCTCACGGAGTGACTGTGTTTGGAACCTGGTAGTTTGAACAGAAGTAACAACCAGACCACACGCTGGATCATCAGAA
The DNA here is from genome assembly GCA_035590195.1 of Aviceda cuculoides. Taxonomy (NCBI): domain Eukaryota; kingdom Metazoa; phylum Chordata; class Aves; order Accipitriformes; family Accipitridae; genus Aviceda; species Aviceda cuculoides. Next base: position 15,754,154 of record JAVJGG010000027.1, read on the forward strand.
AAGTGTGTTTCTCATCTAGGTCATCATTAGCTCAGAGGATGAGCGCTGCTACCCTCTGGTGACGGTTCAGCTTGTGGTGTGAGTTAGCAGCTACAGGCCAGTTCTCGGTGGGCTTGTGACCCTGACGCAGCTGTACTGGGAAACAGAAATGTTATTTTCATACCGGATTCCTATTGGGGCACCTTCTTGTAGATGCCAAATGCTTGGGCTTGGTCTGGGAAAGCAGCACATGAATTTCGAGGAGCTCTGACACCAGTGACTTGTTTATTTTTATTTATTTATTTAGTGTAGCTATTTATAAACTGAATTTCTGTAAATACACTGGAAAGATAAATGTTTTGTATCCAAAGGAGTCTTGTCAGGAACAGCTGAGAAAATTACTTTTTAAGAAAACAGCTGAGCAAACACATAATATCAAGTCATATGCTAGGTGTTGTGGTTTACCACATTTATGCGCAAGATCATCTGTAGCTGTATAGATGGAGAGTGGCAAGCTCTTCTTTTACAGCCTCCCCTAGGAATTGAATTCATGCAGTGACAGAAATTATGTGTTTGTTTTTCTTGTGTTTTCAGTAAACATTAGTTGTATTTCTTCATTGGACTGCCTGTTGAAAAAGTTGTCTTGATGCTGGTTCTTTATCTACAAAGAAAAATACGGGTTATTTATCCACCTGTTTATGGAGCAAAAGGACTTGCCTTTTTATTTTTTATTTTTAATTAAATTCTGTTCTGTTTCTTTGCTGCATTCAGTGCAGATAGGATTGCGCTGCAACACTGTATGCGCCAAAAATACCGTCCCCTCATCTCTGTTGAACAATGCCTTCCCAGATGCAGAGATTCGTGGCTTTTTGTTTCTAATACAGATTACTTGCTATATCCAAGTGCTCAGAATTGTGAAAATCGTATTGAAATAGCTTTCTGCTTTGGCGGCCTTGCGCTCTCTGACTTTCTGGCAGCATTCAATGCGGGCTTTCATTTTCCAAATGCTGAGTAGTTTGGAGACTCTCAAAGCTACATTTACAATAAATGTGATGTTGCAGTAATGATGGGTCAATTCAGATTTAGGTCTGTAATTTGGAAAAAAAGCTACCACCCTTCACTAAAAAATAATGTTGAACTGACTTCAAACAGCATCTTAATAGTTCCGTATTGTTATGTGTGTAATTAAAAGCTTTTACCCTTGAACACAGGGTTGTTTTGATTTGCTAATGATAATTCCTTGCTACAGTCAAATAGACTGAGGTGAATTTTTATGATATTAAGAACTGGCCTCATGCTGTAAATTGAAAATCCATTTTTTACAGAGAAAAAAAATTTTCTTAATGCTTTTCTTCATGTTTAGCACACTCTGAAATCATGACAGATAGTGTCACTGAAACAGAAGATCTCAAATTTAGCACTACAAGCATTATCTTCAGCTGTGCATCAGTTCTGCTGTGCAACTTCTGTTTAAAAGTAAGGAGCTGGGTGACCCAGAGCATTTGACAGTGCAGAAGCCGAAGTTATTTGTGTGGCTGTTCCTGCGGAGTCCTTGCTTGCTTGGGTTGGGTTGCTCTTGCTTCTTGAGGGCGATGGCTTATCCAAATTAAAAGTTTCTTTTTTTTTAAGCAAGTGATAATAATTTCCTCTTGTTAGTGGTTGCACAGAGCTGCGTTTCAGTGCCAAAAGAAACTGTCCCGCGACAGGAATATTCCCTTCATCACGGGGCCGCTTTTGTGTTGCTGGAAGTGGGTTGGCTGGGGAGGTTTGGGGGCAGGGAGGGAGGATGTGGCTGGGCCTGAAGTGTGTGGTTAATCCTCTGGGCAGGCTTGCTCTGTAGGGTTCAGCTCTCTTAGTCAAATTGGCAAATCTCTGCTCTATCCATCTTTGTCACCCACACAAGTGATTACACAGAACATTTTGCTCCTTTAGAGCCTGTCAAATAATGAAGATTTTTTTTTAAATATCATTTTACATTTAATGTTTAAAATGGAGTGTAATAATTGTGCTTGAATGTGAAATAGTGCTGGACAATCACTACTGCAGTTGCATAAAAACTGTTACAATCAGGCTTCCCC
>JAVJGG010000027.1:15764367-15792364 GCA_035590195.1 Aviceda cuculoides
TGCACATCCTTTAATTACTTGAGTTTCAGGATGCTTTATCTCATCAAAAGAAACCATATATTCTACTTGTGCCTAATTATTGCCTACAAACTACAAAACATAATTGACGTCTAAAATATATCAACTACCCTATATCATTCTACTTGTGCCTAATTATTGCTTACACACTACAAAATATAATTGACGTCTAAAATATATCAGCTACCATATATCAGGTACACGGGCCAATGAAAGCCTGTGCCTTGCTTCCTCCATTAACCCTGTGTATTGCTCCTGTGCAGAATGCCACTGCCAACCGAAGTTTTTATGCAAAAAAATAGTTTAGGCAAGCAAATGCAATTCCCTGCAGTAGACTTTGCCCTAAGGCACATGTTCTCAAAGCAGGGTGAGTCTATGGCCAGCTATAAACTAGCCCAGTTCAGAATGAGACAGATACCCAATGATGCTGGGATGGCCACAGCTAATGAGGCTTGCTCTGCCACCGCTGTCGGTAGTGCCTAGAATTAAACTGGCCCGGTGGACTAAGATGTTTTTAAAGTACAAAATTAGCTAAAAACTCAAAGGAAGAGTTTGGATCAACTGTTAGGTTGTTTATTTCCCCCCAGCTTGCAGCGTAGTTGGGATATATGCACAACAGACTACGCAGACAAGATGGTCATTGTGGTGTGCCCAGACCAGTGTTTACCCACCGAGTGACCAGCGGGAAGTCTGCTGTGGAACCCCGGTGCTCACCGAGCCGTGCACTGAGACTGAAAATTATCTGTGCTGTGGTACCGAGAACTGCTTCCTTCAACTGGAGAGATCTCAAATGATGCATCTGTAAAAGTAATTGCTTCGTCTGTGTCATCTCCCAGCTGTTTCTGTTCTTCCAGGCACCAAATCCTTTTTGTCCTATTTTTATTTTATCCTCAGTCAGGGATGGCTGCGGTGGAGCTCTGATAGTTTGCCCCTTTTTGAAAGGAGGTGTTCAGCTTGAATAAAATCTGTGCCTGAGGAAGTGAACAAAAGTGTGTGTAGTTTAAACATGTGTGTTTTGCAGGGTACTTGGTGTCTTGGGTGTCTAGAATAGAAGCAAAGTTTCTGCCAACCTCTTCCATATATTCCTCCTCATCATCTTCCTCTTCCATACATTCTTAACGAAGGTTTTCCTGTCCCTGCTCGTTCTGTGATACTTTCTGATGGCTCTGACAAAGTCTCTGTGACTTTCCAATCTCCGAGTAGCAGGTTTATTTCAGTCTGTTCCACCTGCAGGGCTTTTTTTATCAGACCAAGCAATAATTTAATAATTTAGAAAGCCTTCCCTGAAACTGTTCAGAGTCCTTATGTGATTTCCCCCTCCCCTTCATTTTCTGCAAGAAAATGTTGAGTCTGTGACACATAACAGCAATTAACTGGCTGATAACAACTACATAGGTAAAAGGTCAGTTGGGTTAGATAATATTTAAGATTACTTCTCTAATGAGATGTTTCATTTCTGCTGCTTTTTCTTATGCCCTCCCTTTGTCTCTTGTCATGTGCAAATTCTTCAGGTCACAATAATAATCTTTTGGGAGCCAAATGTTTATTAATATGAACCTATAGCTTAATGCTAATAAGAGGCATTGTGTATTTCAATTCCCTGAAATGTGCAATTTTACTGAGTGCTAATTGGGAGGAAAATAGTGTTATACATTCTGAATTGTTCCTTATGCAGAAGGTAGAATTGATTTCACAGTTGGATTCTTAAAAAAAAAAAAGGAATATATTTTTCTGTAGTAAACAATGAAGTTGGATTCTGACATTTTCTACCAAATTCCCTTTTACTAGTATGGGATGTGAGAATGTGCATTTGGAAAAATGGTATGAAGCCTCTGTAGACAGAAACTGTCAAAAATCACTGGGAAATAATCGGGAAGAAAATTAACAGCAGTTGCCCAAATGTCAACTCCTGTGAACTTCTCAGCCGAAGGTATAACTGTGTCTCTGTTTTTTTAACTGTATGTGTTACTTCAACTGTCAGTTGCCTTCAAAAATGTTTTAGAAATAGGGTTTCAAACCTTTTCCCAGCATACAGTAGCTTGTGGGCAAAAGTGAATGATTTATTACAAGCATTTTACCAGAAAACTCATGCTGAGATACTTCTTCAGCAGTGTCTTATGATATGGTGTCCAAGAGTGCTCATTATCAGGTGAAGTCATTAAAAACCTGCCATTGCCTTCTGATGAATCAAGTTATAGAAGCAATTTTTCCAATTTTTCAAAGCATAAATCAAATCTGAGTCAAATACTTAAAGATCAAGGTTTGAATGGAGTTCTATAAATGTCTTCAAAGTGCTAAGAAAATAAAGGAATGGTGCCAAGTATTCCTGCAATGGGTAAGTGCCCATCTGTGTTACACATGGCCCCAGCTCCCTAAAACCAGGTGAGAGAAGCCAGCGACACTGCCCGCGGTCTGAAGGAAGAACTACACGTATTTTCAGAGCTCAGAGAAAGTGGCTGGCTGTTTCAATCCATCTACAAGAAAATGTTTACTTATTCACATCCTGATGATCAGAAAACAGCACTTCTAAATGCACATGGCAGGGAAAATGCACCGTTCTTTTTTTTCAGACTATTTATGTTTGGTGTACAGGTTTGACGGCTCCAGAAGATGTGAACTAGAGCCTGCAGTATGATTCTCTGATTTGAACCCGTGTCACAGAGATGTTTCTTACCAAGAGAAGTTTTTTACCAGCGCAGGTAGTTGCAGTTCATGCACCAGCAAAGCAAAGTCCTGCCATCCACGTCCCAGCCGAGTGTCTTCATTCATCATCACTATAGATGGAGCTGTTAGCTGATGTCGTCTTCCCTGCACCACCTTTATTTGGTTGAAAAGTTTCAATGAAAAATATCCTATTATGGTGCTTATGTGGGATGCCGAGGGCCAGGACTTCTGTAAGATTTCTTGCTCCATCTGGGATTGTATAAGAGTTACGTCAAGTAAAGTAAATCGTACATCTGTCGCAGGAGATTCAGTGACAGGATGGTTTAGGACTGTTCTTTGCATGCAAACCGTTCTTGTAAGGTAACTGGTGGGAAAACACATTTTTGATAAACGCGTTCCAAATCCCCTAGCAGTTTGGTTAAGAGTAGATTAGAGGAACAAACCGACCAGTTTGTTGGTTTAGGAAGGGAGACTGGAGTGCAGTGTATCAGTGTCTGGGGGCGTCACTCAATCTACTAGTGGAGATTTAGGTGCAGTACATTAAATTACAGCCTATTTATGGATTTGAGGGTGTCCATGTGATTAAACAGTAACTCGGACACAGTGAGCTTTGAGATCTGGACCCTACAGTGAGGAAAAAACAACACACAGTTCCCACACTGGTTTGGCCAATTCAAAGGAGCTCTGCTATGAACGATCTCTAACCTAGCATTTTCTCAGCACACTGCTGTGTCTGAGAGGAAAAAAACCCTTTCCTAGCACAAGGCAGTTGGTATAAAATCTAGTGGATAGCTATTTTGCATAGAATTAAATGGAAGAAAAGGTGATCGCGAATGATACAGTTGGCTGTTCTAGGCTGTAAAACCAGGCGGAGCGTAATCCCATCGTGCGTATGACACAGGCTGAGGACCTGCCCCCGGTGCCCTCTCCCTCCTTCCAGCTGTTGGATCTCTGGGACACCCAGGGGCAGAAGGCAGCAGGGCCCAGCGGAGTCCAGCACGCACCCGAGCTGGCGGTGCAAATACAGCTTGGATGACTGGCGTGACATACCATAGCTGTAGAATCACCTGGGGCTCATCTCATTAGACAGTCTCTGTTGATGACTTCTTTCTCATTCCCACTGGTGGTGTTTCATCTAGTTTTGAATTATTAAGTGGTGGTGGGTTTGATTCTGTGCGTTGTTGTACGACTGTTGAATCAGGAATTATGACCGGTTACGCTACGATAAAGCCAGAACAGCAAGACTGGGGCGTTAGGCGCTTTCCGTAGTATCTCTGGTCACAGACAGCAGAGATTTATTAGCCTTTGACTGGGTAAGCTAAAGCCACTGTTTAAGTCTACCCGTCGGAAAAGCAAGAAAGCTGTGGCTGTGATTTTTCATGTTTGTCCACTTTTGTGTTCATCTGGCACTGCGTTTTGCTGCTGTTGTTTGTGTTCCTCTCTGTATGGTTCAGAGTACCCACTGTCCGACACTCTCCCATTCTTATACTCCTAAATTTCCCATGCAAAAAAGAGAGTAAGAAACGGTAGGAAGAAAATGCACTAAATACCCAACTTTCATGTGAGCCACTTTTAAATGTTTCTGTTCAGTTACTGTCATTTCACTGACAGCCCCGTCAGAGTAAGTTTGGGGAAGTGAATTGGACAGTGATGGTCTGGCAGCTCTTACACCACCAACTATTTCAAAATTATATCTCGATGAAACATGTTGGCAACTGTGTGTACATGACCTCTGTTTGTCCTTCAGCAAAAAAAGCTGGTGGCAGCCTGAACCATTGTTCTTATTTAAATAAGTCTTTCAACTGGGAGCCAAAAAATGCTTTTTGGTAAAGCTTTGAAAAACCATATAAAAGAAAGAAGTCCAGCAGCTTAGAGGAATTTTCCATTGCCTGGCTATTCACATAGTAGAACAGAAATTTTCTGTGTGTTTTGGGTAATCTGTAGCTCCCGAACATTGCACCGTGTCCTGTCAAATGAACTTATGATTAATAATTTTTTTTTTCATTTTTATTGGTGCTTTCAGACATTTATAGCCTCTGACCCTTCTGATTATTCCTTTTTTGACAATATACGTACATCTCCAATCCCTGTTCATACGGTATATAATTTCTTAGTCTTTATTATTTCTGCTGTCCATCATTCTTTAAAAAGTTTTCCAAATAACTTAAAATTGGTACATGTTTTACAAACTATTTTTGGCATAATAACATCAGGAATATGTCTCTTACTTCAGAAACCAATCACCAGTTCAATCGAGTTTCTACCTTTTAATACAGCTGAAGTATTCAGAACCAGCGGTGTGGCTCCAACTATACTCTGGCAGCAATGGGCTTGTTTAAATTGGGGATTGTCAGACGAGCAACTTGGGCTGATTTTGGCTAGCGAGGAGAAGGGTGACCTTTCAGGTAAGCATGTGTTAAAAAACCAGCACTTTGATCCGTACTGTCTGAGCACATTTGTGGCATAATGTGCTCTGAGCAGGAAATAACAAGTAGGCTGTTCAGATAGAGGTGCTTTGCGGTCTGTGGTGCTTTTTATAGGGAGTTTATTATAGGGCGTTACACAAAAGCCAGGCTGAAACTTGCTATTTCATTAGCCAAAGTTAGTAGCTTGGCCAGATGTTAAAAAGCTTTAGAAAAAAATCTTACTCATTTTTTGATAATTTTAGTCATTCATTCTGTATCATCACACAGACTCGTATCATGAGAAGGATCCTCTGGCCTGGCCTGGACATGGACACATACATTTCTTTGAAAATCTGGAGTGTACTCTTGTATTGTTTAAATCTTACAGTGGCAAAAGAATCTGACTAACTGGTTAATATCCCATATTTTTTTCCTCTTGCCTTTCTGAAAGACAATATTTTTCTGTCTTTTTGCTTCTACAGGTATCTCCCAGCTTAAAATTTAGTTTCATTTCCAGAGGTTCCTAAATTTCTTCACTAGTTCTTTTAAAACTCCCAGGTGCATCTCCCCTTAAGTTGAGGACACATATATATTTAGTTTGTTCAGATGTCCTTCCATCATCATCTTATTCAGTCCTTGTTCCTCCAGCTGAGTCTAGTAATTTTCCTTTTCTTGTAAAAGGTTCTTTGATGTCCTCATTTTCATTACTCGTTTTATTGCGAACCAAGCCACACTGGTATTTAAAATCGTGGTATTTTGTGGAAGTGAGATGTAGTTTGTCTTAATGGAAATACAGCTTCCAAAAACAATTTACATTTTTGCTGTGGTCTTGAATATTAATGAGACTTCTTTTACTCACAAAATGGAGCTGTTTGACAGTCTGGTATTATTTTTATCCAGATTTTTCCAGGAAGTTGGCAACAGTATGTGCTGGAAAGCAGTTCTTCAGTATCTCTTTCACTGAAATTGGTGGTTCATCAACACTGTCTGTAATTTCTGTTTCGCTTGCACAGCAATAGAATTCAGTATGAATTGCAAATAAAAGAAATCTCAACATTCTGCAGTTTTTTGGCACATGGAGATGCATTAACTCTGCTCAGTTTTATAATGTTTTCCGATGTTGTAGAAAAATGTAAAGAATTTAGGCCCTTACCTAAGACTGATCACAAACTGTCTGAACTTAAAGGTTTTTTCCCTGTTCCAATGTAGTTAAACAACAAGGCAACATAGTATCAAAACATTAATATCAAACAGGTGCTTTCAAAGACAGGATTTAAAAATTCTAAAGTATTAATGTAAAGCATGTAAAGCACCTGAGATCAAGCTTTGCCCCAGGTGAAGTCTGTAGGTCTGGTAAAAGGGGCAGTATGGGTGGTTTCAAAGTATGTGTTTTGTCTATTCCTGTTCCTCTCAGGGGCCTGCATGGCCTAGAGTGTAAGAAAGAAAGAGCTCAAGCTTGCCATTTCAAGAGTCCCAAGGGCTATTTCTATAGCCAAAAATAACCAGAGCATAGATAACCTCTTTATGCTAGGCGCTATGACATGGCTAAAGGCCCCTATTATTCTTGTTCTGTGCAATCTAGAGAATTTCTCTTGGCTGATTATATTTTCAAGGGAATAATTCCACTTATTAGTCCTCTGTACATCACAGAATTGAAAGTATCTTACTTAATTTACAGTGCTGCAACAGGGTCTCTGCTGCATACAATTTAACTTTGCAAAACCAACCTGTATATTTTAGAATATGTTTAGAGTATGATATTGTAATAGAGTCAAGTTATAATATACCTAAATCTGCAGGATAATGATTATCTTATTGAAACCTTGGTGTTAGAAATACCTGCCATTGGCAATGTGCCTAAATACATTAAGCAGCTAGTTGCAGATTTTAGTTCTGAGAAACTCATGGGTGATTACTTGGTTTTATTTTCTTAATTGTGTGACTGGCTTAAGTATGCCCGCGTTGCTGTATCCTGGCATATTTTTTTAGAGTATTTTCAGAATGTCTTTGCAGTTCTTCGAGGTGTGAATTTAAACGTTCTTCAAACTCTCTTATATGTTTCTCTTCCTCTTGAAGGAACTTTCCTGTTGTTGCAAGGAAGGACATCTCAGGGGGAGACTGAGCAACGAATAGAAAATCATGGTTAGTAAAAACTAGCAAGTACTACAACATGTTTGCATTATCAAATTTTAGATTTGAAAAACATCTTAACCTATAGCAGCTAATAACGCTATAACTATAACTCACCAAGAAAACATGAATTTGGGCATACGTGTTTAAAGGCATTCAGGTGCCTAAATGACAAAATGTGAACATGATGTTTGAATACCTGCGATATTCACAGCATTAGGATGTAGATTTGCCATTAAAAAATTTAATATCCCATTAGACAGAATTAAGCAGCTTCAGAACCTCCAAAATCTTTGGATCAGCTAAAGGTTATGTTCATCACTTGTATAATCTAGACCAGGATGGAGGACAATAATCTAGTTTTTGTACTTTCAGAATATAACTAGTGTTGGGTGCTGTTGATTGCCTCCTGTAGGTTCAGCTCTCTGCTTCTGTGATGTGGTGATTTCTGAGGATGGGAAAACCCCTATGCTTATTTCAGTACTATCAACTTCAAGCCCTGATCTTTTGGAGAATGTACTAAATTTTAATGGCTGCAAGTAGTTCACTGGAAAATTTTCTTTCTATTTAGTGAGCATTTAGTAGACTGAGACAGAAACCATACCAAAATTGGTCTTAAAATGATTGTCATGGGATGCAGAGTTTTATAAAACAAAGGACATGAGTAAGTCTTTGCTGGAACAAATTCTCAATTTTTAAGCAGGAATTTTTGTTCATTCCTTTTGCTAATAATTAAGATGCATTAATTGGAATGTCTTTATCAAAAGAAATATGAAATAATTTTTCTTTGCCTAAAGATATTATGCTTTTTAAAATAAATTCAGTATTTATTTGTACAGATGCAATTTTATGACATGAATTTTTAACAGTCGACTGAGAAAAAACTTAGTATAGGAGCTGTAATACTGATTAAGAGAAAGATAATTTTCTGTCTTTATATGATCATATATTGAGAAAGATGATTGACATTTATTATCTTCATTAAACCATATGTTAAATAGTTTTAATAACTGATTGAGTTTTTAGAATGAAAAAGGAAAGTTTATCTGTGAGCACATCAAATAGGAGTGGCTTCAAATGATTTAAATATTCCAAGGTTTTGTGGAAAAGGCCAATTCTATTACACCTGTAAATTTTTATTCTAGGCTCCATTATATCAGAATGGGGTTATGCCCTATTTCCACGGCAACTAGAGGCAGATTTGGTCTTTGCTTTCAGCCTGGTTTAAAACTGCCCTTGAGCAGCTTTTCAGGCCAAAAGATACTAACTAGAGAAATGCTTTAAAGCACTGTTCTATTCCAACTCTTTGCAGCAGACCTTGAGATGAAATTTAGAGATTTCCTATAGGAAACCCCTTTACTTTTCAAAGTACAGCAAGTAAGCAGTAGCTGGCAATAAATTCTGAAGGTAATACCGTCCTTCTAGAGTGAGACAGGCTTTCTGATGTATAGGGCTTCTAAAATGAAATTCACAGATAAAGCAGAACCTTCCTTTTCTCAGTCCCTCCAGAGTAGTGTTTTAACAGGGCAGGGAAGAAAAAGTGACTTAACTTGCCACATAGGAATAAGGAACCCAAAGGTATTGGATCACTTTGTGCCACAACACTCTTCTATCAATCCCTGCACTAGCAGGGATAAGAAAGAATGTTAATCTTCCAACGGCTGAGAAACTCTGGAGGGAGATCACCTGCCTTCTGGTTTTCCTCATGAACACATGCATGATTTCTCATCTGTGAATAACTATTGTTTTCATATGAATAGTTGTTCCTGAGATTTTGAATGCCATGGCTACATGCACTTCATGGGCTAGATCACATGTCACAATCCTTGTGACATTTGGATTCAGAGACAGAGTTGGCAGTACTATTTTGAAGGTGGCAGCTTTTGTATTATAAAGAAGACATTGGATTTGGAGGCTTTACTTAAAGAATCACCATGTGTTTCGCTTACTGAATACCAGCTCTGAAATCACGGATTCAGTACTGAGCAAATAAAATACTTCCAGTGAGAAATGTAAGAAACTGGGAAAATGTGAATCTGAAATACAAATTTAATAGGTGTCATCACCTACAGAAAAAAAAGTCATGTCGGCCTTTTCTATATGGACAGTGGATTTACATGAGTGCTAATCTTCAGAAGTGTTATATCAAGTTATGAGAAATTCTCAGAGATTCATTATAACGATGTTTACAATTGCTGACTTGTCATTAGAATCATACTGGCCTCATGATCAAGTTATCTTCCTAAAATGCTAGTGTCCTTTGCTTCAACTGGTACTTACTTTGATGTGTTTTTTCTTGAAATACACTGTAAACTCCAAATGAGACATTTCTGAATTTCCTCAGAGTTGAGTGAAGAATGTTTATCACTTCGAATAAGCAGATCATGGTTCCCTACAGCTCCTTACCTGAGAGTCAGACATTGCTATCTTTTTAGATAGGTCCCTAATGCACTGGGTTTTATGTGCTTTGAGAGAAGGTCGTACCTAAACAGGTCTAAAAGGCAACATTTCTTGCTAGCAACTAAGCTTTGCTTTCCAAGCCTCTGGTCTGTTTTTTCACTATGTTCTTTATTCTCTTTACTTTCAGTACCTGAGGAAGAAAAAACATAAAGAAACTGCTTTTATCCATGTCTCAGATGAGATTCATGGTCCCTAGTTTTGAATTTCTTTTCCTCAGATAACACTTCTTTTATGTCTTTTGGTTCTCTAACTGGAGCTGGATAGAAATGGGTTCATTTCTAACCTAACTTGTTCGTGTGGTTAGGCAACAAGGACTCTACTTTTTCATTTCTGTAGTGTCAGCTGATCCCATATTTCTTTGTTGTATTCCAATAATGAGAATCACCTTTCTGGCTCATCATTTGCTGGAAATGAAGGAGTGCACCTGATAGAGATGCTTATCTAGCACGTATGAAATAAGTGCTAAGGATGTCTTCTCCTTAAGCAAGAACTACCCAAAGTGCTTATGAATTAACTCTGGATTGCTAGGGAGAAGCACTTCAGGAAGCTAAGTCTAATCTCTCTCACACACTGCCTAATTAATTTGCCTAGTGTTAATCTCTTTCTTGCCCCATGAGTTGTCCCAGCATCCTTGGATGCACCTTCAGCAGGGCAGCAAGAAAACCTTAACACCTGCGATATTTTAACATTTAGTGGTCAAATCCCAGAGTGTTAAAGTCTTCTCATGTTTAGCCCCTTCTTCTTTCCAGGAAAGATCTTGTAACACCAAGACTGGAAATTTGTCTGGCTAATTTGAGTCTCGCTGTGACTAAATTTGGGGGCTTTTGGGAGTACTTTCCTCTAACTCCACACTGCAATACATCTTAGGCAGCAGGTACAGATGCCCATCTTCAACGTGCTTCTGCTCATAGAAGAAAATCAAACCTGAGATGCGTAGGAAATTGCCAAGCGACATAGGAAGGCTTTCAGAGGGCCGAAGTACCTAATCAGCTACGTAGTAGTACTACTTCAGGGTGAGAGGCATGGACTACAGCACGCCTCAAGGTGGCATCAAGACTGTCAAAATCATTCCTCATAATGTCCACTGGTAGAATTTCCACAACTTCCCATTGCAATCTATTTATTAAGCCATTTCCCATCCTTAATGTTCGAAGGTTTCCTAATGCCTAATTTAAATTTTCCTCGCTATAGCTTAAATCTTTCATGTCCTTCCCAGGCTTGAAAGCAAGAACAGACAATGTCTGTCCATCTTCTGAAGAGAAACATGAGAAGGTGCTTGTGACTAAAAGTTAAAGATCCAGATTGGGAAGCACAATGTACATATCTGCTTGCTCCAGCTGAAATGCAGAAATTGTGTAGAAATGGACTGTTCTGAAGCTGCAACTAATCTTATTGGATTATTTATTTATTTGTTTGTTTGTTTATTTAATTTCTGAAGCTGGACATTGAACTGCTCTATGGAATAGTCTTCCCAGAGACTGGCAACAGATCAGGCAACCATTTTCTGAAGTGGTTCCACTTCAGAAAGAGAGAACAGCCTGAATTACTGTTCAGAGAGAAAGTATTTCTCTAGATTTGGAAAGCCTTGAAACAAGAATTTTTGGGGTTATGTGAATTTCCAGTGAATTCCAGCTGAGCTTCTAGTCTATTCTAAGGCAAGAGCAACTTTCTCTACACATGTAACCTCTAAGTAAGAATGTGGAGGGACAGAGGTTCCAGTGGAACATTTACTAAGGTTGTCTGAAGAGTCTATACTGGGAGGAGAGATGTAAGTCTTTGCCTAAAGCCCTCGAGACTGTTTTCTCTCTCCTCTAAATACCAACACAGTAATTTTGGTAGGTCTCAGGACATCACCTACAATTCTGATGTTTTCAGTTGGTGCTACAAATATTCTTCAGAAAAATGGTCCCTTAAAACATCTTCAGAAGTTTTGAACATACTGGAGATTTCACTTAGTTGAAACATCAGTCCTGAAAACTCTGTCAGAGAACTCTGGTTTACAACACTTTGTATGTTTTTTTCCTCTTTCTCCTTGATGCAATGGCTTTCCATCTGAACACAGAACTCTAGAGTAACAGACCATTGAATCATCTCTGCACTAATGCTGTGGTATCCAATGTCAGAGTGATGATTTGATTTTGGCAATCTTCTGAAGTTGTACCTGCTTCGATGCCACCGATTTGGACTTAGACTCTGTACAAGAAATATCCCTTGTTTAATAGTTTCATTATGTACTTTGCCCACACACCAGCTGGAAAGTGTTTTCCTTATAATCTAGTCAACTGCCTTGGCATTGACCCTGTCCTGAGTGCCAGCTGGGAAATAGTTTCCCTGCAGCTTGCAGAAGTGTCTCAGAACGGATATTTTCCCTGGGCTGGCTAGAAACAGAAGCTTTGTGGTCTGCTGTCTCTGTCTGACACTTCTGACAGAAGAGAGGAGGAGGGTTGGTGTTTATCAGACTCTCCTGAAAAGGCCAGACAATTCTTTTTGGAGTTAGCAGTTTAAAGAGGAAAACGCCCAAGACATGAGAAACCAAAAGCCATTTACTTAAAATTCCTGTGAAGCGTAAGAATATAAAAATGGAAGTGAGGTCAAACACCCAGGACTATGTGGTTCTTACTGTTCTCTGACCACTGGGCTGAGACCACGGTCAGTGAAGGGCTGCACTGCAGTCCCAGCTTCCCAGGCAGACTGTCACTAGGGTGCTCCCTGTCTTCAGCGAGATTCTAGAAGATGGAGCCAGTCTTCCAGCAGCCACGTCTCTGACAGAAAACGGTGTGCGTCCGTTTCTGAAGTGGACAGCAGAACCGGGGTAAGACAACCACGGACTGCTTGAAGGTGATTGTTGGTGTCACGGTGCCTCTTTGCTCCTACTTAAGGTGACAAGTGGCAAGAAAATTGCCTATAGGTTCCCCCCAGCAAATGCTAAAGTCTTCCCTCTTCTCTCGCTAGAGGCTCAGCCGCACACCTGCAGTTCAGGATCTCCTGGGTACGAAGATGTACGTATGAGAGCTGGACAGAGATGGCTACAGTCCATTCCTTACTCTTCTGTTGGCTCCATTATTTAATGATGCTGTGGTTGCATGGTTTGAGGTCTGGAAAATAGGTCCTAAGTTTTCAAGTGGAAAAAAATAGTGGCCTATAGTGGAGGCCTAAGGAAGAATAGAAGATACTAAGGAAGAGGATAAAGCTCAAATTTAAACGGAGATCTAAAGTCAAAGAATTATGGAAAGTTCTTCCTAAGAAGTTGCCCTAGGCAAAGTGGGATTTATCCCACTTGTCATGGAGGTTGGTAATCTTCAGTTAATGAATACTGAAAGAAAGAATGCTGCACTATTACTCTTTCATTTCAAGAAAAATCAAGATTACAGCAGTTATAATTTCTATTCCTTTTCAAATACAATAGCTAACACACAGAAAATAGTTGCTGCAATTCCTCTAATTTTATCCCTCAATCAAATGCTGTAGAAACTTGATTTGTCTAACAGCACTTAAGACAGTAAGTTTTCAGGCATTATGGAAATATACACTTAAAGCAGACTGCCCTTACAGAAGGCAATATGAAGCAGAGTGCCCCAATATAGAAAGCAATGAGCTCAAATGTAGAAATCTCTCTCACAGTCACATAATGGCAGGTAATTATCACCATCGTTATTAGAACAGAGGTATGGCCCAGTAGGGGATGTTTAATGTCCAGAAAAACTGCATTTATATTAGGATAAGGTATTTCCATTTTTGCTGGGCTGGCACTGTATAAATAATAATGGCAATAGGAGTTGTCTAATTTTTGGCTCCCCCAAGGCTGCATTTGGTCCACAGATGGATTTTTGAGAATATTTGTGTTATAGGAAAATAGTTACTTACTGATAATTTGATTTCTTCTGCATTGCAAGCAGGGCTCAGCAAGCTTCCTGTTCTGCCCTTTTCAGGAAACAGCCCACCAAAGCCCAAAGGATTCCCCATTGGTAGTGATGGAGATTTATAAACTATTTTATTTTCATGACCTCTGTGAAGTGTATGAGAAGATAAAGTGCTGTCACTTTTTGAACCAGTGGTATCGCCTTGGCCATACAAAGCAGGACTACAGTTTCTGTGGTATCCACTGGCTGTGAACATAGCAGTCTGTTGATGTTCCATTTCCCACGCATCTTTCTTTTGCAAAGTTCTAAAAGAAGAAAAAAAAAATCAAAGCATGAAAACTAGTTAAAACTCTAAGCTATCACAGCAAAGCCAAAGGTTTTTTTTATTTTATTTGTTTGTGCAATTTTGATTACTTAGCTGTTCAAACTGCTTCATGCATGAAGTTACGGGCATTACCAAGTTGCAGCCATTTAGCAACTTTTCACCTGAGTTACTGTAAACGTGTGAGTATGCATTCTCTGTCTGCTCCAGCTGCGACTTAAATCACACTAATTTAAACCCTTTCACTGGAGCTTAAGTTGAGTAACGCTGCCATATAATTGTGGCAGGACAAGAGCTAAAACACAAATTTGCTTCAGGTATTGAAGATACCAATACTGCTTAAGTGTTAGTTACTCATCCTTTGCCAAAGGTTATCATCCCTTTAGCTTTTCCGTGGAAGAAGCTATGTAAGCACTCTTTAGCCATGTCTTTATAACTTACACTATGATAGGACCTGGAGTGAATTTAGCCATACAAATAGAGGGAAGGAAATACGAAAGTGTAAAGTGAGATGGCAGACAAAAACTGTTATTAGTGGTTGGATAATTAGTCAATTTTGATCTAATATCACCTTAAACAACTATGTTCAAATAACTAGAATTTAGAATAAATGTTTAAATAAGTTAAATAAAAAAATAGTACAAGAAATCTTTGATCCTGCATTTTTACTGCAATACTAATTTTGCCGCTGATTTAATGATAGTACGTTGGAGATTAAGATAAGAAATAAAGAAATTTTTAAAATACACTTTTTAAAAAATTGTACAGGAACATGCTTTTGTAACAATAAGTGAAATCTTCAAGCTTACAAAAGAATTTAAAAGTATTTTATTATGATGTTCCATAAGTCTTGTATCACACTTACAGTGATCAGAATGGATGTGAAAGTGTATCTTTGTATTCATTTGTAGTTCTGTAAAGCAAAACCTATTATGGTTAACAGCAACTAGAAAAAAAAGAAACCTATTTTCTTCCCAATCAAAATATCTTCTTTTCCTGACAGTTAACTGAACAATTCTGAAACCATATTGATAAGAGCACAGAATTTTGAGACTAGCTTGCCCAGATGTCTGCTGAGTTAGACTAATTTTCAGTTGCATCTTTACTTGTATTATATACCAAAACATACACAAAATTTTAAATTATTTCAGATTTTTTTTTTTACATTTCTATTACAATATTTCTGACTGAGGTAAAAATTTCCATTGTACTGAGGTCTGTGCTTATGATAAAATTAAAATTTTAGTCTTGAGAGGTGACTACTATACTCAAACATATCTGTTTGAAAAGATCCTATCATTGCAAATGTCCTAAACCACTTTTTACTAATTTGAAATGCAGCTATAAAAGCTTTTAAAGATCAAGTTCTCTGCCACCAAAACATAATTATTATAAATATTCAGGAGTATGCAGTGCTGCTCAGATCCAAGGAAAACAGCTTTTTTTTTTTTTTTTTTTAAATAAAAAAGAAGAATTTGCCAAGCACAGGGAAAGGACAGTGTTTTCTGCAGAAAGATCACACCATCATTTTCTAATCTTAATTTAAATATTTTCTGTTGGGAGAGGGTGGCTGTACAGTCTTAATGGACCCTGCTTGTACATGAAACTGAGTACTCCATAAATGGACTGTGCAGAACAACTCAGAGAACTAATGAAGAACATATTTTTCTTGCTTATAAAAGAAGTAGTGATTAAGATACTCTGAATGCTACAGGAAAGCAAATTGTAAGCATGATGCTATAATATTATTATTACTATATTATTATTATTATACATTCTAAAAAACCCTCTCTGAGAACATTCAGCAAACCTTCCAGTTTTCTAAATAACCTAAAATGTTTACCTTTATGGGGGCAGAGTTTTCTCCTTTCTTTCATGCTTTTCTTTAAATAAATACACTCTGCTCCTTAGGCACAGGAGAATACCTTTTTTCTTTTTTTTTCCTCTATTTTAAAGTCCATTCCATCTATTGTTTGGATGAAGGGCACAGTGAAAAAAACTGCCACAATTGAAGATAGATGGCATGAATAATAAAATCACAGATTTTTTTTTTCATCTTGTGTTCTGACCTTTTTGGAAGTAATTTCCTCCGTAAAGCCACAGTAAATCTATGTGATCTGTGTTCTTTTTTTTCCCCCCAGAACTGCTTCGCTATGTATTTAATAACATTTATTACTGTTATGTTATAGCTTACTTCACTAAGACCAGAATTTTCAGACTTGAGTGCCTACAGTTATGGTAGCTCTTAGATAGTAAAAACAGATACGCCCCCAAAGGACTGATTTTTTTAAAGGAACTCCACTTCCTACTGTAATCCATAGGATTGCAGGGGCTGTTTGCTATCTTAGAAAGACATGATGCCTACATTTAAGTGCTTTGATATGGATACCATGCCTTCACTTCAGACAGATTTCACAGGTGGGGTTTAAATTTCTGCTTGTTCAGTGCAAAATAATGTCTAAGAACAGAGCTGTACTTCGAATACAAATGTAAAGGTAGGCAAATATCTGCAAATTTGTAAAAAAGTGTCCATTTGTTAACACTGGCAATGCAAATACACTATAACTGCAGTTGAGTAAGTTACGCTTTCAGTGGGTTTACTGTTGTAGAGTGTTTAACATATACTTCACAAAAATAATATCACTGTTGACATGGCGACATACGGGACAAGAAGTGAAAGAACAGTGTCCTTGGAAAGGGAATTTATATAACCAGGATCGATTTTTCCAGACTCAAATATAAAATCAGCCTGGTCCCTATGCAATCAATGACTTCAGCCCTGCAAAACAAATTCCTTACACAGCTTGTGCTGGCTGATGTACCTAGTCTTGAGAAAGAAAACAACAAGTCTTTAATGACCAGAATGTCTTCAGAATTCATCTTCTTGCTTCTACCTTGCAAGTATAACTGCTAGCTTGATTTTAAAAATGGATAAAAAGAATTTTCCTGAAGAGATTGTTTTCCCGGCTTCCAGTTTATCTATTGCAATAACTGATACAGTGGTGAGTATGACTAAGAGTGTGTGACCTCCAAAGGGTAGTGAAAACCTCCTTAAGATCCCCAACACAGATCCTTTAAGAGGTCCCCAGCTACCTTAGGAGGATTCAGTCCTAGCCTTTACCGCTCACTTTTGCCACGTGGTGAAAGTGGACTTTGGCTTGATCGGTTACCGATTTTGTGTGTATTTTTATGGTAAATAAGTAGCCTTTCATTTGGGAATTCACATGCATGTTTTAATTTTGGAAAAAAAAGGGTGAACACATCAGCTTCATCAGAGAAAGCCCGCTTCAGCCATGCCAAAATTTAAATCAACTGTATGTGGCCAAGGTCTAAAGAAAGGATTGAAATCCTGAGGGTGGGGAAAGCTTATGTAAATGACAATTAAAAGTAAGTTAATTACCATATATGAGAACAGTAATTAATTAAAGTCGTTATAGGTAGGATGTGGCCACAGTCTTTTTTAACAAAAAGATGCCACTTCTGCATATCTTAATTTGTAATATTTAGAAATTCAGTGTATACTGCAAGAAAGAAGAAATCGTGCCTCTTTCTAAATCGCCAATACAACTTCCTGCAATTTCTTGTATTTTCTCTAGAGGTCTCCTATCTAACTAATGACTGTGCCCATGCCTAGAATTCTAGTACTTACCATAAGACAAGCCTGAAAAATATTATAGAATATACTTAGTTGAAGAAATTTTTTTTCATCGTGCAAACCTTTCTAGGTTTCTGAACGCAAATAGGAAAAACAAAATGTACAGCTTCTGAAAATTACTATTTTAAACACAAACACCACCCCCCTTGCACAAACACCATGTTTTCTATTTTTCCACTATGTAAAAAAAGTCTTTTTGCCCTTTCTCCAGTGCCATAATTACCATGGAAACAGAACTGCAAATTAAAACAGAAATAACATGGTTTATGCTCACAATAAAATAAAACATACCCCAGAGTTTAACTCAACCAACATCAATTGCCTGGTTTATGTGCATACATTTGATGGTTGAAAATTTAATTTTAGTTTCCTGAGAAAATCTTGAGGTAGTTCCCTGTTTGGGAACAGAGAACTGACAGTATAGAGAGGGCCCAATCTTAAAAAGATGGCTGATGTGTATACACAGTGCGTGTGGAATTTGCACATTTTTTAAAAATCTGTGTATGTATTTATTTAGCTAAATAGCTTTTCATTTAGGAAATCAAATGCATGTTTTAGATCCTGAAAACCAGGCTCAATATATCTGTTTCATCAGATTAATTAGAATCATAATTTAAATTGTGCTCAGTAGTGTGGTTGAGATTTCTGTTGTGAGAAAGGTTAGCTCTCCCAGGTTTCTCTCTCCCAGTGTTGGTTTAACACTGGCCTTCAATGGCTATGAAATCAAAATCCTGCAAATTACCTGCATAGTTCTACTGTCTCATACACTTACATTCTCATGAATGAAACTTCACAGTTTCTTATGTACAGCAAGTGTAATTCCTGAGAAAATGGGAAAAAAAACTTACTTTTTCTCACTTGAGAAGAGAGGAAGCATGAGCAAAAATTGCTCTGACCAATTTTTGGTGAAATTATGAGACCTACAGGTGCAGAATTGTCTGTATCTTGGTTTGTAAATATTTGTTTCAGCAAAACCTTCAACATCATTTGAAACTTAGTAGGAAAACAGCATACTTGCCATTTCCATATATATATATATATATGTGTATGTGTATGTGTGTATTATGTATATGTATATACATATGTACATACATACAAGTACTATATATATATTTGCATACACACGAATACTACCTCTAACACTAAACATATTTAAAAGGAAACTTTAGGCAAGAATGTAGCTACATATAATGGGATGCCTTTCTGTTTTGCGGAAAGAAAATCACTTTAAATTTTGCCAAAGACTGAATGTATGAGTTTGAAGTCTTGACCTGTACAATTTTGTCTCCAATTACTTAAACTTTGCTTCACAGAACTGTTTCACATTAGTGCTATCATTTAAGTTCTTTATTATTGATGATCAAAATATTTAGCTTCCTATTAATTTTTACTCTCCTGTGCTGTGAAATAGTGTTTAGCAGGGAGTTTAATTTTCTTTTTATTACCACAACGCCATGATTGTAACATGTTTGAAGGTAATTCAGTGTTTCACTGAAATAAGGGAAATAAGAAGGAAGTCATCACTACAATGTTTTCTACAACTCTAAGTATTCTTAAATCTCATTATTTTTCCCTAACAAGGAGTTTATTGTAGTAATGATTTATTCAGGGCATCTGAAATTATGTTTCTTTTAAAAATCAGGTCACCCAAGAACACCAAAACTAGACAAGGCATTAAAATGCATTTAATGAAACTTCCAACAAATGAAACTGGTGAGACACAAAGCTTTTCAGCAGGGGTTGTAGTTCAAACTGCTTATTAAGATAACCTCCTGTGGAGCAGTTTACCTCTCATGTTGGTTTTTATATCCTTTCCTTGTCTTGTTTTTATTTGGCAGTAAAAATACATTCTGTCCTGTTTTGCAAAACCTGGAACTAAGAATAACTTAAGCAGCACATAAAAAGTTTTTTAAGTTGGTTCATGTGACAAATGTTAAAATAATAACCAAGCACTTCTGGGACTCCATTTATTGCCAAATTCAGTTAGCCACACAAAAAAAGTAGGAAATTCTTACAAATATACTAACTAGGTCTGATATTTATGTCAGTGGGAGTTCTGAATGAACAGAACCAGAAAAAAAACTTAACAGTTTGGCCCAGTTAGATGCTTCCAAAAAACTTACAGGAAGTTTCATGTATGTGTACAATCTAAATATTACCTCTCTTCTTTTTCTTGCATCTTTGAATGGGTTTGGTAGCTGTGCTCTGTTTCTCCATATGTATCCATGTGACCCAGTATTGATGTTTCTGTGTCACTTTGTAGTTTAACCAGACCATTTTGTAATCTTACGTTATCATGTTCCAGTTTGTGAATGGAAGCTGTAAAATTTCCATGTTCTTTGTTAGATAAATCTATACTCTGTGAAAGGAGATAAAACCATCATTAAATAGTTATTTTTTCCACAATAAATGGATGTTAGTATTTCTAACAAGCAAACACAAAACAATGTTCTATGCTAAAGAAAGACCTAGCTACCATATATAATCATGCAGCACTTACAGTAAACCAAGAGAATTGCCTCCAGAAAAAAACCACTGTAGATAAATGGAAAAGAAGGGATAACAGCCTCTATAACCCAATAAAACAAATTAAAATTTCTCAACAAACATGCATTCAAAATATTGTTGTTGTAAATTCATCGCTTGCTTTGTAAAACTTAGGATATAAAAGCAACCATAACAGCTATAGCTGCAGACTGTATTGCTCCCTCCAGTAACAATTCCACCAAAAAACCCAAGAAAAATTATAGAAGTTCTTTACTATAGTACATACAGGGTATGTCTATAGGCACAATTTAATATCTCTGTCAAAATACAGTCACCTTCAGTTTCAGAAGCAGTAAAGCCAAGCCACATTAGCACAGAGTTGTCCGTCTGTGTTACTAAACTCTGCTTCTCAGTTGGGTTAGCCCACATGGTATACAAATCAAAATATTGGAAGTGCAAGCAATATGTGCACTGCGACCAGGGGCTAGAGAGGCCCATCCCCTAGGATATGAAAAGGGGAAGATAGAGATTAGCTCTGGAAGTTGACTAGCCAGGATACCCCATTCCTTTTATGTCCTATCACTTATTCCATAAAGCCTATGCTGCACACCTGAGCTAGCTAATTTGGAACGACCTCTCTGCAGATACTGCATTGCATTGTGTAAAGATATTTGCAATAACAGTTACTGTCATCAACAGAAAATTCTCAAAAGATTTATCATATTACAAACAAAAGACTAAAAACCCGTACATTTTATTAAGTTGTGCTTTCATATATTTCTAGATATACCTTATTCTTTTGGAACCTAGTAACTCATGAGTATTAAGGATTTGGTTCTTAGTCTACTGCTAGCACAACTGGGCTCCTGCACCTGAAAGCTTGTCTATTCCTTGCACTAATTGTTCTGATGTCATCTCTTCCTATAAACCTTGCCTCACTTAGCTAGTTTTAGGGGAAATTTATAAGCCAAGCTGGCATCGAAGTGCCAGAAAGTATAAGAAAATTCAATATTTTGTGCAAGGATAGGGGGCAGTGGCTCAGCTATGTCTCCCAAGTGGAGAGGAGTGACAGAACAGAGGGAGAAGGAGAGTCCTAAGTCACCCTACCACTAATAGCTCTAGAATCAGCAGTACAGTTATAACTGCACAAACCCCAAAACTAAGCTGGCACAGCTACGTTGCTTTTGAAATCTAAACTAGTAACCCTTCCTGATGATGCATTACACCATACTGACTTAGGCTGGCACTAGTTTGAGTGTTAGTGTACACTACTGTGTAGTGCTCCACTGTACCGTACAAACACATCCATAAAAATCTCTCCAGTCCCCACAATCTTAGTATCAAATACCTCACAATCTTTAATGTTTAGATCCTCATAATACACTAGTAAAGTAGGAAAGAATTATTAAGTCCGCAAATGCATTGATATGTGTAGTGACCTTGATATATCTTGTAACTGGATTTTACTGTTAAAAATTAACAAACATGTGATATCTACAAGGATTCTTGTCGGACAGCTCTTCTCAGTCTTCATAAAGAATGTCACTGTAGAGAAGAGCTAGACATGCATCCATCTATGTTTCCACAATTATATATCATATATACACATACATATATCCATAGTAGTGTATATGTTTGTATAGGTAATACATCACTGATAAGACGTATGCTATTTTAAGGGTGTGGAAAAATGTGACATTCTTTGATGCATTTGTCAGCCTACAGTAAGACAATTAACAGGCTACATATCCCCAAAGATGTATTTACAGCAGTATTTACAAGCAACATTCCAGCGTTTTTTCTAGTGATAGGTACAGTAACTGCAGATGTTCTGTAAGCAGGGGACGTTTTTGTGGAAGCCAGTGTCTGTAACATTTATGATATCCTTATAAACTATAGTTCTGCATGATATTATGGCACACTTTTTATGAATTAAACTTTAAATATTCCCTGTTTGGAGAGAAATCAATACTAAACTCTGAAAATAACTTGAGGGGGGCAAAATGTGTCACTTTTCTACACTGTTATTTAAGTATCATATGAACAAAGGGGTAAAATAGTAGAAAAGGGACATATTTTTGCATCTGTGAGAATGATGGCTGTTTAAAAATAAAAAAAAATCTGAAATAAGTGACAACACTTACAAAAAATAGGCCCCCAGAAACTGTTTAGTGTCTAAACTAGTTTTCTAGTTACTGAAAAATTTAGCTTACTTCTAGTTTACTACAATTAAGGTCAAAATTATTCCTAGCTATACCCATCTTCAGGCTGTGTGTGAATATCACTTGGTTTTGATTATGTCACACACCTTCTTTTTATTTATTTATTTTATACAAGCCAGAAATCTCTAAATCTGCCATGATCTCAATCTACATTTACAATAAACATAAGTAACTGTTCTGCATATTGCATAGATTAAAAAAAATTACCGTGCAACTTTTACACTCCTGGTTTTCCACCATCTCTTTTAGATGTATGTTTTCAGATTTGATAACTTTGTATCTGAAATCCAACAACTAGTAAAAGATTCAATTCTTAGTTAAATACAAGAATATTACTGTTAACTTGAAATAAAAATGAGTATCGATATATGTAAGTTTAATTTTACAAAATACACATAAAGAATTATGAAACTAACTATAATAATTTTTTTAAAATACAGCAATACTAAAGCAGAAAGACGTCTTAAACCATCTATAAAAGATACACAAATGCAATGCCTCTGATTTTATTTACCTTTTCAAGAGAAGTAATCACTTAGGAAAAGAAAGGAGTTCACATGCAGTTGCAAGATACAAAGAGGGACAGATTTTGCAGGCCACTGAAACTGGATGAAATCCTAGCCATGAAGCCTAGGAACGACATCCACTCTTTTAGTGATACTATAGGGAATATGGCCTGATAAAGAGTGCCACGCAGTAGAAGATATCTCTCATTTTCCCAAACACTAATTTTCCTATTGTCAAAAGTAAAGTATTGCATAAATCACTATTTTCAATACACAGTGACCCTCTCAGAAAGTGCAGAGATACGCAGAAACCTCTAAATATGAAGGTTCTTTTGGTTTACAAAACTAAAAGTAATGAATATAACATATTTGTTTTTAAAACTGAAATTTGCCATTAAAACACTGGTATCTTACAGTTTTCAGCTTTAAAATTACCAGAATTTTCTAAGCAGATTTCTATCATTCCTCAAAAAGCTTTAAAAAAACCTGAAAAATTAGGAAACATTCTAGATAATCTAATAAATGGTTCTAATGATAAAGCACATATAATAACAACAAACTGGAAGTTTTCAAGATCTTTTCCATGTTAAGATGGTAAATACATTTGATGGTCAGAATGAATTGCAATTCAGATGTACAGTTGACATTTACTGGTGCTTTCCGGTTCCAGTATCATTTTGGCTGCTTTAGTAATAGTTCACAGATATTACAGCACTGCTGATGAAAACTGCAGCAAGAAATGTTATGTCTTTTTTCACAGATAATGTATGTCATTATCAATAGCGTGGAGTAAAATGATCCAGGCTGGTTTTGCCTGCTTGCATACCTGTTGTTTTGCTAACAATTTGTCTTTTATCTCTAACTCCATTTTTAACTGTCTTTCCAGAAGACTAGCTTTCTCCATGATAGTTGCTATAGTGATCTCCTTCTGATGAAGCTCTTCTGTCAGGTCAGAGATTTCTGTCTTCATTCTTTCCTGCTCAGAGCGATGGGACTGCTCCTCTCGATAAACATGGTTTCTTATCTGTAGCAAATATGTTTCAAAAAGAAAAAATGTTGTGCAGTAAATATGATTGCATCACTTGCTACCTATCGGTGACTTTTTTGCTGTTGCTTCCAAGGCACCAACTCTTCTAACTGAATCAGAGATTTTTGAGATTGTATAATAAAATGTCTTAATGAATCAGTGCACATAGCTTTATTTATTTTTACATCTTTTTTCAACCCTTCTCTTGTGCTTTCATTTCCTTATTTAGTATTAGAAATGTATGAAATACAAGGCATTTAAATTAACATTTAAAAAGAATGTAATAAAAATAATGTTAATTTTAAGAATTCGAATTTATGGCAAAGAATATCGAAGGAAATACCCATTCAATAAACCTAAGTATGATTTATTTATATTGCTCCTAAGTTAATTTAGGTTTAAAATAAGTTTAATGCAGCCTAAATTAACTTAGGAGCAATATAAATAAATCAATCTAGAGGCTCTTTAATGAGAAACTATGTTAGAAATAAAGAGTATATGGTAAATCACTTTATGAGAATTATTCCTGCCATTTTATATAAAATTTGAGGTCAAGCTTTCTGCACTATTTCCTGTGCAGAGTTCTCCAAAGGATCAACACAAAGATTGTTTTCATAATCTTTTTGCTATAAGCAACAATTTAGTACTGATAGTTTTATTATGTAAGAAACAAAACTACAAAAACCAGCGCAACAGTTGAACTGATTTTAATAATTCCTTGCAGTGCTGTACACAATCAGTAACAGATGGCATTTCATTTTTATTTATGCAAACTACACAGAAATACTAGAATTGTAAACAAATAGATGTAGATGCAGAAAACCTAAGAGCTAGACCATGACTATCATGCCAAAATTGCTGTGCCCAAGTCAGCTGCATCCAATTAGAGATATTCCTGCTTACACTGCTACTCAGCGAAACCACAACACGCCTGTAAGAGGAGTTCTGAGCATCCTCTGCTCCCAGAGTGTTTTTGCCTGCCAAGCCATATGCCATTCCATGGTGCCATGCCACTACTGCTTGCACACAGCGCTTCTGAAATGTGCAGTGCAATGGGATGCATAGTTCAAACAAAAGAGCACTGCCCTAGACTGTGCAGCAGGTGACTGATTAAGCTTAGCCTTGTGTGGGTACGTGCCATAGTGACCTGTGTCAGTTGATCTGTTAGCTTGTCTTACATCTGAGACCACCTACAAACTAGTACTTACTTCCTATAGCCTATTAATTACTCATAGCCTTGGAGGGTTTATTACTTGCATGGTATTATCTGAATCACAGTGATGCTCAGGCATGGTCTCTTCCGTTATTTCAATGAAGTAGCTAGCTCTGTTGTTAGTGCACAGAATTACAGCTATACAACCACCTCCAGAAATGCAACCATATATGAAAACTTTTTCATATATGGAAACTTCATACTCTCCTAAAGCCAGTTTATCCTCCTGCTCTCTTCTGCATATGAACATACCCAAGGTCAGTACTCTGCTTGCTTTTTAAAATCCCATATTGCAGTTGAGATCTGGAAATACTTAACAATATGAAATACCATGTTTCGCTCTTCTCGCTGGTATTCTTGACTTTGTGCCAATAGTAATAACTCAGCGTTTTTATTTTCTAGTTGCTCAGTAAGTTGTACACAAGATGATTGACGCCTTTAAATAAGAAATAAACAAAACATGAAACAAGCAGAACATTCAATAACCTTTACCTTACAGTATCCTCTCCTCAGCATAAAACAGTGAAGGACCTGCTCACTGATAATAAACAACCAACCAACCAAAAGATTTGGCCTAAACCGAGTTCAATCTTGGAAGATCAAGGACAATGCAAATGTGTGCAGAAAGAGTCCTCAAATGTCTTGCAGATTAGTATTTCATATAATCTCAAACAGCTAGGGTAGATTAGATACACTATAAAAAGATGAACATTTTACTCAAAGGAGGTTGGGGAGAATCTTAATCGCACTACTTCCAAAGCGTTCTAATGCTGAGAAAAGAAAGGCAATGTAAACATATAAACAGAAATAAATGAAATGCATTGATTTGTAAAGATCTAGGAAGCATTAAAGCCTTTTAACAGAGCCTGCATCTATTGCCTGCAATCTCATCATATATAATTGCTAACGAAAATGTTTATTCAAAAATTGTTTAAAATCCGACATTTGAATCCAGAGTATCTTTTTAAACAGGCTTAATTTAAATCAAATGTAAGAAAAGTTATTGGCGGAGAAGTATTTGTTAAATATTGTCTTCAACAGACATACTTCAGTTGAATTTCCTGCATATCTTCATACTCCCTGATTTTCAATAATTCTGTATGCAACTGTTGGCATTCCAGTTGTATTCTTCTCCAGAGAGCATCCCGTGACTGCAGCTCATTTCTCATTTCTGAAAAGCCTGCCTCCATGTTCTAAAGAAACAAGCAAATACATAAATAGTTAATAAAATGAGACTGTAGTAGCACAAAATGCTGTATATTAACACATAATTTTCAATACCTGTATAATTTGTATGAAAGGACATACATGCTTTTATTTTGAATTTCATTTCTGAAAAAGGCATTGCTTTCATGTCAGTTCCTTTCTCCAGAAATGTCATCTAAAAAATCAGATGCTGAATATTCTTCAGCTCTTGCAACATTCCAATGCATCTGTCTCTGAAACTATCATAGGAAACATCATTCAGAAGTTCTTTATTGCACTAAATGCATCTAAAATACATAGTCTGCTTGTTTGAGCAGGTTCTGCACCCTAGAACATGCTTCACATGCAGGAATTAGTGCCATAAGTAACTTGCATTTTCTGTTTTCCTAATAGCATTTCTAAATTTATAAGCTTGAAAAGGGGAAGGCTATAGAAAAGCAGGATTAGGTGTATGCCTTCATTAAACATTGCCTGGAAGCTTGGAGTAGATACACCTAGACTTAAGTACTTAGGTAAGGTGTGTGCGCAGTCATCTCCAAAACTAGTTCTATGTGCATGGAGCTAATTGCTTATTTAAATGAACATCACAAAAATTTAAACAATCACAAAGAGATTCTTCTTAGGGACTCCATAAATCTTGTCTCTATTTTACCTTTAATTTCTGATTGATCATGTGATAGACAACCTGAAGATACATGTTATATTTGGCATCATAAAATCTGAATTTAAAAAAAAAAATCAGAATTCCCCCAAGATACACTGAAAACATACTAAAGATAAGAACTTGGAAATATAACCACAAATAACAAAAGTAGCAATAATAATCAGATTCTCGCAACAGTAATATCCAGAGAATATTTATTTCCTCTCCCCCAAGATCCAAAGTTCTGTTCCAGATAAAAAAGACTTTCCAAGGATGTTGATCTTTTGCTTTTAAAACTATTACACTAAAAACACTAGTATTTTTCATCATTTCTTCATTTTATTTTAATATAGTTTCCATGTTTAATAGCAAAAATAAAGCCTTTAAACTTTCAAAAGACAACTAGAATCCAGAAGTGACACCACAAGCAAGGAACTTCAAAGGTTTATTTTCCTTAGAGGATCATATGAGAATGACCTTCCTTCCAAGAAGCCTGTGGTTTTCCTGTGGCTGAGAGGGCTGCTGAAGACAGATATGAAGCGCTTTTGCGTTTTTTATAGGGGCTGCATATATAGATTCATTCGTCTTATCCTTTGTTATATTAAGGCTGAGAGAGCTTTTTTAAACTCTGAAATGCAAGCCTGGGCATATTAAAGTGAAATAAAGCTTAATGAACTGTTAAAATTGTCTGCAAGACTTGCTTATGAACATCTTCATGACTTTAACATTGAAGAAATAGCCACAATTATTTTATAATATATGAATTTGGGGGAAGGTTACCCCTCTGATGTCATTCTGGGGTGGATAAGGGGAATGAATGCTGCATAGTTGTGTGATAGAAGTCATATCATCTGTGGCAGACTGCAGTCATCATACATATTTACATAAATTGTATTTTCTTCTGTGAATTATAATAATAGCAGAGACAACAGCAGCCCCAGCAGCAGCCCCAATAATAACTGAAACAGAACTTCAGGTGAAGAGTTTCACACATCACTTAGAAAAAAAAAATTAGATATGTAGCACTTATTATTTTAGGAAATATCTATTGCATCTAGTTAAAACACCAAAATGAAAATTAATTTTGAACGAGAAAACTTTAGGTTTTGTTTAGAAAATATCTACTGAAATGTAATTTTTTTAAGAGTCTGTTTCAAGTTGAAAAATTTACCAAATCCT
>JAVJGG010000027.1:15793436-15817115 GCA_035590195.1 Aviceda cuculoides
GTCCATCTTGGAGCCGGCTGGCATTGGCTCTGTTGGACATGGGGGAAGCTTCCAGCAGCTTCTCACAGAAGCCACCCCTGTAGCCCCCACTGCTACCAAAACCTTGCCATGCAAACCCAATACACTGTTCAACCTTTTAAATATAATTATATGCTGTATTTCTATGCAAATTAGTGTCCAGCAGCTGACTTAATCCAGACTTTCCAAGAACCAAGCCTACTGTATGATGTTTTCAGACTGCCTCTCATGTATGGCTGCAATTAAGTTTGTCAGACAATTCATAAGTTAGAGAAATAAACTGTAGTTTGGATCTTCTAAAGTTCATATTTCCTGTACAGCCAACAAACTGGTCTTCTATACATTTCACTTGATCAGTTTCCTTGCTAATTAATAGTATGAGAGAAACGTTTAGAAGCAGACATGAAATGGTCATAGGCATAGAAGATACATGAGGCGCAATGCTAGGCTTGCTACCATTGCCATCAGCCTTCTCCCCATCAAGACTCCCGTCTAATCCTCCCTCCTTTACCCACATCAGGTCCAGCTATTCCCATCCTCCACCTAGCACTCCTTCATGCAAATCTGCTTACTTCTTCTGGCTTACAGCAGGCCTTGCACTTCTTTCTTTCTCATATAGACATTCCTAATAAACTAGATTCTCCAAGCGACACATTTTCACCAATACATTGTCTTTACATCAGTGTTTCCCTTCTGCAGCTATTTGCAAATGTGGCTTTTCTAACTAACACAGCAATATTCCCCACCACCAGCACAGTTATTCTGCAACTTTCTGCCCTTTAGCTGATTATGTTATGTACACCTAGCTCCCCTTCTACTTAAAATTCCTTCAGCGCTTCCTACAGCTCCTGTATTCTATTCGCAGGATTCCAGAAATCCTCTTGCTTGAAGATTTACCTAATGGCTACAGCACAGTGACATCTACTCTCACTGTCATACAGCATCTATCCACCTGTTCCAATTGCCATGATTTGTTCCACTCCATATTCTAGTCCCGCTACTTTTGATGGCAGCCTTTTTAACAGGCTCCGAAACAGAGTTTTTTTTCTTGCATATCAGTAACTTGTAAACAGGCAAACGACTCTGAACTAATGTGCAAATGAAATGTATAAACATCACGTGCTAAACTGGGCTGTTCTGACAACACCTGAAATTAACCTCCACCACATATATGTTAATTCCTGTAAAGATATTGCATATGAAGTTACAACTCTGCAAGGTTGTCTATAAACAGAAACAGATTATCTTTCTCCAGAAAGAGTCAAAGAAGTTACTATAGGCCACTCAATATATTACTGAACCTTGAAGTGCTTAAATAAATAAGCAAAAGCATAATTTATATATGTTACCAGAAAGAAACAGCAATCCAAATCATTCCTGATCTGTTTCAAACATAGCTAATAAAAAAAGCTGTAAAGATCTTGTATTATCTATCTCAATCTTGTCAGAACTCATATATCACGACCAAAAGAAGAGGCCCAAATGGCTGTTGTCATAGATCAGTGCTACGTTGAAAAACAGTAAACTAGAGGTAAGATAAAAGCTGATGGTTCTTCACATGGCTGGCAACTAAAAATTCACTGACTGCAAAATCTTCTCTCAATAATAATAAAGTATGCCATACACTTTTCTATTTACTAGCTATATGGCACAGTGTACACCAAGGTGTAAATCAGATAAAGACGTTTCATAGAAGTCATTTATATACAAGGAATCGAGTGAACTAGGCTAAGTTCTTGCAGATGTTAAGGATATAGGAAAGTTATGGAACCATAGATAAACAGACAAGAATAAAATATACCACTACATAGCAAACATATTTCTGATTTCTCTTTAAGTGTTACTCAGAAAATTGTACTGTTCACAGCTCATTCTGTGTTCCTGCAAAGAATATACCTAATGTATAGCTATTTCATACAGGCATCTCAGTACAACTTTTTAAAGTATACTCCTAAGTAATTAATTGTCCAACATTAAATCCATAGTCATGAAAAAGAAAAACTATTACTACCTGGGCCTGGTTTTGGTACATTTTCAGATCCTCCCGGAGTTTCAGATTTTCCTCTTCTAGTTTATTCTTGTTTATTGCTATTTCATTCACAGTTGCCTTTAGCTTTCCAATAATCAAGTCATTCTTTTCACTTTCGGGCTGGCCATAGGTAATTACCTCTTCCTGGTTTTGTTTCTTATTGCTTATTTGGAATTGATAATTCTGGATCTGCTTCTATAAAACAAGAAAATCTTTTAAATGAAATTCAGTAATTATATGTAAATTGCTAGGACCAAACCATTACTACTAAAATCATAAAGCTATTTCCATCTTCACCAGGATTTGCTTAGAAAAGATGTCACAATTGGAACAGTTTGCACTACTTCGCTAAAGGATACTTCCTTTTTTTAGTCTCATGTTCCTTGCCCTCAGTAAAAAAATGTTTCAGAAACTTTCAAGGGCACAGAATTTTTTCAAGGATTTTTCTCCTCTGCTGTGTACTTCCCTAGCACTTAATGTTAATTAGCCTCAAATGTGAAAAAGGTGATTACGATGACCTACTCAAAGCAGCTACCTATAAAAAATAATTTGAGAGAAATGTTCTTTGATTCATTGAACTCAGTAGGAGTTGTGTGTGTGTGCGCCTCAGGATAGATATTAACCTTTGACTAGAGGGCTAGCATTACATAGTTCATGTATAAACAGATCAGTTACTGCAGGAACTGTACTTCTTTGTTATCTTTATCCTTAAACTTGGGGAAGAATCATTCGCGCATTCTGCAGAGTCCCACACTCCATTCAGTTTCTTGTACCAATTAAAATCCTAAACCCAAAACTTCAGAAAATTGGTATTGCTAGTATTTGTGAATTCACAGGCATCGTGAAGAAGCACAATTACTATGGCAACTCTTTTTGCTATGTAAAAAACCATCCACGTGGATCCCTCTACTGGGAGATTAACAAGCAGCAGTAACCTTTCATAAGAGAATTAGCTGAAAAATGACAACAAAATATAACCTGGAAACCATATATCACGTGCAGAGATCAAGTTGAGCAAGAAAATGTACATTAAAAATAAATAGGGTCACAAATACTGTAGTTCATTGACAAGGACTGCAAAAAGGCATGCTTTAGACAGCTTTTGATGTCATTGACTATGTTCCCATAATTTGTGTTGGCTGAATACCTAAGTAGAACTGACCACTGGCTGCATATCAAATAAAAAGCCAAAAGAAATTTGCAGGAAATTTTCATTTCTACAGATAACAAATTAAGGTCCCCTTGACATCTAAGTTACAGAGTCTGACATACAAAAATGTCAAAGCATCCTGTGAAAAATACAGTGCAAGACTCCAGCTGGAAATACTCACAAAAGAGGAATTTGAGACAGAGACACAGGACCAATTAATGCTTTTGAAACAGTGAAGGGGTAACAGTCTGATAGACTGTTAACTATTTAACAAATTAGTCGGTGTTACGTTACAGTTGTGACGAAAATTGGCTTCAAAGAAAGTTCACTGATGGCAGTGAAAAGCTCAACAGAACAATGTGGATGATCACCTTGAGTACTCTATTTTGACTTATCTAACTCTATAATCAACATGCATCGGTCGGTAGTTTTGTCTAGTCAAAGCCTCGCTTGTTAACACATTTGTATGGAAGTTCAATAGTTGCAAAATAATGCTTTCATCATCTAAAAACAAAACTTAACTGTCATCCTTGGAAATTCTGGATATAGGTAAAGAGTCTCATAGGAATTGTTAAGAAAGTGTTTCACTAGATTAAAATCCAATGAGCTTAGTAACAGTGGAAAAGGAGATTACCAGTCAGTAATGTAATTGGCTTCCTCTTACTTAATTTTCGAGCTGTCTTGTGGCCCAGTTAATTTGTAAGTTATTTTTAAATTTTTTTTAGAGCAGGATAGGTCATCAAGACATCATTAAATCAATATTTTGTTCTGGATTGGAAGGAATTAAAAAAATAAAAATATGCTAGATCAATAGGTTATATAAAAAAGGTAATAAGCAAATTGGCAAGTGAAAAAGAATCACAAAGTCAACCAATGACTGAATGGTAACTTGAAACCTGAAAAATATGATAAAAAAGGGTAAGTGATCCAACAAACAACTCCAAGTGTGATTTTGGAGTAGCATACAGAAATTCATTTTTCTGCATAAATCATATTAATGTATATTTATGATCTTCAAAAAAAGTGAGGGCTATCTTAGATTTGAGGGAACTTTATATTTGAGTCAACATAGTAATGGCATGTACTACTTACTTGGTAAGATACTTTTCAGTAATTTGTCATCACAATTATTTGCATATTAGTAAATAGTATAGAAGATAAAAGTATATCCACAGTATATTTAAAAAGTAAATAGGAACATGCACTGCTTTTTGCAGGTTTTTTTAATCAGAGATATTGTAATTTTCATCATGATACTTATTAATTTTCTCATTTTCATGAGAAAAATAAAATAACTGCATGTATCGTTAGATCTTTCAGTATGGGTCTGCCTTACCTAAAGCAATGTATTTACTACCAGTATATCCATGTATTGTCAGATTCACTATAAGCTTAGAGTGTTCAGATTTTTTAAATTAAGTTAAAATAACTCTAGCTGAGCTAACAGCTCACTTTCTTCCTAAAGCAAGAAGGTGGGAATATTACCTGAAATAGATTACATTTCTCGGACAATAATTTTTGTTGAGCATCTAAATAAACAAGATAATTTTGGCAGATTGTCCCTTTCTTATTCCATTCTCTTGATTTTGCCTGAAATTCCTGAAAGACAGCAAAACAAGGCTAGTAAACACAAGGAAAATAATTTTTTTCTTTAATCTAAATAACTTTGTAATTTGTATAGTTCTAAGAAAAATCTAGTTTTTTAATTAATACATAATCTTTCCATAATTTTGGAAAGAAGAAAAAAAAAATCAAGGATATAAACAGGCATCCAATCATCTTCACCAGAAAACCCCCAGTCTTAAGGGCTGTTAATCTGAAAAAAAATGGGTAGTAAACATAATCATTGAATAAAAATGATAAAATATTGTAAATAACTTCCATTGCTGTAGATCTTAGAGTTATGACTATAATACACCCATTTTATTGGGGGGTAGTTCCTCCAATACTTTAAAGTCACTCCAGTGACTTTAAAGTGATACCAGTATCAAATAGAGCAATCAGCAGGGAATCAAATCCTTAATAGTCAGACAAATGTTTTGGGAGCTTGCTTTTTTCTTTTTGAACAAATGGGACAACAGCTACTGTGAATAAATTTTACTTGTTGCTCCCTTTACAATTGCTGCTTCTAGTTCTGAGTTTACCTAGTTTAAACAAAAACTTGTTTAACAAATTCTATTATATCAGATTTATCTAATACGATTTTTGTATTTGCACTTATATTCCTCTTCATAGTGTATTTGAATTTGCTCTTAAATCATACTAGATCTTATACGTTCACAACTAGACTTTAATGGCAGTAACCTACAAAATCAGTAGGAGAACTCCAGTTACTAAAGCTGTTACTCTTTTAGTTTGAAGAATTAGCAAAATAACAGTATACTCTTTTATACAGTGAAATATATAATACCTATAAGCTGTTATGAGAACTTCCTTTCTCACAATGGAAATGTTGGTTCCAAAAAGATAGATGATTTTTTATAATTATTCTAAACTGGTATATTCCCCAAATTTAAAACAATAAGATTTTATTTGTTACTGAAACAAAACTGAATGCTTTCCAACATAGATTAATACAAATCTTCTCTTATAGCTTTCCTAATACCTGCTTTGGCATTTTAAACCAAGAAACATCTTCCCATTTTACAAAATGTGATACAAATGGAGTTTCAGACTACTTAATGAGGACTGCAGGTTCAAGGCCTTACTAAAGCACTGCTGAGCTTAGTAGATTTTCAACACAGTAATTATTTCCTGAATACTAGAATTTGCTGAATATATTCCAAGCACTCATTTTTCATACTGCATAATTAATCAAATTATAGCATTGTGTTACATTATTTTCACATTTTAATCTTGAGTGAGGTCATTCTCAAATTAGCTGGATCAGACAGTTTCACAGTAGTGATATATTTAGTCAACGATAGATGTATGACCCATTTATTATTCTTGTAGTAGCAGATGTTGGCAGCTATGCTCAGTCCAAAGTGTAGTAGGTTTTCTGATGGTAAGGTCTCTTCCATGTGGAAAAGACAGCAACATTATGTAGAGCTAGGCTGTGTCCAGGATGTGTCCTGTTATGTAGGTACAGTCACCTGAAGGTCACAGAAGATAGTCCTATACCTTACAGAATAACATAAATATAATATAACAAAATAAAGATCCTAAAACCCTGCTTAATTGGAGCTTAAGTTTGAAAGTCCTTCAAATCTACCAGATCTTATTTTTTTTATTTTAAATTTCTCAAAGTGTCTAAATCATCTACATCATAAATCTACATTAATCTACACCATAAGCCTGTAAATCTTCACAATGCTTAGCAGCTAGGCAATTAGCTCACACTTTCAACTGGTATTCCTCTACTTACTTTCTCTACAGGACCCAGTTTAGTAAATGCTCAAAGCACGCACTATATGATGCTCTTTACAAAGGATGGCCAGAGAAAACGTCAGGGTTTTTTTGTGATCCTCCTATACTTCTTCGGGCTAGTGGTTAGACTGTTCTTCCTACATGTGGAAGACTCAGTTTAATAATCTTCTTTCCAGACAGAATCTGAACCAGAATCTTCCCATGTTAATTTTCTGCCTAACAAACAAATGTTATTTTTCAACAGGCTCTGGAATTCTTCCTTTTGAAGTTGTTTCACTTTGCACAGGATACCAGCAAATTTATTGGATAAATAAAAAAGAAGCAGCAAAAATTAGCCCAGCTAGAAATTATATCACTCAATTATAAGAAATGAGACTGAATATCAGTTTCTGCACCTGTGAATGTAGCCAGAAGAGTATCTGGGGAGAAGCCACAACTTGGACGCACACTCTCTATATGCCAGTTCTCTGTGCTGGCTAACTCTCCTTTTGGCCCAATAAATATTTGATTATTCCACAGATCATAATGTAACTTCTAACTCGGAGACGTCAAGGCTGGGAATTATGATCAGAAATCAGTATCTTCCTGCATCCAAGAATAAGTCAGCTAAAATCCATTCTGTGTCCAGAGGGAGAGGGAATATGACCGAATCCTGACCTCAGCATCTCATATTATCTAGTCCCCCACTCGGTATGTTAGATTCTGTGGAATGTGTTTTTAAGTGCTTAATCCTTCCTCATGCGTTACCAAGGGAAACTAGGCACTGAGGTCAAGGTTGTGGATTGCCTCAGGCACATGGGTGCTGACAGGATATGTGTGTAGCAAGCAGTTTTCCAGTCCTAAATCCTTTTTCTATCTATCCTTACGTGGTCGAAGTTGTCCTGAGGTCTATAAAACTTGAACTAATGGTAGGTATTCGGTGACAGTATCCTGCATATGTGAAAGGTCCCATGCCTCAAGAGATTATATTATCCAGTACACATATATTAATTAGGAAAAAGTAAAATTTATTTATAGTTACACTTATGAAGAAAATTATCTATACTAACTCATAAAACTACTAAAAACAGTAATAAAGCTTGGATAAAAGAACAACACCTGAATATTAAACTTCTTGATAGAGCAAGAAAATTATATAATTTTTGTGGAATTATCAGGAAATTTTAAGTTTACAACTGTAAACCACAAATTAGTTCTAAAGGCATATTAAAATTAGCATATAGTAACAAAGTATTCTTACCTCCAGTTTCTTGTATAAATCTCTCAGTTCAGATGGTATCTCTAGGCTTTCCTCACATTTTTCTCTATTTTCAACCTTTTTTTGTTTTAACTGATGTGACTGTAGCTTTTCATAACTACGTGTCAACTTTGAAAACTAAAAATGAAAGCAGAGTTGAACAGGCAGAATCTATCAAAGATGACCACATGGCCAAAGTTTTCTTTGAACTACAACTGCCAACCGCAGCTTCGGCATTCTGAATATTTAATCAATGTAATAAAGAATCAATTAATAAAGGTAATTTATTAGAGATGAACAAGACTAAGCTCTCATATAAATGTTAACTAAGTGTTCAAACGGGTCCATTTGACAGCTACTTAATTCTGCTGAAGTTCTTTAGGGCACTGTTACCCATAGTCATTTCCTCTACAATGTTTGTGTGGAATGTTCTATACTTGTTTACTGCCATCTTGTGTTGACTTTTTAAAGGGTGCTTCACTAGCCAGAATGAAGGATTATCATTAACATATTTTAAATTTGCATGTTTCTTTTTTGTCACGAAAATTGTTGAAATGTTATCTGTGTGATGATTGCATTCTTCTGGAATCATTAAGTACCAAAGAGTGTCTATGGGAATTAGACACTAAATACTGTTCTGCCTATTGATCTTACCATGAAAGTATGGCTTAGAAGTCAAAGGCAAAGGAGTCAGAGGCAGAGAAGGGAAGGTACCAGTAGAAGTACCAGCCTCTTCAGAAGGTACCAGCCTCTTCAGAAAAATGGCCGGTCTGATCAACAGCAAAGGGGCTAGCAGCCATTAACAGGTTCGATACAGCAAACTGACATTGTCTGGTAGAGATATGTACATCTGGTTTCAAAAAAAAAAAAGGTAAACCAAGGACACTGACAAAGGAAACACTACAAATATGGTCTTGAGGGAAGCCGAGTGAAAGAACTTTGTGAAGAATGTTAAGTAGAAAAGAAGCTTACAACTATGAATACTGATCATGTCTCTTGTTTTGTTCTTTTAAATTCAGGTATATAAGACTTAAAAAATTCTGACTCTAACAGAAAGTTCTTTGCCTAACCAAACAAAATCCATAAAATCTCATATTTTTGTTAACTTCTCAAATGAACTGCTGTCTGGAAAAGAAATTATCTCCAAGGAAGTAATTGGAAATGGAATGGAATCCTATTGAACTGACGTGGAATAAGCAACTGAGGTCTGTGCAGATCATAAAGATGGCCAAAGAAGTCCGGAAAAGATACAGAACAGAAACTGGAGTTAAAAAATCATCTGGAAACTTCCTAGAGACATTTGAGATTATTTGGGGAACTCATAATATGGAACAGCACAAAAGAATTGAAAAGATGACCAGAAGATAGATTGTCCTAGACTAGAAAATTTTGTGAAATGGGGAGGTCCAGGGATAGAATTTGGAACTTCTGAATAGAAATCCTGTAACATGGACTTACAGAGCTGAGATACCACCTTCAGAACAAAATAAAAAGACTTGAAGAGAAGCTGCCTATATTTGAAATTGACCTTGCCAGAGAACACAATTAAGATAAAACATTTAAAATGGGTCAGAATATCCAGGATCGAACAACATGGAACTCATTGCCTTTGGAAGAAAGATGCCCTTTTTCAAATAACAGGAGTTTTCTCTTGAATATATTATGGCATATGTGAACTGCCTGGGAAGAGCAAACTCAGATGAAGACAGGTATTAGACTGTTCATGCTAAAAAGTCTAGGAAATACAGGATCCAACACTTCAGCAAATCAGTCTGAAATGGAACAGAATGGCCAAAATGAGAAAATTTAGTTTGAATATTAGATTTATATAATGAGAGTAGGATAGTTCAGACAGATTATAGTCTGGATGTTACCATGCCCAGAAACTAGACTAAAAGTCAAGAATCCTTCCATTTAATGCTAGATATTTGCTTTACAAATAAGGTCCAAGTTGTTCTATTTGCATGTTGTACAAGTTAAAAAAAAAAAGATGAGATGTTAGTGAGCTCTGGGGTAGAATTCATCTAAGTTTAAATTTCTGAAAGTTAGATATCCAAGCATGAGCTACTCTGCATTAGAAAAAGCTGCCTCCAAATGCTTAGTCATTTCAGCTATCTTAAATTCTGGTCATACACTGACATGAATTATATTCTAGGGGTGTCCATTTCCCTCCACTGATTCTAAGGGAGCACAAGGTAGCTCAGACATAGTCATCTAGCTTTTAAATGTCTAAGTGAGTCAATTAGTTGAAAGTGCTTAAAGCAAGAATGGATTCTTGTTCTTCTGCTGAGGGATTTCTGTCATTTTCAAAATGAGAATAACTACTAAGCATTAATACAGAAAAAAATGAAGGAAAAAAGTAATGAAGATGAACCCCTAAAGTTTTTGCTATTTAATTATGACAAAAGGTTGTACATTTGAATGAGTGCAGCAGTGTGGCCTAAGAGTTTCAGGTTACATATCAGGAGTTAATTCCCTAACATAAGAAAAATACAGTTTTTACTGCATTCAACAGGCACACAGTCAATTCAGTGGGAATGTTGCTCATTAAACAGTTGCTTTTATCAGTAGCAAGGGTAAAAAGCACAGAGGACCACAGAAGCAGTATATCAGAGAGAAATTTGTTCTGAATAGCCTAGCATTCTTTCTGCGAGCTAAAAAAAATGATCCTTTCTATTTCTACCAAGATTAGGAAGGAACAAAAATTGAGAGGGATTTTAAGAATACGTTTGCAGAGAGATACAGTGCTACTGGTAAATAGTAACACTTACACCATTAGTGGAAAACTAAATTGTAGCTCTTAAGATTATACAGTGTAGAAGGAGGTATAACTTTCAAGTGGGGATAAGAACCAAAAGAAGGGAGAAAAAGGAGATAAGGCAAAGATTAATATTGTCAGGGAAGCTCTATATTTTAGATATGAGTTTGTGCGGCTAAGAACTGAGATGTTAAAGTCATTCTATTGTAGACACTGCAGCACTGTAATTTAAGAAAGAAACTCATTAAGGAGATGTGGTAAAAGCTAGAGGAGAAAAGTTGGATAGTCCTACTGTCTTCCATAGGTGCTTGGAATCGTTCTGACAGGCAAACTTCCTGTTTATCACATAGAGAATCTAGGCAGGCCTCCTAATTTAGGTGCTCAACAGTTTACTTTTTTGGTCAATGTGTACTGAATGGGCATTATTACATGAAGAAATATGGTTTGGTGAAATGAGAGGAATGGGAATCAGAAAACAAAATGCAAACAGCATCAGTGCTGAAACCTTTGGTAAAATAGATAGGATGACTGAGAGAGAAGGAAATGTTTGGAGGCATAGATCGGGAAAGTGATGTATATTATTAAGAGCTAGAAACCCAAACTTCTTGCATAAAGAAGATAAAAGAAAAAGCAACCAGAAAACTCAAAGAAAGGTTAGGTGGTCTGAGTGGTAACTAAAAGGGAAAATCTTGGCAAGAAGTATAACCAGGTCTACAGAGAGAAGCTTGTAGGTTAGGAAGTATCAGATTCTTTAAAAAAAACCCACAAAGAGAAAACTTGTATTTGCCCATGGAAAGGACTTGTACGGCATTTAACAACTTCCAAATCAAAATCTTTGTGAAAAATGACCTGGAGTTTCAATGTCAGAAAGCTGAATTTCAGTGAAGTTCTTAGCAACAACATGTAACATAAACCCAGTCTTTTTTAGCATGTGATAAAAAAAAAATTAAGAGGAAAAT
The DNA here is from genome assembly GCA_035590195.1 of Aviceda cuculoides. Lineage (NCBI taxonomy): Eukaryota > Metazoa > Chordata > Aves > Accipitriformes > Accipitridae > Aviceda > Aviceda cuculoides. Next base: position 15,804,957 of record JAVJGG010000027.1, read on the forward strand.
ATTGCAGCAAATGTGAAAAAGGATGAGAAAAGAGAGCTCTGCTATATTTTGGGGGATAGTTCTGCATTGCTAAAGGTACCTTACCACTTATATGTAAAAAGTCACACCATTTTTCATTGTATCATGTTTATCTTCTCGATAATCATGCTAAGATGTTGTTTCTTTTTCTGTAATTTCTGTAAATTATAAAATAGCTTTTGTCTCTAGCTACTTTCCCAAATGATTAAAAGTGTTAATTACACAACAATCAAAACATTCTCTGCTTACTCACAGAACTGTTTGCTAAATCAATTTCCATATATAAAAGAAAAAATAAAGACAACATAACCTTAAAAATAAGTTATACATGTATTTGTTTGACGGATTTGGGTGGTAAGTGCTGTCACCTCTAAATGAAAATAATTATATCCAATTTATGCATTCCGAGATGATTCTATGAGAAGTGTGATGACTGGCAATTTTTAATTATAACAGTAAACCTCTGGTAGGAGAATCCAGTGAAGGAAACAGTAGAATAGCAGGAAAAACAATGCAGAAGTGTGTATGTTAACTTCTTAAAAACTGAGGAACAGAATAGACTGAAGTTCACTACGAATTTAGATTCATGATTGAAGTGGAAAATAATGAAAAAACAAAAAATACAGGCACAGAGCAAACACAGCCAAATAGAGTCATAGAATCATAGAACCATATAATCATAGAATCATAGAACGGTTTGGGTTGGAAGGGGCCTTTAAAGATCATCTAGTTCCAACCCCCCTGCCATGGGCAGGGACATCTTTCACTAGATCAGGTTGCTCAAAGCCCCATCCAACCTGGCCTTGGACACTTCAAACAATGGGGCATCCACAACTTCTCTGCGCAACCTGTACCAGTGCCTCACCACCTTCACTGGAAAAAAAAAATTCTTCTTTATGTACAATCTAAATCTACTCTCTTTCAGTTTAACACCCTTGCCCCTTCTCCTGGTACTACAGGCCCTTGTAAAAAGTCCCTCCCCAGCTTTATTACAAGTCCCCTTTAAGTACTGAAAGGCCACAATACGGTGTCCCTGGAACCTCTTCTTACCCAGGCTGAACAACCCCAACTCTCTCAGACTTATAGAGCTGTTTCATCCCTCTGATCATCTTTGTTACCATCCAGGTTACTCTCATTTTGATACTGTGTTCCCCTATGGAAAGCTATCAGACCACTTTAATAATCCCTGTAAATCAGGCATACTAAAACCAGAAAAAAATACAGCAAATACATGATGAGAATAGTTTAAGTCTTAAAATTCCTAATGTGCATCAGAGTCTTATTAGCATGAATCTAACTACCTATTCTAAAACCAAGGTTTTAGTTTATTAGTCCAAAGTCAGGAAATCAAGTATCTGTCTTCATAACAGATATCACAACCACATAAAAATCCACCCAACGTGTTTGGACATGTCAGTACAGAAATGATAATGGAGCTTGATAGGAAGCTGTAGTCATCATCATTTGTGTGACATGATTCACCTTTCCCAAATCCATAAAGGTACATCTATACCATTAGGCATGTATAAGCTCTTTATACTGCAGTCATAAAATAATGAAACTGAGATTTTTCTTACTTGAGATTGCAGTGCTTGAAACTGAGTTTCATAATTCTGAGCCATTTCATATTTAGTTTTCTGTAAGTCTTCCAGTTTCTGTCGTAGCAGTCCCACCTACAGTTAGAAAGAATTCAAACTTACCTTTTCTGAAGTGTTCCAAAATAGTCATTTGAAACACTGAAAGAAGACCATTTCTTGAAAGGTAGATATGTAATATATATATTAATTCAGTAACTTAATAATAAAACTGGCTATCACAAACCCAGATAGTGTCAACATCAATTTAGGGATTTTATAGTAAAAAAATCTGATTGTATGCTTATGTTATGATTTAATGATAATACTGCATGAGTCTGTCATGAAAGACCATTTAATGAAAGCTCTGCTGACCCAACTATACAATGAACTGCTGTGCCCCATTGTTAAAATTTTGCTTGAATGGCTTATAAAAATCATATAAATTACTTTCAACTACTTACGTACAAATTATCAGGAGACACTGTAGACTTGTTTCAGCATGGCACCTATGTTTTTCTGGAGGGGCAGCTGGAAGCTAGGTAAAATATGCTAAAATATTTCAGATAACTCTGTACAGGCAAATAAATTGATGCTTTAAGGATTGGCTAGCTGAATTATTCTCTTGGCTTCTCTGACTACAGTGACTAAGGGCAAGTTCCTAATTGCTCATTAGCGAGAGTTTTGCATTTTCAACACTCCCATTGGCAGTTTAGACACCTAGCTCTCACAAGGATGCCCATGTGTAAACACCTAACTTCAGATGTCTTGAACTAGAACTGAATGCTGTGCTAGGATTTACTGATGCTTCTGAATGAATATTTAGCATATGTGAAGTATGGACAACATCAGGTACACTGGGGCTTTCAGTTTGATAAGCAAGTCTTAAATGGTAATATAATTCAAACCTTCACTATTGATAATAAAATTATCATACAAAGACAGTATATAATGTAAAATGATAAAAATCAGGTATAAACAGGAATTACAAAGACACAATTTTGTGAAACTTTTTGAACTGTACAATTCCATTTAGAATTTCTGATGAAACTAGAAGTGTTGGCATTTAGAAAAAACATCATATTATCTTTTTACAGCTAAACTAAGAATATTTGATTTAGACTTTAGGTAAATAGAAGAAATATAAGACTTTCAATGACATTTTTACAATCACTTTTCAGAACAGAAGCACACTTTAAAACAAAACACTAAGGATAAATAGTGACCTTTAAAGGATGTTTGGTATTTTTACATGATAGAACAAACAGGTCTCCTCATAGAGCATTTAGAGGACACTATTAACTAACTACCAGAATAAATACTTTCTTTATAGAATGTGATATTCTTAAATACCTCTTGACCTTTCTGATCCAGTTTGCTTTGGGCATTTGCTAATTCTTGATCCTGGATATCCATCTTTGCTTCTAAAGCTTTCATCTTCTTTTCCCATTCCACCTTCTTGCTGTTTACCATGATGTCAATTTGATGCACTAATTCCTGAAGTTCAGCTTCACATGGAGAAGCTCTAATAATATATATAAAAAAGATATTTACTTTTTCAATTAAAGAATAAGGGAGAAAACAAATTTTTATTCACATTGCTAAGATTTTATTTTAATTCTGATGGAAATAACCACTTTTCAACATCAGAAAGAAAGAAATGGGAAAGCTAAATGATGCCTTCAAATGTAGGTGGAATCTCACTTCATCTATCTTAAATTTGCCTGAAGTCAAAATCAGAGTATTTAGCATATCCCGGACTATTTGCCTAGCTTAAATGCTCTTTGATATCCTCTCACTCCTTCAGGGATGAACTGTCAAACAAGCATAAGTTGAGTTAAAAGTATCCAGGCCCAAACCTCAATGGACAAGAGTAGGAGAAGCTGAATATTAAGTTGCTTGTGGGCACAGGATTCCCACAAAAGGTGCATAATGATGGAAACAGAGTTTGTTGGAAGAATTTATTCAACAGCTGGCTTGAAAGTGAGGCACAATTCTCACTTGCTAGTTCAACTTTTACACCCTTTTTTTTACTTATTCATGTTCTCTTTGTGGAAAATGGACTTAAATAACCAGGTGACTTGTTTAGTAACAGTAAATTCTTTTTTTACTAGGAAGCACAGAAGTGAGTGCATTTTGAAAAAGAACTTGTCTTTCAGGGACCATGTACTGGATTTCATAGAGATTTGTATAGTATCTGCAACATAAACATTAGATTTTTCCACGGAATTCTGAGATTAAATTTAGAATACATTTCTTACACTATGACTTCACTGTCAGTAAAAGACAATGTTTTACACTGTTGCTTTAGGAATATGATGTGACCTAAGTAACAAAATAATGATATGTGGTTAATTTACGGTACATTAGAAGGGCCACAAGAAACTGAAAGCAGTCAAAGTTGCCCTCTTATACTGCCCCTTATATAGGAGCAGTATATTAATTTTAAAAAATGAAACTTTGCTGGACAGTGTCAAATAATGTTTAAATCACCTAGTGTATACCATTTAGCAGATCTATACAAAATACCTGAATTTTAGTTTGGAGATTTCTTTATTACATATCCCTTCCAACTTTGTATTTGATGATGAATACAAGAAAAAATTGAAATAAGAAAGATATAGAATATAGACATTTTTGCTCTGGATACTCTTTTATGCAAGAAATTCCTTCTACATTCTAAAACTTTTTATTTGTAGAAATGACTATTTAACATCAAAATTATACAGTCCTTGTAGGTTATATGAGATATTTTTCCTGAAGTATTTTGGAGAGTTTATTGCCCAGTTAACCTCAATTGTTTATGAACTGATTGCTCCTCTCAATCTGTAAATTTACAGCATTTCAGATTTGCAATTATTTATTTAAAAGTCAGAATCCTTCTAGAATTCATGGATCTATTCAACCTTCAGTGAAACATTCCAGGTTTCCTTTTTTATTTTCCTGACTTACTGCTTCTTATCCACTTAACCTAGGATTTTAGGGTTTGGGAAAAAGATAAAGGGGACAATGTACACTCCTGCCTAATTCCTACCTATAAAATAAAGAAGGGGAATTTTATTCCATTATCACTCAGACCTGCTTTTGGACTGTTACAAAGAAGAATTACCTATTGAACAAATTGCTTAACTATACATATGAGCCCATAAATTTTCTATAAAACTTAATTTTCATCAAGTCATATGGAAAAAAAAAATCGGACTGTTTTCTATCACTAGATTAATTACACATCCCCCCCCCCCAAAAAAAATCTGTTATTTGCCAGTCACTAAAGACTTCAATTTGATCTCAGTTTACTTAAATTGAGATACGAGATCAGAATTAGTTAAGACAGTATTTTTGATAAAAGCCTTTAGCAGACTTACTCACTACTGTAATGCTTGCTTCGTGTTATTTATTGAAATGAAACTATTTTTATCAACTTTTTTTTTTAAATACCACAACTTCTAAGCATTTTTAGTATGTTCAGAGCTCATAGAATGTTGGATGTAGATATTTTTGTACTAAGTACCAAAAGGGGCATATATCTCACTGAAATGAGGAAAACCTTTCATTGCCTGTTTTTAGCCAGTGGAATAATGTGTTGAATTTTTAAACTTTTTGAGGAGTAGAAGCTCTTTCATTTCACTTTCTGTAAACATTTACTTTCCACACATTTTTTTTAGTGGCATCTGTTTTCTGCATATCCTGTTTTCAGATGAGTTAACTATTGATAAACTTTTATACTTCTTTTCTACTTCTTTTTTAGAGCTTTTTTATACCTTTCTTGTTTCCTGTTCTAGTTTTAATTGTTTTGCCTTTTTTTTTTCCTAAATATGAGATTCTATTTTTAAGTTACCCTAATATACAGCTTTATTGCTTTCTTTAGAAAACATACTTTTATCTTATCTTTATAACAGATTGGAATCTATTGAAATGTGTCACGTTTAGTGGTTGTAACCTTATCTTGGACATGAAAAAAAATTCTCATTTAAAATCTTCAAATTACACTTTTCAATGGTACGATCTGATCATTGTGAAAATTTCTGCATTTTTCTCTCTGCAACGATTTAGAGATTAGTGTATCCAATTACTTCCATATCTAAATGAAGGTACAAATAAAACCAGTGTTTCTCCACTGTCAACTCTCTCTCCCTTATCTCAACCAGTTATACTGTTACTAAACTGTTAGTACAGTACAGCTGGTACACCTGCTTCCTCTTCACTTTTTTCGTCTGTCATAGTGACTATTCATTGTACAACTGAAGTTTAATCTGCATTTCATTTCCATTTCCTCTTACTGTTGCATAACTTTCAAGTCTCTTCTTTCTTTTTTTGGTTTTGATTAGAAGGCTATATTGAATTTCCTGTTGATAAAACTAGCAATTTTATTCTTTCTTAAATTTGTTAACTATCCCTCCTGATATCTAAACTGATGCAAAAATTGTATTGTAACCTATTACTTTTCATGATAATAAATTTAGCCTTCTGATAAAAAAGTTTCTTCACTTAAAATTATCTAAGAATGCTGTGGCATTGTTTTGAGTTATGACATGTTCCATTTTCCTTTTAATAATAATAATATTTATCTCACTGACATTTTCCCCAAAAGTAAATAGCCAGTGATAGCCAGTGGTTATAATTTAATTGGTTCTTTAATTTGTAAAAATTTAAAAGCTATGTTCTCTTGACTGCTGATAGTACACACCTCTGTGTGCACATAAAGTGCCTTTATGATCACTAATCATTTTGCAGCTATTCTAGTATCTCTACAGCATGATGGTTTGTTAAAGGAGCATAGCTATTTCCTTAAAATGAGCATAGATATTATTTTACGAAATAATTGACAGAGACAGTCACACAGAGACAAAAGATGGTGCAGCACCCGAATAATGTAGTAGCAAACTGCAAAAGGGTTAATGATAAAAAGCACAGCAGTATGCCTGTAACCGCAGCATCCTAGGAAGTGTTGGAGAGGATTTCAATACCCCAAATTATCACAGAATGCCATTTCGTGTCACAAACATTACAATCTGGCATATGTTTTTGGTGGACATTGCAACCGAGAATGTGCCAAGCAATTAGGAACTCTACTTCAGCAGAGCAACACTTAACCAAACACAAACTGAGCCATGAACTCAGAGGAAATAACCCTATTGCCAGCAAGACTTCAACTGGTGAGAGTGCTGCCAGCACATCGCTGAAGAACAGGAAGATAACTAACATGCTCTTGTACTGTAAATGACTGTGCAAACTAAGCCTTAATATAAGCAGATGCTTTTACTCCTGGTAGTTGATACCACCACCTTGTGTGAAAGCTAGCATGAAAATGCTTCCTTTCTTTTCTCGCAATGTTTCACATCCCAGCTGTTCAGCCAGTGCTCCAGATGTGGGCCCTCCCAGTGCTCATGCAGACATGCTGAAGTCCCCTGCCTGTAGGTTGTGCTCTGGGTCAAGTGCTGGTCCCACACACTCTGCTTTCCGAATCCTGCATGCTCAACTTCTGATTGCACTACACTAAAAAAAAAGAGTTCCTTAACATAGAATCATAGAATAGTTTGGGTTGGAAGGGACCTTTAAAGGTCATCTAGTGGATGGATGTGTTTGTCGAGTATCTCTTTTTGGTGCTTAAATAGTGCATATCGCTTGTTTGGATAATTATTACAGGAAACGGGAGCAAATTTTTTAGATTTACAATATCATATTAAAACAACATGATTTTTTTTAAAGTAAAATTCTAAAACTTTTTTATATCAACAAATGATTGAAACTTTAACATTACCAATGTTAAGCTTGGAAAGGCTTTTTAAATACACACATAAATTTTAATGCCTTTTTAATGTTAAAACTGTTAGCAATGCCTTTTAAAAATTTAATATGAGTCATAGAATGATAATAACCAAAGTGCAAGCAAGTAGTACACTCTGATGTACATATCACAAAACAAAAATACACCCTCCCAAGTGCCTGAAACTCATCTCAAAATAGCATTAATGATGCAGCAAACTTTGATTCCCTCTGGGCAGAACATAAAATGGGATTTCATGAACAGAAGATGAAGTGATACTGCATCAGGACTACCTTTTCTTTAATACTGCTATAAGGACCTGTGCCCTTCCAGCTTCATGTAATGTCAGGTGGCAACACTTTGGTGAACCATCAGCAATGACACAGCTATCAGATTTTAACCTTCAGAAATAGGTACTTTCTTTATTGCGTGTCACGTGGATCATCTAAATATTGTTATGCAAGTGCAAATGCAACCTCTAGCCTGGATCACCAGGTTATCCTTTCAGATCCACCATGGCTGACGTTTTTCCCTCTTTCTTTCACCTGTCTCTTTTAGATCATCCCACACAAGGCAAGTTCTGCTGCTGCTGCTGCTAGAAAATTTCCTCTCAACAGTTCTTGCATGCTTCTTGAACCTAGAACCACCAATATATAAAAAATAGCTGTTGAATGAAAAATCCATTCTGAAACACTCCTCAGTCTATCGTCATCTTCCCTGTCTAATTCCTTTTCTAGATCCCCCGGGTACACCTGCAGCTGAAAAAGGAAAGCTGTACCTGAAGCTGTAGATGACCGCTGCCGCTCTACTACCAGAACTACTCTGTATCATGGCATTACAAACAGATCTACATAAAGATGTATTTGGTAGTTATCCCCACCTATTAGCATAGAGGTACTACTAGCTGCTGTAACTATTCTTTCAGTCCATTCAGTGTTTTGAAAAAAGTGCTAACTAGCCCCCTCAGAATATGGCCACTCATATGGTATCACGATCATGAAAATTTATTTTGATCACTGGACGTGGAATATGGAAAACTCTGCTATCTTTTGTTTAATATGCCATCAGGTAAACAAACACACAAAGAACACGTTTTCCCATAAAGCAAAAAAGTATGCATATGGCTTTTTACCCATATACGTTCAGCATTCCTACTTTGCTGAATGCATACATCACACAGATTCTTCATACATGGAAGTAATGACTTGTACTTAAGCAAGTGGCAGCTATTTTTTTTTTGGTTGCATTTACTTCGAAACAGCTCAGAATAAAAGGTATCTCATTTTTAAAGTGATCTAGGCAAGCTCTTAGTCTTCTTTTGTTCTATCTCCATATTGGCGAAAATAGAGATGATTCATATTCTGCTGTCATTAATAACTATTTATCTTCATGTAAAATCTAGATGTTTCTGAATTTAGATAAATCAAAATCCAGATAACTTTTACCAACTCCAGGCCTTTATCACAAATTATTTTTGCACTAGTTAGACCTTTCTAGTTCTATTTATCTGTCTTTTGCTTTGGAGTTCTGCACAGATCTTTATTTTTCTGATTGTTTCCTAATAGACACAGAAAGAATATTATTGTCTATAAACTTTAGAATAAAGTTATGATTCAGAAACTGACGTTTTAAGACATGTTTGGTTTACACTGTCAGTCTCTACTTCATGCCTCCTTCCTTTATTACTCAGGTTTGCTGACAAACAGGAAAATATGTACAACCATTTTTGTGCAAACACAAGCAAAACCTATGCAGAACAATGTTAACAAAGATTTCCATCTTACATAGTACATTCATTAGTTTTTGGTCCTTAACCCAGCTTCTAGAGCCAATATTAATACATTTTATCTTCTTAAAACTTGCTTTAAAAATAGGAAATATATAAACCAGTTGTGATACAATAGTGCATTAGAAACTTCTACCCCAAAGTTCCATTACATGAACTACAACTAATTTATTTAAAAATTTTCAGTCATACAGAATCATACACATCTGTGGATGGATAATTTACAATTTATGAGTTCTTGCAGCTGGGATGTAATTGTCATGATTTCCACCACCATTATTCAGCCATCTTCCCAAACTTTAAAGGTATCTGCATCGTCTCTGGAATACTGTCTGCATATACTGAAACGAATGTCTCCTATCACTGGATGTGTATTCTAAACTACTCTTCCAGATTCTTTGTATAGTTAATGGAAATAAATAGCTACTGAGAATACCTGGTTTATGAGGGGACAAATCACTCTCTAGATTCATCTGCAATGGCCTGAAGTTTCACAAAGGAGGATTACAACAAAGGCCAGGCAGGATCTGAACTCTTGAAATAGGCTTCTGATTTGTTAAAATAGTATCCAAAGAATAGCAATATTTTGGGGGTTACTTAAATTCAAGTTTTTATATGACTATATTTACCAATCATGTCACTAACATAAATAATACCTCTCAAAGCCAAAAAAAAAAGGCCACATTGTTCGGAATATAATATTTTACTACAGCAAATTTTTTCTACGATGAAAAGTGCACATGGTATTCTTCAGTACAACAAAGCACACTTTCAAATCCTATTAAAACTTTCTTGGGCCAGAATAAGATGTGATACAATATGTGCGTTTCTGTTATTTTAAGAAATACTTTTACACTTAATGTGCATCATATTACCTTGGACTGCTTCTTGGTAACAATGATAGAAGAAACTGTTTTATATGAAAAATAGGTAATAAGTTTATTTACAAATTATGATAGATAAATATTCTATTTAGCTCATTATATGGGGAAGTAATTTTTATATTGCTGTGTTCCTTGAACAGGCTGGATGGGATGAGGTCCTACATCAAATCTCACCCTTGTTTACACTTCTTTAGAAAGATTTTGTGCTGTACTAATATATTTTTAGATTAACACTAAAAGAACTAAACTTGAATTATGTAAAAAAAAGATTATTGTGTTGTAATGAAAAGTGCACTTAACACTTGGGAAGAACAATTGTGGTTATTACCTGTGCAAAATAAGACTAGGGCTTCAGCAATTAACAGCCTCATTTTTAAGATTTTTGAATGTTTTAAGAGCTGTGATATATAAGTTTATACTTCTGTAGCCTAGCAACTTCACTATTTTTTAAAACATTTTAAAATAACATTTCTTAACATCTTAATAAAACCCCACATAGCTTTCTTTTTTCACCCTTCTGTTCAGGTATGAAGATTTTAAAAATTTAAATAACTAACAGAAACAGTCAGATTATTAGCTAAAGCAATAAGATGTGTTGTCTTAATTATCAGTAACCTCCCGAGTTTTCGTAGAAAGCAGCAGAAGAAATTGAGAAAGAATCATGTTTGCTTCTAAAATAATTAATATTTTGTGTTTCACATTTTTAATAAACCCACATAATTCAATTCCATTCCATTATATATTCAACTTCCAGACAGTAAGTCATTAATTACTTACTTAGCAACAGCTTGTTCCTGAAACACTTGTAAGTCCTGCTCCATATTACTGGTCATTGTTTTAACCTGTTGAAACAACAAAAATCAAGTAATTCATATCCTTAAATGAGTGCATTTACACAGCCAAGCACTGCATACCGGATAGTTCTATGCTTTCCTTTCAATTTCTGTAATTCTCCCATTGCAAACAACCAGGGCAGGGGAATGTAGCTCTTATTAGAGGCTGTAATGAGCAAGTTGAAAACTTCTGGAGTAAGCTCAGCTCAGTGTCAGCAGCTCTCGCCCTTGGTGCAGCACTGAGATACTAGAGGCGGTGCTAGCTTGAGGACAGCCCTGGATTTCCATGAGGAAGTTTGTTTTGGATCATTCCCTGTTGTGTGATATCCATAATGTGCCAAGATGCTCTAAAACACATAAAACCTAAATTTCTCATAGATCCACGGCTGCATTCATCAACCATTTCTCATACCTTCACACACCCTAATCAACCTATACCAAGGCTATAATTGCTCTCAAACACAACTTTGAATTCCTACTGACTATTCGCTCCCTTGCTTAGCAGATGTGGTGCTGAGACACACAGCCCTCAAGCACCTCAGCAGAAAAACCAGAAGACTGTTCCTGGGACCGGTCTGGTTCTGTGGGTCCAGCAGGACACAAGAACATGGGGCAAACCTGGCTGCATGCAAGAACAGGAACCAGACACATCACGGTTGACAGGGTGGAGTGAAACAGGCCTAGTTCCTCGTGGGGGTGAGCAGTGGGGCTCTCTAGGGCATGGGTACTGGTACATACAGATGTGTGGACACCGCCACACGGCACCGCAGCCTTGGCTCCACGGGGACCAGCACCCGAGGTGACACCGCCACACGGCACCGCAGCCTTGGCTCCACGGGGACCAGCACCCGAGGTGACACCGCCACAGGGGCAGTTGTGTCTCTGACAGGGACCGGCAGCTGAGGTGACACTGCCACAGAACCACCTCCCTCGACTCCACGGGAGACCGGCAGCCGAGGTGACACAGGCACCGGGGCAGCCTTGGCTGTGCCGGGCACCTGAGGAGACCGGGGCACCCACGGCGCACCCCGGGGCCGCCTCCCCCGCCGGCCAGGCGGCGAGGCCGGCCGCCCGCTCCCCGACCGTTACCTGCCGCGCTCCCCCCCGTCGCTCCTTCCGCAGCCGATGCCGCTATGGCCGCGGCATGAGCTCCGCAGCCCGGTCGCCCCCACACCCCCTCCCCTCCCATCCCCGGCCAGGGCCATCCCCAGTCCCATCCCATCCCATCCTCGGCCAGGGCCATCCCCATGCCCATCCCATCCCCTGCCAGGGCCATCCCCATTCCCATCCCATTCCC
>JAVJGG010000027.1:15822061-15840383 GCA_035590195.1 Aviceda cuculoides
GGTCCTTCTCTGCCGGGCAGCTTTCCAGCCACTCCTCCCCAAGCCTGTAGCGCTGCGTGGGGTTGTTGTGACCCAAGGGCAGGACCTGGCACTGAGCCTTGTTGAATCTCATCTATCTAATGCTAGATAATGTATACACAAAAGAAAAATCTCTTTTTTAAAGCTTTCTGCTTATGTTTTTCTGGAAACTCTTAATAATGTTTAGCATTACTGCAACAACTTTTAGCACGACATAGTCTTTCCTTTGTAGCTATTGCCACTGCAACATAAAAATAATACTTTATGGTTTAGTGGCATGGGGATGGTTTCTAGTGCTCTACAGACAAGAATATTTCTCGGTTAACTTGTTTTTACTTATAAAATGAAATAGTCTCTTGTCTGTGATCTTGTCTGCAATTAAAAAAAGTGAAACGGCTCTGTTAAACTTTATATCATGCATTTCATCTGTTACTATATATCATGCCACAGTTGCTTCAGTTGCTCTATTGTGCCACACTGACATAAGGATTTTATTAAAAATTATTCTAGTTAAAATAGGCAAGTTATAGAAAAATATAAGCTCTCTAAAGCGTAAATTTGAGTTTGTGCTGTCTGAAGGGATTACAGGAAACAAATTATGCATTTTTTTTCATCTTAAACTTAAATTATTTTATGATATCTCTACAATATTAGTTTTCAATGGCATGAAATGTAGAAGCCGCTTTTGGTCATATTTAAGCTTGACAACTGAAGGCTGGATAATTGGAACTTTTTGACTCAAGCACATTAAGGGAATATTCTGTTGAAATAACTTATGGAGAAATAATTAACAGTGCTGACATTTAAGTTGTCATTCAGGGTTTCAGAGTTAGCAGTTGAGGAGATGACATGGGAGTTCACATTACTCACTTGCATAAGAATGTATTCATATAGAATGCAACACTATATTGGTTATATTAAAATGGTATTTTCAGGTTATGCTTGGAGGATCATGTATTCTGACCTAACTAATTTTGTTTCTTTTATCTTTGGGTTCACCATTTAGTTTTCTAATGATACAAATGTTGTTATTTTTAGAATTAGTATTGGGGTACAGTGGTAGAGCAATTAAAATGTATTGCTACGTTGCCTTCTACAGAAGTTCGTTATGAAGCCTGAACTCTTTGGCTTGCCTGGCAAACTTAAGCCCCCATTTGGCTTGATTGTAAAGGGGTATTTCGTCAGTCAGGTTAGGGACTCGGAGGCAGGCAGGTATGATACTGTCTATGTCTCTCTCTTGCTCTTTTCTAGAAACAGAAAACTGCTTCAGTAACACAACACTTGCTTATTTTCTTTGCCTTCTGCAGTCTCTTGATCGTCTACATGCTCAAGACTGAGTTTGGGCTGAGCAAATACTGCATCTACTTGGAACATCAAGTTCCGCTTAACAATTGGCAGTTCACAGTCATGAAGCTTCGGTTAGTATGAGTGCTCCTTGCAGGGCCAACTGCATTCAGATATATAACACCAATAACAGCAATGGAAACTTTGCTTCAGCTTGCTGGAAAAAGCAAAAGCAAGCAAGGTTTGCCTATAGAATTTGAGACAGCAGAAATACTCCACATTTTCTAAAAGCTGAAAATGAGGGTTGGAGTGCTCTCCCAGTCTGGTTCCCAGAGGAACCAGATGACTTCTAAGGGTGGAGCCTTAATCCTTGACTTTCCCAACCTGAACACCACCACCTCATGAGACTACATTACATCTTTATCACAGGCATCACTATTATACTGTAAGCATTATGCTGTTATCCAGAAGAGTAACTGGAGAAATATAAGCCACAGTCAATTTAGTTTTTATTGAGAATAGCTGATCAAATTAGAGGGGAAAAATGTGCAGGAGCCATGGAGAAACACACAGACACACGCATGTATGCAAACACACACAAACACAAATGTGCACTCTGAATCTTACACCTGTTCTGGGTGATTGACTGGACAGGGCAAAAGATTTATGGAGAGGCATGGCTCTTGAAGCATCTGATCTCCCAACTCAGTAGGTGTGGCAAGAAAAGTACTACAGGTGACTCTAACCTCTGCCCTTTCATAGCTTTGGGGTTGCTTGGCCAAGTTGCTGCTGGACATTTCTGGGGTGTTAGGCAGAGTTCTCATCAAAGCAGCTGCTCTTGCTGACCACCCTAGTTGGGTCCTCTTGGGTTGGGGGCTGTGTTTTTCCTCACCGGTACATTAAAACCTGCTGCCTTCTGCTACTTGCTGGTTCCAACCTGAGCTTGACCAGTTCACAAGGTAAAGCAATGAAGATACCAACAGCAAAGACAGTGTATATCCAGGGAATGGTTTTCTGATGCTACTGATATCAAAGGGTGATTTTACCTGGACATTGTCGAATGTTATGTTTTTCTTATGAATAACTGGCCAGGGTTCAAGCCAGTTTGTCAATAGCGTGAGAAGGAGCACCACTACTGAATTTCAAGAACTTCAACCTCTGATTAGTCACCTTATCCCTTGCCCTTCCTAGGTAACAGCAATTAGATCTGATTTTCTTTTGTGTGCATACTTTAGAAGCTGATACCATTACTGTGAAGTGGTGACAAGAAAGTAGGAAAGAAGTCAGCCCTGGTTTTATATCTGTCTCTGGCCTTTGAGCAAAGGGATTTATTTTCTGCTTCCTTCTTCCTATCTGAAACACAAGACTGGAGAAAGAAGATGGTCCTGTAGCAGCCCTCACAGACATCAGTGTGGTCTGTGAAAAACACTAGGATTAAGGGAAGAGCTGAAAAAGGCTGAGGAAGGACTAGGTAGATGAAAGAATAAGGGCATGGGAGCAGCGCTGGTGCAGATAGGGTAAATACAGAGCACACGTGTGAAGGGAGTTGGAAGAACAGTTAGTTTGCTGTAAAGTAGGAGGAATGAGATTCTGCCAGTATGGACCAAAATCACCTTTGTATGTTTGGGGCTGTTTGGGATGCTAGTTGCTAGCTATACACACACTAGTGCTGGGCAAAGGAGCGTTCAAAAGACAAATTGTACCCATAATACAATGTTTATGCTTTTTGTCCAATTTTATGATGTACCTGTGTTATATAATTGTCAAGTCCATCATGCATGGAAGCACACTGCCTTTCATGGCTCCATTGCTGCTGGAGCAGGAAAGGATTACAGGTCACCTGAAACAGAGGACTGAACAAATGGAGAATCAATCCTCCTTTCAAACTTTTGCAACAAGTATGAAGGAGAAAGTTTGAATGGTGAATATAGTTTTATTTCCAGAACATCATTAGCTACTCTTATAACGTTCCATTAAAACCAAATGTACTTTGGAGATAGGTCTGCAAAGAAGATCTTGGTTCAGTAAGAACTTAATTGTTTTCTAAATAACTGAATAACATGCTTATGTAGTAATGTGAGAGCCACCATGGAATTGTTATATAGTGAACCTTTCACAATCTTGAATATTCTTCCTCTGCCTTAAAACAATTCCAGTTCCATCTCTTTAAAATCTTCCATATCAATCCTTCACCGCTATCTTGCACATTCTTGTTTAAGAACATTCAGGAAAAAATTACCTTTGACTAGAAATGCTGTATTCTGCATCCTCTAACATCTCAGGAAAGGCTCCACTTTTGTTCTCTTTCTGGTGCCGCTTACTTTTCAAATCTAACTGTAGAATAATTAAATTATTGACTTTAAGAATTGTGTAATCATACGCTGTAAGCACAGGGGTTTGCATATGAGATCAGTGCCCAGAATGTCCTTGTTTAGTCTCTTGTTCTAACTGATTTTGTATTCCTGACTAATATCTGATTGGTGCAATCTATGATTGAGTGAATATACTTTTCTTTATGAATAGCTTGTCGATGTCCTAGGATCCTCTGGAACAAAGACAGCTGCATACATATAAGGTGATATTAGTATTTTCCATCTTATCAGAAAAAGTCCATAGCTAGGGAGATATTAAAGCAATATTTTCAGCTCTTCCACATTCCCAGCAGTTTAAATTGAAAAACCAAATATAAAATTGCTGACTAAAAATAGCTTTTCTCCCTCGATTCGTAATTTTATAAAGAAACTCCTGTATTACCTACTTCTCTAAAGGCTATAATGATCTTTAAAGGCCAATTCTAATGATCTTTATATCCAGGCTAGATTTTATTGACTGAAACAGCGGCACTCTTCTGGAGATTTTGTTCAACAGGCAGATAGAGCTCACTGGTGTAAGTACCTTTGGGGTCTTTGTCCAAGACTTTCTTTTACTTAGTTTCACTTCTCCCACCCCAAAAATTCCTCTTCGTACATAATGTATAGACCAGTGAGATGGGGTCAGCCACACCTATGTTTCAGCAATCTTCCTGAAGCATTTCATGCTTCATGCCAAAATCATACACTTAACATCAGTGGAACTATTCAGTAGGATAACTGATCACCTGAATTATCAGAGGATACTTGAAAGCAGTTAGTCTGTGTGGATTTTAGGACTTCTTATATATGGTTACTGCAAAAAAAGAAACTATGAAGGCCAAATTTGTACAGTCATAACCTTTAGCAGATAGAGAAGGAGGGTGGTTCTGTTAACTCGTGAGTTCTGGACTCAACTCTGAACTTTGTTATAGGCTTCATATGCTTTTCAGCAATCTATTTGGACTAATTTCCAGATATGGAAAATTGGTATAATATAATTATTTTGTCATTTGTCTATCTATCCTTTATCTTTGGCTGTTGCAGCAATAACCCTTTCCTATTTATTGTCCATGCAGTATTTAGGAAACGGAGTCCTGGTTTGGTTAGTGAGTCTTCCCATTACATCCAATAATTGTTTTGGCTGGGATTCAATAACTCAGTGGCCATGATATTAATTATTCATATACATTCTTCACTCACAGATTGTTCTTCTTACTCACTTCAGCAAAAATAGTTTAATGAAATTTCATCTTGCCTGATGAAGAAAGATAAATCTAAGACAAACTAGCATTTCTGTTAATATGCTGTAATGAAACGGCGTTCTGCATTCTCATTCTGTTTTCCAGTGTGGATCAACACATTTCATTGATCATTTTACAAAATGACTGTTAGAGGTGTATCAGAGAGATTGTAATCAGATTATCAGAATCAGTGGGATACTGGAAATTTTTATATGGCCTTTAAGCGTTACCACATCTGGAGATTAGGTTTTTAATATGCTTGTCGATTTAATTTATTTAAATAATAGTTTATTTATGTAGAAACATTGTAAATGTCTTTGTTGAAGTTTAGCATCTTTGTGCTAAAATGCAGCCAGTTTCAACCATTTAAGATTAAGCTGCTTTGATGGTTCTTGTTATAGACCGTAAAGGGATTTTCCCACAGAGTTTTCTGCTGGAAAAATTCCACAGATCAAAGCATCAACTGACATGCTGAAAAAGATTTTTTTTGTGTTCTCCTTGCATTTTTTTAAACCTTGGGAAAAAAAGCTTGTGTTCTTTTGAGGTGTTCAATTCTTTACCAGTGCATAGAGAGTAACCATATTTGCAAATTTACCGAGTGCTTTCCAAAAAGATTCATAACATTGCTCTCCTTTCTTTAAGTTTTGGGAAGTGAATGTAACTTTTTTTTTAACAGCACTCCCAAGCCACATGGCTAGTCATCTGTGACTGCCACATGGAGCCAAATCTGCGAACATTTCTGTTTCTGCCTCCTGCATCTTTTCAGGGTCTAGTAGGTTATTTTTCATATAAAACTTGACATGTGTTGTTGTACAAATGGTGGATTTGGAGATATTTTCTATCACTTTTAGTGTGTCCTCAGGCTTATAATTCTGCATGCTTCTTACTGTCTGGAAAGCCAGTTATTGTTGGTATATGTTTGGTATGTGCATAGTTTGTGTAAGTTATAGTGTGCGTAGATGGTGTAACACAGAGTGAAGTGGGCTAAGGTGAAATTTTTGAATCAAGAAGAGGATTTCACTCAACCGTATTTGAAAAAATGCCTAAAGGAATCACTGGTCAATTGATAACAAATTGTTCCCTTATTAAGCGGTTCCCTGTTACAACTCCCTTTTTGTTATCTTTCATTTTGCACATATAACCTCTGTACTATTAGCTTCAGTAAAGACAGATTGCCTGTTGCTACTAAGGATTTTTCCCAGGCCTTTTCATCCTTCGTACCTCAATAATACCTTGCAATGAGATACATGAAAAAATAAATTTGTAGCTGTTTAATTTACACAAGGCCAAGCATAGTTTTATAGTTCTCTGGAGCAAGTTGCGAGTGTTTTATATTTCAGTCAAGACAGGTTCAATTGCATTATTTTTATTTCATTAAATGTCTTTTCTATAGCAGTAGGTTCTGGGTGCCAAGTTGTGTTCTGGACATTTTAACAAGTTACTGTCTAGCAGCTGTTTCATAGTAATTTCACATTTTTGTGTTTTTGATATGCAACAAATGGGAAGTTATTTAAGCTGGTTTAGCCCTCAATTGAGGAAGCTTCTGGTAAGAGATTCCTCCCATAGAAATTTTATAATTTAAGAAGACAAATCATAGAATCATAGAAGAGTTTGGGTTGGAAGGCACCTCTAAAGGTCATCTAGTCCGACTCCCCTGCAATGAGCAGGGACATCTTCAACTAGATGAAGATGAAGATCAGACAAAGGAGGGAAAAAAGAGATTGCAGTGAGAATAGGCTTGCTGTATATTCCACGATTTTTCCACTGTCTTTTTGAACCCAGGATATGTAGGAAGTAAAGAAGAATACAGACAAACTATGTGCATTTTTTTCACTTACATTATGTCAATTTTATAATATTTGTATTGCATAAAAATATATTTGGTACATATGTGTGTTTAAGGTACCTATACCTTTAAAGCTACAATTAACATAAATACCCAGCTGTCATTTAGGTATGCAACAGATTCCTCAAAATGTGGTTAAAAATAATGCTTCTTTTCTATTATTCTGGGTCAAATAAAGTTAATCAAAGTCTCAAGACCATAAAAGTCTACATAGTAGTTGTCTAAGGCTGAAATTTCTGACATTCTATACCTTGACAGTCCATGAGAAGAGACAAGCATTTCTAGGCCCAATTCAGCTCTTCCTAATGTATATATCTAAAATGAGGTTGATGAAACTTTCCTTCAGAGTCCCTATTTCTGTCCAATAACTATAAATGGAAGTTAGGATGCCTAGTTCATATATAAAACTGTATATTATATGTCTAAAGCTAAGAAACTCAGAAAACACTTCTCACATCAATGTGATGCTTTCCACCATCTAAAGTAATTAGAATGGCAGCAAATACTGCACAGGCAGTTTGAATATATAGTCATATTAATTAATGTGATATTCCTTCCTTGAAAAATGCTGCTGCTAATGAAATGATGTAGGGAAGCGTGTCAAAATGTCTCAGAATGTGAAAAATATGATTTAATAGTATTTTGATTCCTTGACTTGCTGTTTGTTTTTTTTTTTAAGGACTTCTTTTTGAATACAGTTTTGAATGCAGGGGAACAGGAATTGATAAGTACTTGATGCCATCTTGAAAAGTAACCTTGTGACATTTCTAAGAGTAAGGTATTCAAGTATTGTTTATTTGGTTTAACTGTAGAAGACTGTAACCTCTCAGAGGACCCCAAAGCCAGATGATTATTGACATTTTATTTCTACACATTTCATTTTGAGATCTAACACTTTATACTGGGGTGTTCCTAAACAGGAGATAATGAAGCAGAAGGTTTCCCCACTTAGAAGGTTTTTTTTAGATGCATTACACATAGCTAATTCTGATTAAGTAGATAGTACTGCAATTAGGGTTGTGTGACTTTTTCCAGTATTTTTACACTCTATCATTTTCACACTCTTTTCTGATACTTTCGGAAATTGTTGCTAGTTAGATGCAGAGTGTTTGGCAAACTTGGTATTCGTTGTTTTGGATGGTATAGGTCATATTCAGACATCAGTGTTTTTAGTATACCATTCATCCTCAGAGAACAGTGGTTTGTGAATGGGACAGTGAGCTCTATCAGTGAAATTTTTTGTTCACTCTGAGGCATGCATTCTCTTTAGGTAAAAATAACTTTCAGCTTTTTTATCCATTATACTTCACTTTGGAAGCTGAAGGTTTTATTCTTATTTTATAAATTTGGAATACTTTTAATGAAAGGAAACAAACCCGTCAGAGAGTTCTACAGTTCATTGCTCTGTGTGTGTCTTCACTTGTGAATTTTCAATAATAACTTTGCCAGTAGGGTCACTAAGTCACTCTTTCTGTTGTATTATTGGCAGATCTTTTGCCAATGTTGCAGTCATACCAATAATCAGTGGCATAGATAATTCTGTCCAAAGCTGTAGGTTCTTTTTTAAAAATCCATATATTACATGAGTATTTTTCTAACATCTTGAACAATCATAATCTTCTACAATATTATGGATTAGCTTTTACTTTTGGCACAAAGTTAATGTGAGTATATGCTGCTTTCTCAGATGATTATTTCTCTGTGACTGCCCTGCTTATTGAAATCTAACAAGCTTTATGTTATTTTTTGAAGCTCTGTAACTAGGAATAATGCAATGGTATGTGCCACTAAATGATTTCTTTCTCATCTGGACGTGTTGCTTTGCCCCAGATTATTTTTCTCTATGTTTCATATATGCTAGCAGATATCTCAGTTACCTTATGGTGTCTACTATGGTACCAGACATCAGTATTTAGGCACCCAAACTCTACCTTTTTTTCTGCTTGTCCTCAGCAGACAGAACCACCTAATTTTGCGCTTCTGGAAATGGGATAAAAAGATCACTTTGGCCTTCTGATTTATGGTGTCTACAGTGCCATGGTTTACCTGGATGTTCCAGAATGCTATGGCTCCCTTGAAGCTCATGCATCAGCCTTCCATTCCTTTTCCTTTGCCACCCAGAAAGACTGACTATGCTTTATAACACCCTTTCCTTGAGGCAAGGGTGTTATAAAGAGAAGAGAAAGCTGTGTATCTTCTGTACAGTAAGTTATGAATTGTCTTAGATATGTAATATTTTTTAGAGAATTTTCCTGAATTTAGTTTTCACCTAGAAAGTCTGTGATTAACTTACATCAATTTTATTTCTATTA
Source organism: Aviceda cuculoides (assembly GCA_035590195.1). Lineage (NCBI taxonomy): Eukaryota > Metazoa > Chordata > Aves > Accipitriformes > Accipitridae > Aviceda > Aviceda cuculoides. Next base: position 15,831,114 of record JAVJGG010000027.1, read on the forward strand.
TTTCTTTTTTCTGTCTCTTTTTCAACTTGTCCCCTCCATGCTATACTTATTTATTTGCATTGTAGTGACTCCTACAGGATACACATAGGATCTGAAGCATCGTCAGACACCACAGAGATCCCTGCTCTAAAACTTTAAATCAGAATCAGAAGGCATGGGCTTTATTCCTACTTCTAAATTCAGAATATTTTTTACTTTGCTTGCCTATGACAAACATCATAGGAGGTATGATATATTAAAAATATGTACTTTTGTAGCAGACTGTTCAACCTGACCATCTTCATTTGGCAGTTACCATTAGATAGCTTTTGCTTCAATAATAATACTTTCTGTAAGCTTTGAATTTTCTTAAGGCTTTCTTAAATGAGAAAGCAAGGCTTTTAAAAGATATTTATATTTCCTATGATTTAACAGTCTGTTATCTTTCCTCACAATATGTACCGATGTGATTCAAGATGACTGATACTCAGTTCTACAGAGGATTTTAATTTCCAGAGCTACATAGTGTTTCTGTAGAAACATTGTGCTTTTATTTCAGTGCTTTGTGATACTAGGTTTTCTGTAAGACCAAACTGCTATTTTATTTCCTGAGAATGAGGCATTCAGCATGTTTTACTATGTCTCAATCCATGAACGCAGTCACTTTTGGAGAAATTAGTTGATATTTCATTGCTGTTTTGTCATAGAATCACAGAATCATTTAGGTTGGAAAGGACCTCTTTAGATCATCAAGTCCAACCCCCCTGCTCAAGCAGGTTGAGCAACAGCAGATGGAATTTCACGTTTTTTAATTTGTGCCCATTACATCTTGTCCTCTCAGTGGGCACTACTGTGAAGAGTCTGGCTGCCTCTTTTTCATTCCCTCCCACCAGGTATTTATACATGTCGATGAGATCTCCCTGAACCATCTCTTCTCCAGGCTGAACAGTCCCATCTTTCTCAGCCTCTCCTGGTATGAAACAAGTTCCAGTCTGCTAATGGTCTTTGTGGCCCTGCTCTGGACTTACTCCAGTACGTTTGTATCTGTCTTGTACTGGGGAGCACTGGACTCAGTACTCCAGATGTGGCCTCACCAGTCCTGAGTAGACCCTCAGCCTGCTGGCAGCACTCTTTCTAATACAGCCCAGGAACCTGCTGACCTTTTTTGCCATGACAGCACATTTCCTGGCTCATGATCAGCATTGCTGCCCACCAGGACACCCAAGTCTTTGTCTGCCAAGCTGCTTTTCAGTCAGTCAGCCCCCAGCGTGTACTGGTGCCTGGTGTTATTCCTCCCCAGGGGCAGGACTTTGCATTTCCCTCTTTTGAACTTCACGATGTTACTCTCATCTGATGTCTCCAGACTGTCCTGGTTCATCTCAATGACAGCACACCCATCTGGTCTATCAGCTATTCCTCCCAGTTTTGTATTATTTGTAAACTTGTTGAAGGTGCACTCTGTCCCATCATCCAGGTCATTAGTGAAGATGCTAAAAGGTGTAGGCCCCAGTATCAACTTCTGGAGCACACCACTAGTGACTTGTTCCGACTGGACTTTTTGCAGCTGATCACAACCCCCTGGACCTGGCTGTTCAGACAGTTTTCAGTCCACCTTGCTGCCCACTTATCTAACCTGTAGTTCATCAGCTTGTTGATGAGGATGTTATGGGAGACAGTCAGTGTCAAAAGCCTTACTAAAGTTGAGCTAAGCAATGTCCACTCCTCTCACCTCATCCACCAAGCTAGTCACCTTGTTATAGATGGCCATCAGGTTGCCTAAGCATGATTTCCCCTTTGTAAATGCATACTGACTAGTCCCAGTCACTTTCTTGTTCTTCATAAGTTTGGAAATGTTTTCCAGGATTATTTGCCCCATCACCATCCCAGGGACTGAAGTGAGCCTGACTGGCCTATAGTTCCCTGGATCTTTCTCCTTGCCCTGCCTGAAGATAGGAGTGGCATTTGCTCTCTTACAGTCTTCAGGAACCTCTCCCAGCTGCCATAACCTTTCAGAGATAATCAAGAATGGCCTTGCAGTGACAGCAGCCAGCTCCCTCAGCACTTGTGGGTGCAACCCATCAGGCCCCATGGACTTCTGTTTGTTTAAGTGCTCCCTCACCTGGTCCTCCTCCTCTGAAGGCCTGTCTTCCCTCGGGTCTCAGACTTTCACTCTGGTCTCAGAGGTCTGGGATTCCTAAAGGCCAGGCTTACCAGTAAAGACTGAGGCAAAGAAAGTATTGATAACCTTATGCTTTCTCATGTCATTTGTCAACAATTCCCCTGCCCCATTCAGCCGTGAGCCCATGTTTTGCCTAGTTTTCCTTTTGCTGCTGAGGTACTTGTAGCAACCTTTCTTGTTGCCCCTCACATCCCTCACCAGATTCAGCTCCAGGCTGGCCCTGGCTTTCCTAACCCACCCCTGCTTCCACCTCTGATATGCTTCTTTTTATGTCTGAGTTCAGTTAGGAGCTCCTTCCTCACCTGTGCAGGCCTCCTGCTGCCTTTGCTTGATTTTCAACTTGTTGAGATGGATCTTTCTTGAGCTTGGAGGTGGTGATCCTTGAATATCAACCAGCTCTGCTGGCCTCTCTTCAATCCAGGCCATACCCCGTGGGATATGGCCCATTGTCACATCTTTGTGTTCAATGGCTGCCACATTTTTACTACATTTTGAATCTTTTGGTTATAGTTTATTGTTTCCTATTTCTAATCAAGAAATTCTATGTACAAAAAGACTGACTGATACAATGATTAGAGGATTTTAGAAGTATTTTTAAATTATCACAGTTTATTTAATGTTGCTATTATTTTCCTGTCTTCACTGCCAGAAGTACTAACATGAAAATTCTCCAACACTGCTCCTTTACATTACACTGACAGTCTTCTGAGCTTGCATATCACATTGAAGGGCCCTACTGGAGAAAGCAATAGGAAACACAAGATGCAGAGCTGTATTTGAGCTGGAACCTGGCTTTACCGGAGTGTGAGTCTGTATTATGTCTGATTCCTATGTCTTTCAGGAATCAGAGAGCCAAATGCTGAACTTTGACAGCAGTGGTGTGAGATATTTGCCCTTCTGAAGTCTAGAGGATCTCTGGTAGGGTTGTGATGGATGCACTTGACTCCCCCAAACCAGCAGCAGTTTGGTACAGGCTCCAAAGGGACAAGAACTCCTCTAGGAGATCCCTAAAAGAGCAGAGCACAGCAAGCACCAATGCATCTGAGCTTGGAACACTGATCATGAGATTAACATATCAATAGCAGGTGTTTTTTCCAAGACTTATTTATAGAAGAACAAAGAAAGTTGTGGGTACAAGGAATTTCACGCATACCTCTCCCATTGTATGCAATTTGAACAAACGAAACACTTTATTGCATAAATATGCAGCCTAAGTGAGCCTTCTTTGAGCTCTCCCTGCTAGGTAGCATGGCTGCATGGTGGTGATCTGAGCTGGGATGCCTCTCAGGGTTGCTCCTGGAAGCAACAATATCTTTTACCAAGGACAGATCGCTGGATGAGCCCAATTTGAGTTCTCCCTGGACAGCAACTGGACTGTGTGCCAGGCAACTCTGCCCTTGAGCAGGGACGCCTCTCCATGTTAAGAGATATTAGTCATTTAACGTAAATAAGTAAGTTTTAAATAGAACAAATCACTTAGTTATAATGTTGTGTGATTTAGTATGCCACTTGCTTAGCTTTACTTACTTAGCATGAATAGCTAGATTTGCTGAAGCCTTAGGTGACAAGCTGTAAACTTTCACTTAGATTTACTGAACGCGTACTGAACTTGTACCTACTCAAGCAAAACGAGGCCTCCAGAGCCAGTGCAAACCAGGAGATAAGGAGGCTACAGCCATCAACAGCAGCTGCAACTAGACAAGATAACGGCCTGTCTGGCAACAGTGAAAGAATCCAATAAGGGGCAGAAGATCTCAGACCAGAATCCCCACTGGAGTGTGAAGAGTATGTGAGGGGCAGGTGAATAATCTGTAAGCGTATAATTGCCCAGGGATTTCTTTGTTCGGGTCCTCCCTTCCCCCTCCTTCCCTTCTTCAGAGGCACCCAGCTCAAGCTGATCCTGCTGCTGTACCACTCAAATTATTTATTTTTGTAAGATTCGATGCTTGAGTCTGTGCTTTGGGAAACCTAGGGTTCAAACTATGGAGCAAACTAACGCTGGGTGCATGGATAGAAGGTGCTTCTTTAACATCAAGGTTTGAGATTCCTTACCTGAGACTAAGAGACCCCTTATTTGCAACAGATCCTTGGTAAGTGGCTGATAGCATGCTTAATGAATGTCTAATGAAATCCATGTAGCTAATTCCATTAGCCATAAACAGTTGACCAAGTCTGGGACTAAGTCTGGATCCAGCTGCACCTAGACTGCTCTTGGAGAAGGAGTTTAGAATGCAAGGGGGTCCATTCTGAACGTCACGACTCAACAGGAGGGTCTCCCTTACCTTTTTGCATCTTCAGTCTCTGTGTAAATAATTCTAAATCTATTCTAACTCAACTTTCATTTGTATGTTTCTTCCATGTAGTAAGTAATAGAGTGAACCTTGCCATCAAACTCTGTTACATCACACTTTTACAAATTCATGTTAAAATCAATTTTGCTAATACTTTTGACAATGATTCTTTAAGTGATCTAAAACACTATTCCACAACAAGGGTGTACTTTCTATCACTTTTATTGGGGCTTGATCAAGCTACTGTGTGTAGAAGAATTCAAAGTTAATGAGACCAGAGTTAAAAAATAGAGAGGTGGATTCTGCAGAATGGTGAGAAGAGGACATGCTCTGGTGAGAGGAAAGAAGTCTTGCATCCTGCTCCTTGTTGCCTGTCTTTATATATTTGATATGACTTAAAGACTAAATGACTTCCAAAAACCTTCTTACCATTGGATTACAGAGCCTGGAATATAAGTATACCCATAGAAAGAAGAGACAGTCTAATGGTACAGTGCAATCTAAATAGGTGGGTTAGACAAAGGTTTGAAAGAAAATCACAGCTAATTAGTATCATAGTTAGCTGGTGCCTGCTGGTGTTGGCTCCTGTTTCATCCACTTTTGTATAAACTTTTTTTCTAAAAAGGCTGTCTGGATTTCTTCATGTTACTTGGGGAAGGTGGAAAAATGATAGGTAAATGTGTTTGAATGTGTGGGGAATATTTCTTCATTACAAGTCATTAGTCTATCTAGTCTATATTGCCACCCAGCTGTGATCAAAGAAACTAAGATATTACAGGGCTTGAATATTTTGCTTTTGCTTCTGCTCAAGAAACAGATTACAGGGTATTCTTTATTTGCAGTCGGAGAGAGTATGAACAGACTACAACATGAAGGATGGAAACAGAGTATTTGTAGCATTAGTAGTTGCAGTCTGAATTTGTAAAGAAAGAGAATTCCCTCAAAGGACTCGGGGTCTGTGGGGATCCTTATCCTGTAGGACATTGTACTTGAATATGACAGCTATCTTTTGCTGCCTATGATAGCTCCTTTTTTCTCTCCCTTCCTTTGAAACATCTAAGCTCAAGCCCATAACTTCAGTGTGCATTTACATTTTAGTTTCACTAAGTCCTTTGTGCCCAAGTGCTTTGTTCACTGTGCTTTATAGTGGACCAAACTGTATCAGTACATCTGATTCTGTGTATAGCACTGAAGTATGACTAGAAGGAAAAAATGAACATATCTATATTATGAAATGCATACTAATCACTATACAAATACAAATATTGTAAAGCTTGCATCCAGTTTCCAGGTTTATGAAGTACAGGCTTAGAGAGTATAAATAAAAAAATCATTGCCCATACTTGATGAGTAGATAAAGTACAGAATACAAAATAAAGACAATTATGCATCCATGTTTTACTTACATTTTTTTCTTTCAGTTTTTTAGTTTTGTTGAAGCTACAAAGAAAAAATAAGAATTTGCTGTAGCTTTTACCACAGTGCAGAGCAGAAACTGTCTTGCCACACAGTAATGGAAGATGTAGTACCTATATAAAGGTAGCCAAATTACAGAAGTGTATTTGTGACCTTGCTAGCTGCATTATTTTGTCATGTGTTGAACCAACTATCTTCTCTCATGGTAAACTTAAAAAATAATGAAGTCCTTGCGATATCAAATTCCATGAAAACAAACTCCAGTGTTAGTGACTCATTTTTGCACAGCTTCTTTCAGATGACCTGCACTCTTCAGTCAAGTGCTTTTTTCTGTTTCTTCTTTCAAGCTCTCTTCAGAATTTATCCACACCTCACGTTAAATTTGTTGTATGGCAAGCTGATTTCCTTTTCCAAATTAACTGTGTATTGGCTCTGAGATTAGTAGCTCTTGTGTTGTGATAGGGAGGATCTCCAGCACAGGAAAATGAGTCACACTGGTTCAGAATGTGTCCAATGCAATATAAAGAGTAATTCATCAAGGAGCTGTGAAGTCTGAAAGTGGATGCAAATGGTAACCATGAGCTGAGCTTTTCCAGAGGAACATTGACTCTTTTTATTTACATTTGTGGCAATTTCACCTGAAAAAATCACTTAAATGTTGTGGGGAATATGTGCAGGTAGATTTCTAGATCACATAATTTTGAGTCTTCCTCAAGTTTAATTTCTTAAAAACAGAATATAACTTTATAATTAACAAAGGATTGAAACTAATCTTTCTGTTTCTGATGATCTGGTTTTCAATGTGACCATTAGAGCATTGTGTCCTCATTGGGCAGAATGCATCAGTGTGAAGGACTACTCTGAAAATACAGTGAAAATCAGAAAAGTGGACAAAATAGAATGGTTACAGTTGTGTGAATTCAAAAGTACAACATATAGGAACCATGCTGAGTGTTTCATAGCACTTTTGGGACACGTAACATTGATGAAGTTCTTTCACTCATACTTCTGCGAGCGCTGCACAGCAAGAGGCATTCCATTCCTTTATTGCCACTGATAAATGAGTTGAATTATTAGGACTGAAGACATCAGAAATAGAAGGAACTTGATATGATTATCAAATCAGTCTCCAGCAAGTTTTAGGACAACTAACATTTCAAATACACCAAAGTACACAGCTTGCATTAGAGGCACCAAGGAGACAATAAAAGGTGCATCCATACAGTGCCATTTGAGGTTTCTTTTCAGAATATTAGTTTTCAGAATATTATTGCCCTTCAAACATTATGACCATACTCACAACTCAGAGATGAACTGTGAATGCACCAGAGGGCAGATGATATTGGATTTGAAAAGAAATGTGAATTCCTGAAAAGAAGTAAAGCCAGTGAAGTTCTATTTCAACAGGGACTTTTAGGGATTCAAGAGTCTGTTCATGCCCTGAAGGAGATCACAGTATATAAATACCAAGCTGGTTATGAAGAACTGGGAGTGCATGGACATCTGGTAATTAAAATCACAATATAGGGTAGAAGGAGTCTACAAATGTGTTGAAAGCTCTGTGTCTGCTTTGCTATAAGCCCTCTTGCCTGCAGAAGAGAAAGAGGATTCACACTCTCCCTTTGCTCCAGGATGTACTGCCTTTTCCAGACTGGCCTATTCATATTTTGGAGAAGAAAGCATCTTGTTTGTAATTACATATACAGAGTAGTTCACCTACCTGTCACCAGAATTACATTAGTTGTCTTTGTTTTCCCCTCTGTAATAAAATTGGCATAAAATATTTCCTATGATTAGTTTGCGTATCCTCTCATTTATCTGTCATATCCATTGTTTCCCTTTTTTTTTCTTGAGAACAGATTCGATTATTTGCTATGTGTTGCTGAAGTGCCTAACAAGATGAAGCCGAGGCACTGCAGTGTTCCTGCAGTACAACTAATGAGTAATAATAGTGTTGCTAGTAATAAAAGTACTGGTTGTATAATAAATTGAGGAGGGAACTGGTATAGCTGACTTAGAGTGGAGTGAATGCTGCCTGACGTTTTCCAGGAAGATGTTAATCATATTGTCTTCCTAGAAAAAGTAAGAAAAATAAGAGAATAAAAAGAACTACAGACTAGTTAGTGCCCTTGGGGCAGGGAGAATATACAGTTCCTAGTGTGAAAAGGTACAGGAGTCCAGAGTGCACAAAGCATGAGGCATAATGGTTCAGTGTCAGCCAGACACATGGAGGACAGGGAGGTGATTCAAGACAGCCAGCATGGCTTCCCCAAGGGCAAGTCTTCCCTGACCAACCTAGTGGCCTTCTATGATGGAGTGACTACATCAGCGGACAAGGGAAGAGCTACAGATGTCATCTATTTGGGCTTCTGTAAGGCCTTTGACAAGGTTCCCCACAACCTCCTTCTCTCTAAATTGGAGAGATATTAATCTGATGGATGGACTGTTCGGTGAATGAGGAATTGGTTGGATGGTCGCATCCAGAGGGTCGTGGTCAATGGCTCAATGTCCAGATGGAGACTGGTGACAAGTGGTGTCCCTCAGGGGTCCATACTGGGACCAGTAGTGTTTAATATCTTCGTCAATGACACAGACAGTGAGATCAAGTGCACCCTCAGCAAGTTTGCAGATGACACCAAGCAGTGTAGTGTGGTTGACATACCTGAGGGATGAGACACCATCCAGAGGGACCTGGACAAGCTTGAGAAGTGGGTTCATGTGAACCTCATGAGGTTCAACAAGGACAAGTGCAAGGTCCTGCACCTGGGTTGGGGCAATCCCAAGCACAAATGCAGGCTGGGTGATGAGTAGGTTGAGGGCAGCCCTGAGGAGAAGGACTTGGGCGTGTTGGTTGATGAGAAACTCAACATGAGCCAGCAATGTGCACTTGCAGCCCAGAAAGCCAACTGTATCCTGGGCTGAACGAAAAGAAGCGTGGCCAGCAGGTCAAGGGAGGCAATTCTGCCCCTCTACTCTGCTCTGCTGAGACCCCACCCGGAGTGCTGCACAGAGCTCTGCGGCCCCCAAAATAAGAAGGACATGGACCTTTTGGAGCGAGTCCAGAGGAGGGCCACGAAGACGATCAGAGGCTGGAGAACCTCTCCTGTGAAGACAGGCTGAGAGAGTTGGGGTTGTTCAGCCTGGAGAAGAGAAGGCTCTGCAAAGACATCATTGCAGCCTCAGTACTTAAAGGGGGCTTATAAGAAAGATGGGGACAAACTTTTTCATATGTCATGTAGTGATAGGACAAGGGGTAATGGTTTTAAACAAAAAGATGGTATATTTAGACTAGATGTAAGGAAGAAATTTTTTACGATGAGGGTGGTGGAACACTGGCACAGGTTGCCCAGAGAGGTGGTCAATGCCCCATCCCTGGAAACATTCAAGGTCAGGTTGGACGGGGCT
>JAVJGG010000027.1:15867863-15878533 GCA_035590195.1 Aviceda cuculoides
TCCTTGATTTTAGACTAAACACTACTGAGCAACAACTGAAAACATCAGGGTGTTATCAACATTCTTCTCATACCGAATCCAAAACATGACACTGTACCAGCCACCAGAAAGACAATTAACTATCCCAGCTGAAACCAGGACGCAAGCAAAGGGACTTCTGCTGGTAGGACTTTGGTTCTGCCATGAGAAACTGAACTGCCTTAACGGAGAGGCTGGGAACTGATCACAGTCTTGACTGTGATCCCTCCCGGTTTCCTCACCCATCTTCCCAGGCCACAGGCGTTACAAACTTGGGGGCCAGAACGGCATGGACATCCCGGGTCCACGTTATGGCTCCTGATCTCCCCTTCCTTCGCCTGCAGAGGAGCAGCGCGGGAGGAAGGCGGTGCCCTCGCAGACCTCCATCCAGCCACGGCCAAAGCAACACCAGCTGCCGCCCTTCTGCACGGCGCAGGGAGCAGGCAGCAGGAGCGAGGTAAGTCACCGATGTCCCTGGTCACTCTCTTGTCCTTGGGTGCCTCTCTGATGTTACGGGAGGTCCCAGGCCCTCCAGGCTAGAGTCAGGGGCTGCACATGCCCAGCAGGTGCACGTGGGGGTTGGCAGCGTTCCCACCCTGGAAGGGTTGGGGGCACCGCGCTGGCCTCTCCCGCCTGTGCTGCTGACCATCCTGCCTCTCCTTACAGCCTCCAGCACAGCCAGAGATGGCCACGTCCAGCACCACGTGCCTCACCCTTCAGCTCCCGGCTCTGGGGAGCAGCAGCCAGTTGGGCTAGGTTGAAGTCCAGGCTGCTCACGGCTACCAAGAAATGGTGGATGCTGCCTCCCCACCACGGGGGACTGTGCTCTGTCTCACTGTCAATACAGAAAATTGTGTTCCACTACCATGGTGAGAGCTTAAGAATTTAAATTGTACGGGAAATACAAAGATGAAAGTTGACTTTGTCCCAGAGATAAAAATTACAGTGTAGCTGGGTACACACCAGGTACACAGAAGTCCTTCGCTCCCTCAGAAGACCAGGAGCATCCCAGCTGGTCTCTGCATTGATGAGACAACGGACTGACTGTGGAGGATGGACCCACTGGAGGCGGAATTCTTGGCTGAACCAACTGGCACAACCAAGCATTTCACTAACTGCTACAAGAGCTCTCCAGGTGGGAATTTCAAACAGCCATGGAGATTCCCCGTGGTATCTCCTGCTTTGTCTGCAGTTCCTGCTGCAAAATTGACTAAACTCTACACAGATAAAATACCCACAAATAGGGTAAACTCTTCCTACAGAAGGAGAAATAGTCACACAGGACCATCTTCTGTTGACAGTTATGACAGGGGATGTTTCTAATGTAGTATCAGGAGTGATGGATCTTGTGTGCGCTGGGGTGGGCGTGAAGCAGCGCGGGCCAGCTGGCTCTGTGGACATTATACAGCTTTTACAGTTTGCTTAAAGGCTGTTTTAATAATTCTTTTCTATGATCAGTTTGTAATTTCTGAGGCATTTGCCTCTTCTTAAACATTGTTTTAAAATTCCCAGGTATTTCAGAACCTGTTTTGCCTTTTAGATCAACAGCCGAGACACAATTGGATAGTATATCTAGCGTCATTAGCAACATCATTGTGTTTGGAAAACTTGCACATCCCCAAAGTCTGCCTACCATTGCATACCCACCTCTGCCACCATCATCTTTTTTCTTTTAAAGCTTTTTCTTGCCACCTTGCATAAGCTCTAAGCATCCTGGTTTACAACCCAGGCTGCGACTTAGCACTGTTCAGACCAGCAATTTGCCTTTTAGTAGCAAATTACTCCTTCAGAAAGGGGATTTATACCCCCAAAGCTTCCCACACAGTAGCACAATAGTATACACACGCACAAATGAAACCCTCAACAACCAATTTGACTCGTGCATAGAGGCACTCTATGGACAGCTTGTAAGGGGTGCTGGCCAGGCTTCTCCAACCTCTTTCCCTTTTCCCTCGCACGTTGCTGTCTCTTCTCTGTCTGCTCTGCTTTCTTTGACTGGTGCAGGCCCCAACAGGGCTGTTAAGCACCCTTTGGTACCTCAGCTGCCTTGTTCAGAACCAGCTCGGGTACCTCTCGTGGTAGTGAATGATGTTTTTGCCACTGAACCAGTGGACTCCAAAGGAAGGGCTTAAGCAGTTTCACCTGGCTGTCAGTATTATTTCAGTTATTGTAACTCACCTCTGGGGAAAGGTTACCCTGTTACACCTGTTTTGTAGTCTCCAAAAATGAGGGCAAAGAAAGTGAAAAAAGAGTATGTAAGGGTAAGAAAGCGTCTCCGGAAGGGAGGGAGCAGCTATTCTTTTTGCTACCTGAAACCACTTCTCCGACTTCATTGGACTTTTCCTGAAAAACTCTTGAAATGAAGATCTGGCCACCAGGACTCTTTGTTTCCTCAGAAAGGAGCAGTACAACCCACCACACACTTCTCTACCTGACAGGGTCATCGGTTCACACGTCCTTGGCTGGCGATCGAGCCGTTGGCTTGGGTGGGTTTCCTGGGCTGTAGTCAGGGGTTGGATAACAAAGCAGTGGGAAGGACGAAGACGGATGATTCTCATGTGCCTGTGCGTACACGATGCACAGGGAAGCAGGCTGAAGCCCTTCCCTTGTCCTCTGCGGAAGACAAAAGACAGGCTCACAAATATTCCCTGCCTGGTTATTTTCACTTTGATCCTAACACGATGCTTTACTCCACAAGGCCGTGGGCCATGTGGTATCTTCTGGCAAGGAGCACGTGCGAACCCTACAGATTAACTCCAGGAGGACTCCAGCAGCCTTCCTCTGACATACACAGAATTCATCATCGGCACTTGGGCTCTCCCCTCGGCTTCGGCTTTACCAGCTCACGCCATACGAAGGCAGCTATGCCTTCTGGGCATCAGACTTCTCAGCTGTGTTAATTAAACCCTACAGGCTACCCTATGTCAATATAATTTCTTTATATCCCATTCTAAATACAGTCAATAAATAGTTGGCAGGAAAAGATTTTTTTTTCTGAAGGGGGTCAATTAGAGAAATAATTTGAGCATTGCCCCCAAGAATAGCTGGGAAGAAAATGACATTGCCATTATTGGCAGGTTTCCACTATTCGTCTGTATTAGCCATGTGTCGGCTTTTGTCAATAAGTTTTTATTTTTGTCCAGTTTTTCCCTATAGATATCGGAATTCTTTACAGCCTGTTAGGCTACTATGAGATATATTTAGAACCACACTTAGTGATCCTAACACTCCATTCCTCTGTCCCCAGGGGAACTCCATTGAAATTGTTTCAGGTTTAGGCTTGTGCAGCAAAATAATATGGCTTATCACACAAGGGAAAACATTTTGTGCAAATAAACAGAAACCAAAATATAATCAGTGAAAACTGCATTCTTCCTGGGCACAGAGAAAAAAAAGATTATGTGGCCACTGTTGTAATAAATGCATTGCTTTCCAGAAAGGAGGCAAGAACCAAACAGAACTAAAATGCAAAAGCTATAGGAGAACTTGCTTTTGATTCCATGTAAGTTTAGAAGATTGTATTTCAAAAATAATTTCTGTCCAAATAGCTTCTCACCTAACTTTTAAGGAGTATTTGGACCGCTTGTAACTTATAAGGAGTTTTCAAACGTAACACTGAGGACGGAATAGCACAGCACACCGCAGCTCGACTCCTCCGTCATCGGTAGTCTCTGACTTGTCTCCTGTCCCCCCTGTAGCTCCAGGCTAAGTCACAGTACAGAGGCGGGAGACTAGGTTATTGTGACCTATCTGCTGCAGATCTTCTGTTGGTGGAAGACCAGTTCACTGAACATTAAATAACGTAATCTGTCATAAACCCAGGATTTATTTGGCCTATTTAATTTGGAATGATGGTTCCCACTGTTGAGAGTAGAACCGGATATTTTATCTTCCATCTCTAGGAATTGTGTGAGAGACCCACCAGGGAGATATTTATCCAGATTTACCACACTTACAGTTCCTGAAGAAGTTCTTTTCTTCATAGCAGGTTGGAAAGACAGAAGAGGCTCCCTTCTGGGATGAGTGGGATGAGCTTTGTGGAGAAAGGCAGCATTGGAGCTACCTCTTCCCTCACAGTGGAGAGAGACTGGAAACATCTGTGATGGCCTTAGACTGGAGAGACCAGATGGAACCAGGTGCACACACATATGCAAATACTCACATACACACATCTTATGTACCACACAAAATCTCTCACAGGACTTACTGTCTGTAAACAGTTTGCAAACTCAAGATTTAAAGATAACTGATGGAAAAAACTGTCCTGAAATAGACAGAAGGTATAACATGACTTAAATCATAGGCTCATAGCATGGTTTGGGTTGGAAGGGACCTTAAAGATCGTCTAGTTCCCACCCCCCTGCCATGAGTAAGGACATCTTTCACTAGACCAGGTTGCTCAAAGCCCCATCCCTCAGTTGCTTTTCCCAGTCAGCTGAGGACAATTATTTTTAGTGAAGCTGTCTTTGGATTCAAGGACGTGAAAATTGTAAGTTAACTGAAATCACAGAAATAACTGACCCTAATAATTAAATGACTAAAGATATTCTCACAGCTGAAAGGGTGTGCATGTTCAGAGGAAAGAAGTCTTTGCCACAGGGAGTGCTATGCTTGCAGCAGCAAGCTCCATCCATCTGCAAGACATTCCTGGCATCTCTCTCCCTTCCCTCCCTGTGGATCAGCCGGGGCCCCCTCAGGGCTAGGCTGGCCGGAGCACTGGCTGGGAACAGAAACCAGCCATAAGGAGTAAGTGTGACTCTGGAAGAGCTAAGCAAAGTGAGGAGGGAGTATATGTGTTGACATGATGTGTATTCGAGAAGTTGAGGCTTTCTATTGAAAACTACTCTTTCACCATTTTTGTTTCAATGATCTGTTCCAGTGACAATGCAAAAAGAACAAAGTTAGGATAAACTAAACCTCTGGTTGGTATTCCAAATATAAGCCAATCAGAAGCACTTTGCAGGCAGAATTTGCAGAGATGGAATAGTCTGTATAAATTCTTGCCCAGTGCACCTGTGCATGTGAAAAGCACGCATAGAGATATGAACATTATTATGAGTATGTGAGAAAAAAATATGTAAAGTTACTGGAATTAAAACAGAATAAAACATCCCTGGAAATCAGTCAGGAAAAATTCTTTCCGCACTGCATACTAAATGCACTGTCTTCACATTTGTGGAAGAGGCATTTTGAATTAAAAGTAGATGCTTTAACCTTTTTTATTTGTTTGTTTTTAAAAAAACAATTTTTCTTAATGGAAAAAATGCAATTTTTCAGCACACTAAGTTTGGAATTGAAAAAGTGTTTTTATATTACTGTGGATAATGTTGCTTCAACTATTTCTGCTGATTTCGTTGATTTAAGGGATCAGCTCCTCTCAATAATTTATTTGTTTTATGGGGTCAGATCCTCAGAAAAACTGAGGATCCTCTTAGATTCTTTTAACTGGTAAGAAGAGAATGCATTACCCTAGAAAGTGTTGTCTAATAGTCACAACTCATTTTTTTTCTCTCTCCCTTCCCAACAGTCTAACGAAACACTACTCTATGAGCTGGAGCAAGCCACAAAACCTGCCAAGGTCCGACATCCTTTATCTGTAAAAAAACCTGCCAAAATATCTCAGCAGAGTGTTGTAGGACTCAGGCTTTCAAGCACCTGTGAATTGCCTGGGGCCATTGCTGAGTGTCCCCTACGCCTGCTGGAGGGGCGATGGTGATCGACCTGTACTCTGCGTTCACTAAAATGCTAATCACAGAAATACAGTCTCAGATTAGATTTTCAATTTCTTTGATTCTTGCCACTTAACAGAGTGGGCAATCCTCCAGGAGGAATCAGCAGGAGAAGAAATCTCACTAGTTTATGACCGAGCTCAATGAGTTTGCAAATGGCATTAAATGATAAGTCCATGCCATGATTGCAGGCAGCCCAAACGTCCCGCTGAGTCCCCTGGCCTCTAGTCTGTGGGGGAAAAAAAAAAAAAAAAATCAGGGAAAAAAAAGAACATCTTTTATTGACTTGGGAGCAGTTTTGCTAGGGTTCATCACCTGCATCACATTAGCACTTTGGGACAAAGCTCCCTTGACGCTTACGATACCACTGCAGTCACGCCGGCCGACTGATGACAGAATAGGGCCCTTAGCAATCCCCTTACTGCTGTCACCAAACGGTACCGCAGAGCAATACTGTTAGCAGCTGTGTTCCTCCGCACGAGACGTTTGCCATTTTGCTCTAATTTGAACAGTTTAACTCCTATAATGGGAGCCATTACAGTATTTCTTTAGGACTACTCCCTAACCATGAACTCCTCAAGGAGCAGAACATTACCAAGCAGCCGTAGCAGCTACGACCAAGCAGTCCTATTTATTGTTTGGTTATGTCTTCATCCTGTAGGGATTAAACCCATTAGGATATCATTGAAGAAATTGGCCTAGCCAGGATTAAACATTAACACAAGCAATTAGTAACCACAAAATAAACCTTTATCTTTAAATAAATGCAAACATGTTTATTTAAGCAAATGTCATTCACACAAATGCTATTGGAACCTCCAACTAATTTTCTTCCAGAAAAGTATCCAAACACATGCTTTGGAAGCATTATTGGCTTATATTAAAACATGCGCTGTTACTATCCTGTGCTGCTGTATCTAAACAGTATTTAGATATGTGCTCTCTATCTAGAAATATTTAGGCTTTTTTCTCCCTGCTTAGAAGTGCTCCCATATTTTGTGGCCAGCAATGCACTGGAATAGATAAAGACACTTTTATTGATTAATGAATGGTAAATCAACCAAATCATACAAGCCCAAGACTGGCTATAACTGCTGGCATATTTACATCTACTACTGACAGCTCATTGCTTAATGGAAACTAATTCCAAGATCAGGCAACGCCTGAAAATTTTGGGTTTTTTCAGGATTGCTTAAAATGACCTGGATGGATATGCAAGGATGTTGCAATGGGATCTTTCTGTATGATGGGACAGAATATTTTAGAAGGGATACAGCTAATTAGTGCTGTTACTTGCCTACCCATATATACCAGTCTGACTGTCCTAAGTTTAAGATGGAGCAGCTCAAGACGTAGAGGTGTACAGTTCCTATACATAGACGTTCTTTGCAGAATATGTATATACATGAAACAGGCTTTTTCGAGCAGAAGAAAGGTGCCAAGAAGGGCATGTACATAGTTCCTCACACACTGCTTTTCAACCCTACGTTTGCCACAACGTCATTGCAAGCAGCAGAGACGAGAGCTGTGTTTTGGTACAAAGTCCTATCTTTTATGGATGAAGTCTGAGTCTCTAGAACACACCAAAGGTAGCTGGTTCAGCTCTACAGAGGATTCAATAATTATTCTGCAGCAGAAATCAGAATGGTGTTTTATGGCTTTTCCTTCTCAAGGGCATGCTTACACAGGCTTGTGCTTTAACACATCTGGTGTCTCTGTAGAAATCTTGAGCTCACTTAAAGTTAATTTCCAGAGCTTGACTTCAGGCTGTGAAGATGTTGGGCCAGCATTCAGGAACAGAGTTCTGGTTTCCTGCATAATGCACCACAAATATAAAAAACAGATGATGCTCACGTTCTGAGCAGAAACAGCAGTTAATGATGCTGAGTCCACATAAAAATCAGTTCTGGAAACCATGCTTCTATAAGGAAAATATTTCACCATATTACCCAAACTCTGGATCACTTGAAATGCCAAGTCTCAGCTTCAAGAGGTTTCCAAGATTTCTGCTTTCTTCTCAGTCTGCTAACCTCTAGCTTTAACATCTAATGGTGTGGCTTTGTTTTTTTTCCCCTTATTCAAAGTGGAACCTACAACCATGAAAGTGTATCTGCTTCCCAAACTCCCCTCACTGGACCGATGAGGATCTCACTGTTTATGCCAGAAAAATAGTGTTCTCTGTCAACACCACCAGTGGTTCCCAGGAGTGTAATGTGAATTAATCAAATATGCAACCAAGACAAAGACAAAGGATAGAATACCTTTACAGAGATAAAAGGAGTTAAAAAGTCTTTGGAGCTAATTGCTTAGAGGTAGTTAGAAAGGTTAACAGAGTATAACACAGCAATATATTTCCTCCTTCTCAGTGGAAATAGCATTGCCTATCTGTATTTACACTACAGTACACACCAGCACAAAACCATTATCATCACTAGAAAATGATGTACCGTTTAGACAGGCTCCAACACGCAACAAGTTGTATGGTTTGGATATAAACTCAATGCGCTTGACATGCAAATGAACTTGATAGCTGTATGCTGTCTTTGTGTGGACATCACACTAATGACCCTCATTCGCTGAAATCTGCAAGGATCTTTTTTATTTTCCAATCAATCTGAACACAAAACTACTACCAGAGATAAAGAGCCAGCTGGGGCTTTGCTGCCAGTAACGCTTCAAACTCTGTCTAAATCACAGCACCAGTCACACCATGGCCACCACTGCAGCACGGTGTCTAGAGGAACTCAGTTTCTAGAAGAACAGCTAATTTCAGTGGAAAAAGAAAAGTATACCATGGTGATTTTTAACATGCTTTTAGATTTTTTCCCAGACATCTTCTCCTGAGACCTAGATCTGGCCTTTGACTACTGCAAAGGTTACAGATTTGCACATACATCGTTCATTAGCGGAAACTGGATTCAAGGATCTTTGGGCCCTAAGGATATTTTGTTTGGGGACTCTGCCTGGAGTATCATTTATTAAACAAATCTGGTTGGCATTTATGGTGATAGTATGTTATTTTCCCAAACTTGCTTGATTATGCTTCTGCCTTGGATCAGCTATGATAATATTTATTCCAATGGGATCTCATTAGTTGCAATGCAGGAAATTATTGCTAAATTAACTGGCTCAAAATATTAGTTCTGCATATATTCACTCACAGAGCCATTTATAAAAATTGTTGGGCTCTAGTAAGTATAAGATTCTTCATTAACAAAGTGATACATTCGTATTAGTACTTCAGTCTTTTGGATCTGTCGCTATTTAGGGCCTGACACTAAATTTACTGAAGTTGTAGGAAGGTTCCCATTATCTTTGGCAGGCTTTGGATCAGACTGCTATGGTGAGGCTCCTTTAGATCATGTTAGATGTAAAAGAGAATAAGGGTTTTAAAAGAGACCAAGAGTCAGTTTTATCCATTTGCAAAGCTGCCACTTAACTTTCAAAGCAGAAATAGATCAAGTGAGATTTGCAAAGTGAAAAAATAACCCAGGGCTGATTTTGGAATAAAATTTAACTAGGTAACTTCTTAGGGAGTTTTAGAAATTTTAGCATATCATTTTCAGTACTTTCTTTTCAGTACTTTCTTTTCAGGCCGATTGTACTTCAGCTAGTACTTTTTAATTCAGGATACTTGGTGCATTTAAGGACAAGTAGTTAGAGGACTCTACAAATTTTCAACTTTTTGTGTGTTCACTTCTCATCATCCAATAATAATTCTTTACACACCTGTGATACACTAGTCACTCCTGTAATTCTCTAGTCAAAAAGCACGTTTGTCTTTATGCATGATCCTTAGTAGGTATACAACCTAACCAGGACTGGTTAAAAATGTTGGACACATTCTCAGAGTTATTGCTTAGATCTCTTTGGTACTAAATTAACTAAATTGAACTAAACTGTTGGCTTTTAATAAAGGAAATGCTTCCCTATACCGCTACTCCATAAAGATCCAGAACACTATTCCTTACTGAAGAATACACACTGCTAGGGGATTTCTTGTCCTTTATTTAAAGAATAGCAAGACAAATAAGAAATTAAATCTACATTTAAATTTTACTACTTCCTTGCATTCTTAGGAGAGAGGAGGATTTTTACACGCAACTGCTCCAAACGCTGGTAGCAGTTTTAAACTCTGCAAGCTGCTTGCTTCAGCAAAAAAAAATATCTGATTTCTGCAATCCATGATGAACAGAAGCTGTTTACAGAAGCTCACCAAAATCTAGAGTTTATGCTTGTAGGAGGACATTATTTAAACTTTCAGTCTGCCTCTTTTATTTCCTAGCAGCGTGGATGTAGCCAAAGGTACTTAATACCTGTAGTACCTTGTTAAATGCCTTCTCTGGCATGGGGGCCAGCTTTCAAACTCATTTTCCCTCCAAAATTGAGTGACCGTTTAATTAAGAATGGTCCACGGCCTGTGCCAAGTCCTAAATTATGCCTGGGAGTTGTTTAGGAAACTAAGCACAAAAATACCCCAGGCTCTATGCTACCAATTAAACAGTATAAACAATCACTTGCTTGTGTCTCTGACCGTGCCCTGGCATTGTTTAATTTACTGTTATTGCTAATAGAAGTACATGCTGGTAATACAAAGTGTCTCAGACTATACCAATTCTGAGCCATGCTTAGATGCTGAATATAACGCAGAAACAGATAGGTCCAATATTGGAATAGACCTAAATTTCCTATTTAAGAACTAGAAATACCTATCGATTAGCCATACATGTCAGCGTATTCTCACATGGGATAACTCCTTGCTTTGTATTCTGCCCACTATACTTCCCAACAGGGTGAATGATTAATATTTATAGATGTCTAGTGAAAGTTATATTTGTTTGGGTAGTTATCTGTCCTGGTTTCAGCTGGGATAGAGTTAATTGTCTTCCTAGTAGCTGGTACAGTGCTGTGTTTTGAGTTCAG
>JAVJGG010000027.1:15915063-15931526 GCA_035590195.1 Aviceda cuculoides
TAGTTCCAACCCCCCTGCCACGGGCAGGGACACCTTCCACCAGACCAGGTTGCTCCAAGCCCCATCCAACCTGGCCTTCAACATTTCCAGGGATGGGGCAGCCACAACCTCTCTGGGCAACCTGTTCCAGTGCCTCACCGCCCTCACAGTGAAGAACTTCTTCCTCCCATCTAATCTGAACCCACCCTCTTTCAGTTTGAAGCCATTACTCCTTGTCCTGTCACTATATGCCCTTTAAAAAAGTCCCTCTCTGGCCTTCTTTTAGGCCCCCTTTAGGTACTGGAAGGCCGCTATGAGTCCAGGATATTGATTTCCCATTTTTGTTTAAGTCTCTTTGTGATATAAGGAACTCTTCTTTTTTTTTTTTTCTTTTTTTTTTTTTTTTCTTTGTTGTCTAGGTATCTTTTTGTAGTCATCAAGCTAAAGGCTTGCTGCAGCGTGACAGATTAAGCACAGCCATGTGCTGATTTGTAAGATAGTGAATGCAATGTAAGGGAGAAGGAAATGATAAGCTCTTAGGGAAGAGGCATAAGATTTAAAACAAATGGATTTGAACTATTACCATTTTGCAGCAAACAGAATAACCACCAGCTCTTGATGTTTTGATTGTGGTGTACACATAGCACAGAATATATTTCCACAAAAAAAGCTTTGGCAGTTTGTAATGGCCACATTAACGTTTTTCCAAGAGAAGCAATGAGAGTTGTGAATAGTGCCAAATTCAGTTTTCTGAACTGCACTGTAGACAGCTATTGTAATGTTATGTACAAAAAGCGTAATACACTTTTACATTGTGTACTATTGTTTATCTATAGGCATTAATTTATATCAATTTAAAGGATACAGGACTCTCAACTCTCTCAGAGCTCATGGCTTTTAAAGTTGAGTTAACATTGATTAATAAAACAGTAAAGAGCGAAAAATAAAATAATTTTAATTAAAAGAAAGACAGTTCATATTCTAACTTTATTTTGTATGTATGCTGCTATGATGCACATGGCAAAGGCATAAGGTTATTAGGCACTGAACTCAGGTACAATAGCAGGTGATCATCTAACCCCTTTACTCTCCTCAGGAAAATTAAAACTGATATTTAGGCCTAGATCCATCTGGCATTGTACCAAACTCTCTGTTTCTGAAAGGAATCTGATCTAAACCGCTCATGTGGATTTCCTCTTTAGTTATTGGTGGGGTAAAGACACTTTCAGGTCTTTCAGGTCCTAATTTCATCATCTGTCTCAAGGATGAAACACTTGCTAAAAGTGCCTTGTCTTCCCCTCTGCACCGAGAGTACAGGGATCCCAAAATGCCTGACACTCAGCAAGGAAAGCAGAGGGAAAAATTTTCCTATAGAAAAACACCAATGTGACCATATACTCAGTGCTACCATTGTTCAACACGTTTTGGTTGTTTTTTTCTACAGGTCCATGAAGGATTCTTGGAAAATAAGACTACTCCCATAAATGTCAGTGCCGCCAGCAGTTCTTCTGAGAAAAGGAGTACTGATTTACGAATATATATGCTGTGTTTCCTGCCATTCATGATCCTCCTGGTCTTTATTCGTGACCTTAAGAGCCTGTCCTTTCTTTCATTGCTTGCCAATCTGTCCATGGCTGTCAGCCTGGTGATCATTTACCAGTATATTGTTAGAGTGAGTATAAAAAAAGTTTATTTTTTTTTTTTTTTTTTTTTTTTTTTTCCTCCCCCCCCCCCCCAATCTCAGCGTACTTCTAATGTGACTTTATATTTTTATCCTCAGGTTTATACAAACACTTACGCACCTCCTCAAGGGAAACATTGGAACTGGACTTCTTGGTCTTCCACTTGCAATAAAAAATGCTGGCATTGTGGTAAGAATTCAATTATTTTTCATAGATTAGAAAAATTATCTAGAAAGATCTACAGATATGTGTCTGAGTCTGAAAAACTAAAATCTCGATACTTTTTGTTTGTCACTTCAACAGAGTTGTGTTCTATTTTTCCTCTTTAGTCTGGTGAAGTTGGTACTGAAGATTGAGGTTTGTTTTTTTTTTTTAAAGTTACTACATACTGAAGGCTTTATAGCATGTGTTGTATTTTTGCTCAGCCAAAGTGTTTTTCTGGCGAAAACAAAAACTTTATCAGGAAAAAGAAAGATTTTGATTCACTCAGACTCCTATGATGTCTCATGGGAATTGTTATCATGGGGTTGTCTTATCTTTGTCAAGACTTCTCTAGAGCAAGATCGTATGTCCTATGATGCAGCGTCAGCTTGTTAAATCAATCTTGTGTTTCTGCAGAAACAGGGTATAGCACATCTTGTTTATACTAGGTAACAACCAATGCATTTCCTAAGGCAGGGCAAATTTAATCAAGTGAAATTTTCACCTTACGCTAAATAATCCTGTAATTCTTTATTATAGGACAGTCGGTTTAAGAATGGAAGTTACATGTGAAAAGCAAGTACCTTCTGTGAAAACTTTTGGTCAAACTTCTACTCCAAAACAAATTATTTAATTTGGAAATTATCTATAATGTCTAATAGTAGAAGTTATCAGGGTCGTGGTTGTGTTCTTATCTTTTTTTATACTGTACATTGTCAAGTCTACTAATGTAAGGGAAAGAAACTTTTATTGTCATTGCCACTTTAAAGTGGTTCAAACTACTGTTTTGAGTTGTGCATATATGCAGGCTTCTCCCTTGACAGATTTTTTTGACAAATGTCTTAATGAAGCTGTTAGAGTGAAGTTGTTCACACCCATTTGGTATTTATGGCTTGATCGCCCCTGAGTAGCCTTCTGCCAGGTAGTAAGGAATGCCATAAAGCATCAGGAGCAAATCCCCCCCTGAGAGGGGAAAAAAAAAAATTCAGTTGCATAAAATTTTTAATTCTTAATTTACTTGCTACAATGTGAAATTTTCGCGTGTAAAGATTTTTCCCCCAACATATTTTCATGGAAAATTCTGTTTATCTTCTTTGTCCTCCCTTTTTTTTTTTCCATACCAGATTGGACCAATCAGCCTTGTGTTCATAGGAGTTATATCTGTTCATTGTATGCACATCTTGGTACGTTGCAGCCACTGTCTATGTCAGAGGTAAATGTGGAACTACTCTGTTGCTGAGTTTGAATATTTTTTCCTTTCTTATTTTCTATTTCTGATTTTTAGCCTACAGAATGTCCTGCTGCTGTAGCAGTTTCTTCTTTTCAGTTCAGAATCCTGTAGTTGAAAGAAACAACACTCAAATTCTTATTGTGCAACTATAAGTGATAGCTATGCTTTGTGCAACACTGCTTTAATACCTTGAAAAAATATTTTTTTCTCTGCTCATACACAAAATGAAGTTGGTTTAACTTGCGTTGCCTAGTATCCTGTTCTTTGCTGGCAAATAAGCAGGTCTTTTTCTTTGCAGTTCTAATTGCTTAGCTTCAGTCCATTAGTCCTTCTTTATCTTCATAGCTTCTGAATCTTCATAGCTTTGAAAAGTGTCCAATTTATAAATAGCCAGTTTATAAGTACTTTATAGGAAGAGAAGATAAACTAAAAATTGCTGTTGATGTCTTTCGTGATTATATGTGAGCTCTGTTTCTTTGGATTGTGACAACTTGATTCTTCGAAGTTGTAGTGCTGAAAGAATGTATTAAAATGATGCTAGTGAGCAGATAAACACTAGATACTCCTACAAGTGAGGTGTGCAATACCGGGGGGGAAGCAGCAAATTTGACTGATAGAGTATTTTGATTAATAGTGACTTTTAATAAACATTTTTATCTTACTGTCACGTGTTAAAGAGAAGCAGTGGGAGAGTCTCGTATTTAAGAAGTGTAGTAAAGTTTTTGAACTGAATAGAAACACAAAACTGTTTGTGTCCCTGTAGCTGGAAACACTATCTTATCAGTTTAATGTGGTATTATCCTGTCATTCCTGAATTCTTCACTTTTTCCTCTGTAGTTCTGAATGGCCTTTGAAGGTGTACATAAAACTAAGATTACTGAAACAATTGTGATTGACTGCTTGTCCAGGAAAATCTGTTGAATCCTGTTGAAGTTTTTTGTGACTTTTAGGTTTGAGAGTAATTTCTTAAGCTGATATTCTAAGAATCTAACTTTGGATTAATTTATCCAGAAAGTTGTTCTGTAAGAAACTGGTTCAGTACTGTTGAATTAGGGGGAAGCAGCATTGTGGTTCACATGCTTGTAGATTGCTGAATAGCCCTTCCTGGGGGAAAGAAGCCCAAACCATACCTCTAAAATTCAGCAGCTGCAGAATGGTGCCACAGGTTGTTACTTATTATAATCCTGGGAGGCCACCAGCATTTTCAAGGTAGAAATCTAGGCCCTCATTGTTTCTAGTAACTCCGTTCTTTCTTCACTCTTTGATTTCAGGATGAAAAAGTCCTCACTGGGGTATAGCGATACAGTTAGTTACGCCATGGAAGTGGGGCCCCTGACTGCTCTTCAGAAACGAGCTTCTTGGGGACGGTAAGTTTGCATTAGAATTTAATTTAATAAATTTGCTATTAAAAATTAATGGCTACACTTGGATTGGTTAGGAGATTTCCTTTTTACTAAGATGTTACCTGCTTTAGGAATGTGTTCTTCATGTTTGAAATATTTTTATGCAGTGTTATTATGTCCTGCAGCCAGCTAGTACTGGTGACATGGGAAGATTGGGGAGTGTCTCTCTCTGTTAGGCATTTCAATTTTCAGGTCTACAAGAGCTGTGAAGGAAAGAATTCTGCGTAGTAATATAGGAAGACATGTGGTACAACCAGAAATGCATTCTGTATTGTCTAATGTAGTGAAGTAATTTAAATTTTCATTCTCTTTTATCATAAACACATTTTCTCTGCATCAGAGTTCACTCTTTAGGCAGGTTGACACTGCAGATAGTAATTACTTCAATATATTTATTCTGAAAGGAAGCAAAGCAATTCTTTGATTCCTGTTTAAATATACAAATAATGGAGAAATATTTACTAGATATCTGCATGTCATTATTGGAAAATAAATAGCTTGTTCTCTCTTTTAAATACTTTATCCCTCTTTTAAAAAAGGCCATTATTTTTTGTTTGCCGTTTGTTGCTGTATAGCTGTTCATGGAGTTTATGGTATGACTAAACAGTAGTGAAACTTAAAAACTCAGACATATTATTCAATGTTAATTTAAAGTGGTTTTTTTCTCACTTGAGGAAGAATTTTTTTTTGTCTGCTGTTTTCAAGGATCTTGCATCCTGTGTTTTGGCTGTTAGTTTCAAATGAGAAAAAGGTCAGCTAGTCTTTTAAGATCTTTTGTGGTGAGTGCATAGGAATGGAGTAGAGCTCAATTAGAGGAAAGTTGGTTTGTAATGAAATATAATGACAATTCTGTAATGCCCCAAAGAGCTACAAGCCACAAACGGCAGTTTGATTGCCAGAGACGCTGCTGCAGCAAAGCCATTCTCCGAGGCAGCTCTCTGCTGCGTGCCTGACTCCAGCAGAGTTTCCTTACAGCCTGTGTTCAGTCCACTATTGTGTACAACATTGTTTTTGAAAAATCTGAACCATAGTTTAGAGTGTCTGGATGATACAGTGTCTGAGTGTGTATTTGGATACATTGATATAGATCCACTTAGTAAGACGTGAAAATGTTTGGTATTTTGAATTGCTGAAACTTATATAACTTAGACTGTATGAGACATTGCATGTCTGGTCCTGGTGGAAAACTGCTGCGTTGGGGGCTAACGGACCCCAGGAGAATTTATATGTGCATTGAATGTGTGTGTCTGTTGTTTATATTTGTATCACCTTGTTAAGTCTTTGAATTTCATTTTATCCCACTTTAAAATATGAACACCTTTTTTTTTTTTGGTGAAACTTTGATGCCTACTCAACGCCTACTATAAAAAACAAACATACAAACCCACTGTGTTTTGCTATAAGAGGAACCTGCATTGCAGTGCTCATGAGATTAATGTGGCATTTGAATCTACCATTTTGACTACTGTAAAAAGGAGCAGTAATTGTATACTTGGTAGAAATAGGTTAATTGTTTGGATGGTAAGTATAATGTATGTTTGTTTTTTCTTCCTCAGGTATATTGTCGACTTCTTCCTAGTGATAACACAGCTGGGATTTTGTAGTGTGTATGTTGTGTTCTTGGCAGAAAATGTGAAACAAGTGAGTAATGTTACTGTATGGAAACAGTTATGGTTTTACATTCATTTTTCCTCACTTTTATTTCCTATCCGTATAAAGTCCAACAAAACTACTTGTAAAATGTGAAGTTGAGAGATGCACAGAATGGATTGGTTCTACCATGATTTCCACAAAAGAACCTTTGGTAAAAAGGAGCCATGTGCAAGGTGAACTAAATTCAGATCTTGTGCAAGTATTTGTGGCTTCATTGACCTCTGATTTGTTTGTTGAATTTAAAAATTAACTGTGGAAATGATAGAAAATTAAGGTTGAAACTGCTCTAGGAGCCAGTTGTCCCCGATTTTTTTTTTTTTTTTTTTTTTTTTTTTTTGCTAGGCCTTCTGGTGACTTCACCCCCTAGCCTCCTGGGCATATTTTACCCTTTTCATGTCACTGGAATATTTCTTTGGTTCTTGTTTAGTCCCTTCCATTTTCTAGAATGGTCTCATCTGCCACAGAATCCATTGTACTTAAACCAGTTCTGATTTTTGTTTTTAAAAATGCCTGACATTGAAATTTCTGCAGCCTCCTCCAGCAGTCAGTTCCAATGCTTTCTTATCTTAGACAGCTTCTTCTTTGTAGAAGCTTAAAATTTCTTACCAGCATTGTAAGTCCTTTATTTCATGTTCTAGCTATAAGTAATTTATTCTTTTCTATTTGTGGATACCTTTTATATTTTTTAATATGTTCCCCTATTAGAGGGGAGGCATGATAGGATCTGATAGTTATTCTTGCTTTTCTGTGAATGCTCTGCAGTTAGTCACATCTCTCTCTTTTTTCCAAGTTTTATCCTTGAAGTTGGTTATGCTACTCTAGCTGAAGTTCTGCTGGTGACCAGTAGAGCTGAAAGGTTATTTCAAAGGTCTCACAGATCATATTCCAGGCTTCACACTTCAGCGTAATGGTCATTTTGCAGGAGCATGTCATTGCTAACTCATGATTGACTTGTGATCCACTGTGATCTCTTGATCCTTCACTGCAGAGCTGCATTATAGGCAATTCTTCTGGTTCTCCTTTCAGGACAGATGGTTTCTGCTTACCTATAGAATACTTTTTATTTTTCCTTAACTGGATTGATTTTTAACAGTTCTCACGGTTTAATTTTAATGCTGTTTTTCAATATTCTTTCACTTTCCATCTGGAACAGATGTTTAAACCCTGTTTACTACATCATATGTGTTACTAATGAAAATACTAAATAGCACTGCTCATGTAGCATTTCATGTGTTTTACTGTAAATACTATTACATGTATAACATGTAGTATTAAACATATACAGACACATTTCAATATGCTATAGATTATTAAATAGATTGGATATTAATTGTTAGAAAAATACTGTGATTCATTTGTGCAAGTTGATTTATTTAAGGGTGTCTAAAAATCAAATATTTCACCATGCCATATTTATGAAAAAGTCAATTAAAAATTGCAAATGAATCCCCACAACCACAAATACCTATACACCTCCCAAGCAACCCCCAAACCTTTCCATAAAACCCAACTATCCCTTTTCTCCCCCACAACCATCCGTCACTGACAAAAGCAAACAAAACCATGCCTATCACTGTCATGACAGCTGCTCCTGCTTTCATTCATGTTTTTTGTCTTTCATTCTCCAGTCCTTCTAAGCTCTTCTTTTTCTCATCGGTGGAGATTTTTCAGTTGACGGGCTCCCTGATGTCTGTTGGTCCTTCCTCTTTGCACACTCAGCAGTTGCAGCCAGCGGTTTGTGTGTCGGAGCAAGTGGTCCACGGGAGGTCAGCCAGCACGGGTTGGATGCTCAAACAGGAGCCGCAGGCACTTTGAGCTTGTGGTGCTCTCTCCTCCGTGGGCTTATTAAGATGCCAATGTACTCTGCTGTGTTTTCTGCCCATAAGATTATGGTTAGTCACTTAACTTAAAGCTAATGAAGATGATTCTGGGCCTGTGTCTAAACATGTGTGCTTCTGCAATTAATGAAGCGGGTGAGGAATAAGGTATGGCAGGTTACTGAGCATTAAACATCCATATGGACTCTTATTTTACCCAAAAGGTAGAGTAAAGGTGTCTTGGCATAGCTTAACTTACCTTAATTAGGAAGAAGAGTGTCCCCTTGAGAAGCTAATACACAGAAGATAGTATGTTCTTTTCCTTCCCTTGTAGATGAGTATTTATATTGTGTTTAAAAAGTATTCCAAGTTCTACGGATGAAGATCCTGTCAAGATGAGGCAAATTTGTGTATTTGGCAGCTGGATACACTGTAATTTGCATCTTGGGAGAGAAAAAAAAACCCTACCTTAAAAACTACAATCCTACAGTCACAGTCTATTTCAATACCTAAAAATCCTATTTTACATCTGATGTCCTCCTTTTGCTGGCCTTCTGAAGTGGGGATTTTTATTGCATCCTTTGTAACGTAAGTTCTATTTAAAACCTTTCCTATCAAATATGTATCTGATCAACCAGTTGCTATGTATGTGTTTTGACCTTAAGCAAAAGATGAGACTGAACACTTATTGACCTTGGCATTTGTAGATTTTGAAAAAAAAACCAAACCCCAAAACCTTTTAAAGACACTTGTTGCTGCTTTCTTGAAGAAGAGTTGAAAGATCTTACAGGGAAGCAACTGCTGCAAAAGCAGTAGCTACGGAGACCCATGACATGTAGCCCGTGAATTAATTGAAATCCTCAGCAATGCAGAAGTTCCACTTCCAAGTGTATTTGACTTAGCTTGCCCTGTGCTCTCTCTTCTGGGAGGAAGAAGTCTGTGGTTTCTTCCTGGCAGCTTTCTGTTGCAGAAATCTGTCCCGAAGAGGGCACCAAAGAACACAAATTGGTACTGCTTTAAATCTCTAATTGGAGTAGTGGAAGGATGAGGAAGGTGAACAGAGGGATTGGGGGGGTGGAGAACTAAGATAAAGGGAAAACAGCAAAAATGTTACTAATATCACTCCTTGACCAGTACCTCTGCATTATGCTTCATACTCTTCTGATCATGTTTGCATGTTGGTGTGTGCAGATTAAGCCCACTGGAACCAGTGGGAACTTCCACTGAGATCTTTGTTATTCTTAGTTAAAACTAGTACCAACCCAAATTAGTAGTCTCTTCCTTCACTTTACTTACTGTTTCAGAGAACTAAGATGTGACAAAGCATTTTAAAATGGTTCCGGCACATGAATAGACAGTCCAGATTACTTTGAGGTGAATATTTAGTTAGACACACAGTGGTGCGTCTGAGTCTAAATATTTATTTCATCTTTTGAATTCTGTTAAATGTTTGATGTACCCTTCTCACTAATGGATATGCAATATAGCTTCTGGTGCTAAATCTTTTCTGATTAGTGTCTGTGGGATTATAACAATGTTGGCTGCGTTACGTTAGTGTTTTCCAATCACTTTGTGCTACAAGACCCTATTTTGTTATATCACATTTCAGATGAAGCTTTTCCTAAGGAATATTTTCCTGGGGCGCCAAAGAAACTTAGGTTGGTGGAGAGAGTTCTGGTTAACTCTGCCAGGGTGCAGTAAGGGGCTTATGGGTGAAGGTGTCTAGAATGGGAGAAGAATGGTGAAACTGGAACAAAGAACTTGAGGATTGACTGCAGCAAGACTGGAGCAGGAACACACTGGGATAGGAAAAAGAATCTGTGCTCAAAAGAAGCATGGTCCCCT
Organism: Aviceda cuculoides; assembly: GCA_035590195.1. Taxonomy (NCBI): domain Eukaryota; kingdom Metazoa; phylum Chordata; class Aves; order Accipitriformes; family Accipitridae; genus Aviceda; species Aviceda cuculoides. The sequence continues at coordinate 15,924,875 of JAVJGG010000027.1, forward strand.
TTCATGCCATAGTACTGTTGCTCAAGCAGGAAAAGCAAAGACCTTAAGTTAAGTGTCTTGGCATTTATCAACTTGCTTGTGAGTATTGGCTAAGTTCTTTGGAAAAGTGTTCTTTTCTCATTGTTTGCTGACAAAGCTAAAAAATGCCACACAAGTCCTTGCTGTGTGGGAGCACTTTATTAGATCTTTAGAATTTTGAAGATGACCCATGAGTGGGGTGCTACATAATGGAATATGGAATATTGATTTCCCTGCCACTTTTTGTAAAATGGAAAGAAAAAAAGCCAACACCCTCAGGAAATTGTACTTGGACATAAAATTAGAAGTGTGAAAAATGTGTAGTTTGGAAAGTTGACTACTGATTAATAATGAAATACCAGAAGGAAATGAACTGTGAAACATTTCTTTGGCCTTTTCATGCCAAATTACAGGATTACAATATAGTATTTGTCTGCCTGATAAAATACTGGTTTTGTGCCAGATCTGGCCTCGTCTGTTGTACTGACTGTTACTCCAAGTTGAATAAGGAAGGAATTAGAAGGAACCAATGAGCTCAATGACTATTGTTTTGATCCCACTAGGTGCTAAAAAGTCCGTAGACTGTGTGACAGAAAGAGCGAGTTTTGGGATACGGGCAAGAAAACAGTGGTCTTGGTTGAAAAAACTGAGGAAATGGAATTATTTCTTGCTTCTGAGAGAGTTCTTGTGTGTTTATCAGTTGAAACGAATTTTCTGCAGTCACTGCTTGTGCATTTGTCATTTTCTGAGTGCCTGACATAAGGAATCTAATAACCAGATCTGCACAAGTGTTTGATCTTCCTGGATACAGCTGAAGTTGGTGGATGCTGTGCTTGAGGTGTGTAAATGAGACATTAGGAGAAGTCCTCCTGTAAAGAAAGTGGTTTCAGACATCACACCATCAAGTAAGTTAATGCTTGAATAACCGAAGTGACTTCTGATGGAAGTCACTTTGTGACTGGGGACTTCACTAGCCTTTGTAGTCATTATGGCTAGTGACTTCAGTGGTTGTGTATTTCCTTTCTAAAACCATAATGATATTTCCTCATATGGTTTAGGGAAATGATTGTGGAAGGTACAGTCATGATAAGCATAGAACAATATGCAGATAACGTGTGTTCAGATTGGAAGCTGAACACTATTCACTGGACTCTGTGACATGTAAAAAAGGATATTTATGTATGCATGCCTTTTTCAAGAACAGATCCATTGAATGGATAAATGAAAAGATTTGTCTAACTTGGCTGATACTCCAGTGAAATTTCAGATTATGTTGCTTTCTTTAGGAAGAAGACAGTTAGATGTAATGTTTGCTGTTCTTGGCCCAGCATGACTGCTATATGCAGTGATGCACTAGCAGAGAGCAGCAGGTGATTGAAAGTGCTCGTTGTCCAGAATAGGAATCTGAGATTATATTAATCCTAATATTTAGGAGTCTAGGTTAGACAGACAATGAGTCATAGCTCATCCTAACACAATCAGCAGTAAAGCTTGCTAAACAGCATATGAGAAAGAGGTTTTTTTTAAAAAAAAAAAAGTCCTCCTGTTGCTTTGTATCTTGTTACTTGTTAGAACAGCTTTAAGTGTTGTCTGATTAATTATTATTTTTTTTTTTTTTTAAATCTAGTAAAACACTTTCAAAGTGATGGTAATGTTAGCCTGCACCTGAACAAATCAGTATAATCTCACCTTCATTAGAGTTTTCCTCTTGCTGTTTGCTGTCAAATCTCCCGCAGCCAATTGCTCTACTCTAAGAGGGAGAATAGTGAGCCTTACTTTTTATGATTTTTGCATTTTACTTTCTGACTCAGCTTTCTTCCACTCGTCAGTCACTCTTGCCTATTTGTTTAGCTTTCTCACAAGATTAACCTTTGCTGGATCTTGTCTGCTGTGCCTCTTCTGAGTCAATGTACAAAATCACTATCCTGTCATGTCTCAAAATCCACCTCTGTGGTATGGATATTTCCTGTGGCGTGCCTAAACCTGTAGGTAGTACTGACCTGACTGATGTTGTTAAAGGTGCTTTATTGATGCGAAGTTGATTTAAAGGTATAAATAGCCACAAAAGGGAATAAACTGTCTTCCTGTGCTTTATATCAGTATAACCGTTACATGATATATACATGTGCGTGTATATGTAAATAAAATTCACCCCCAAAGTATTTTATTAATGCAAAAACCTGTGTATAATGGACATAATGAAAACAGCTTGACAGTCAACAGTTGAACTGAAACTTCCAAAAGTTTCTTTTTTGTAATAAATTGAACTATTAATTTTGAAGTCATGGGCTTCACATTTTGCTGCATGCAAGTAATAGCTAGTGAAGAGTAAACTTCAGAAACCTCCTCCTTGCCCAGACAATACTGCTGTCTTTAGCAGCGTTACAGTTCACAGTAACCTCTTCATCTGATGGCAAACTGATTTCTAAAGTCCTCTGTCTGGGATAAGTGTGTGCAGTTTCAGCAGTTATTAGGGGATAAGCAGAACTTAACTAATCATTTCATGTGTTTTTTTCCTCTATACAAAGCCGTAATGCTCCATAGGATAGGCTTCAGGAAACAGAGCTGTTTCAGGTAGGGCTCTGATTTTCTTTTTTTATTTATCTAAAGACTTATAGCAGAATAATCCTCTAGGGTTGGTCACATCTCGCGAGGGGGTTTGTTCCATTTTCTGAGTAGAGTTACGGCATACTGTCATACTACGACAGCTGTGACCACACAGAATAAAGATGGGAAGAGGGTAAGGAACTTCCCTGCTTTATATTGTCAAAGTCTGGTGAAAGCAGTGTCACTGTTGTGCTCTGAAGACAAAGAGAAAAGAGGGAGTCTGGGACCAGATGGGCTATATCTGAGAGTGCTGGAAGAAATGTGAAATCTTTGAAAGACAATACAGAGTGGGGGATGTCCCTGAGAACCAAGGAGAGGCAAATGTTGTACTTACCTTCATAAAAGGCCAAAAGAATAATTAGGAGAATTACAAGCCAGTCAGCCTCTTTTCAGTCCCTTTGAAAATCAGGGTTTGAGTCTTCTTGGAGCATGTTCTGGGCACATGAGGGAGAATAAGGTGACTGGAAACAGTCAGCATGGATTTACCAAGGGACTGACCAGCTTGATAGGCTTCTACAAGAAAAAAGTCTGCATTTGTACATAATGACAAAGGACTAGATGTCACCTTGATGTTAGCAAGGATTTTCATGCTGTCTCTGACAATATCCTTGTATCCAAGCAAGGCTGTTATGGGTTGGATGGATGGGTGGGTGGATGGACAGATGGACAGACAGACAACTAGCTGTGGAAAAAAAAAGCTGGTTGTATGGTCACACTCAGAGTCATGATCATGAGCCAGCAGTGTGCCCTGGCAGCAAAGGAAACCAACAGCATCCTGGGTTGTATGAACAGGTGAATTCCTGGTAGATTGAGGGAAGTGGTTATCACCCTTTACTTCACATCTGTTAGACCACATCTAGAATACTCTGTCAAGTTTTGGATATCCCCAGTACTGGAAAGACATTGACAAACGGGAGTGAGTTCAGGGGAGGGCTGTTGAAATGATCAGGGATGGAGCACTTGCCCTGTGAGGGCTGGGGAAAGTGAGTTTGTTCAGCTTGGAGAAGAACTGGTTTTTGGAGGACCTAAGAGCAGCCCCACCCCAGGACTGCAGAGATGTTGTCTAGAAAATTGAACCAAGCTCTTTGCTGAGGTCAAGTGGGAGGACAAGTGAAAGTGGTCATGAAATAACATGGGAGTTTCTGACCTGAGGCAAAGAAAAACTTTAAGACAGCCAAACACTGGAACCAGTTGCCCAGAGAGGTTGTGCAGTCTCTATCCTTAGAAGTTTTCAAGACCCAGCTGGACAAAGGGGCGAGGAACAATCTGGTTTGAACCCATAGCTGATGGAGCTGTGAGCAAGAAATTGAACTATAAACCTCTTGAGGTCCCGTCTAACCTGAATTATTCTACGATTCACTGAATCCAAACCTCCGTTTTTGGATGAGGTAATGGAGAAGACTGTTGAGAATACAATGTTTTGGGTAGTAGATAGGAGGCTCGACAAGGCAAAGTGACTCAAATGAGAGATGGTGTGGGAGAGAGGAAGGGGCAGCAGGAAGACTGTGAATTTTGTGGAACTGATATTTATTCCAGAACTAGAATTGCAGCTTTTGGGTTAAAAATGTACAAGAAGTAGGTGCTTTTGATAGCTGAGACTAGGACAGCTGTGATTGCAAATCTGCTTCACTCAAAATATTAATCTGTGCTGAGCAGGTTCAGAATTTAATCTTTTTTCTTTCTTTCCTCCCAGCTAGAAAGTCTTTGATGCCCTGGCTTCTTTCTTTAAACTGTATTTCAAGGAACACGATCTGATGCAGGCTCCTGCATGTCATGACGTTTTTGAGAATCCACTTGGCCTCTGTTTCCTTCCTCTGGTGATGCTGGGGCAGGGAAGAGTGTGGGGAGAAGACATACCATGCTTACAGTATTGTAAAGCAGACTACAGTGTTGTGGTTTATTGTAGGAATATAACTCATAGCTGAAACATGTAAGTGGGAGGTGGGAAGCGAGGGTCAGGGTGTCACAGTCTGATAATTTTAGCTGGCTGTGTTTTGCTAATTCTGCATCAATATTCATTCATCTCATAATGGTTGTGGAGAGTTTGTGTGCAGCTGTAGTATGTTCTGTGCTTTCCTCATATTTTTGTGATAATAAAAGGCAGGTAATTATAAAGGCTATTTAGTATGACCACTCTTACCTAACATAACATGGAGGTATGATCTGATCTTAAGCCCATTGTCAGGGTATGTGATCACAGTAGACCTAGTCTTGAATAGAATTATATAGAATATTGTATACAACATTTTCCAGCCATTTTAGCCAGTAAACTCTGGTTGACTATCTAGTTGGAATTTGGTGGTGTTAATAGGAAAAAAAATAAAATATTTCTAATTTTAGGAACTTTTTATTGGGGTTTGTGTACAAAAATAGAATGTCTTTGTCTTAAGAGAAACTGAAGTGGTTGAATGCTTGAAATGATTTGAGTAGAAGCTGTTTTATACTGTGGTTTTGTAAAAATGTATTTTAGAACCTGAACTGTATCCTGCCTGCAGTTATTTTTTTAAGAATAATTTATTTTTTTAAAAATAGCTCATCAGGCTTACAGACATTTATATAAATAGAAGCCACATTAGGTTAAATATTTATTGTAGCAGAGGTTTTCAGCAGGACTTACATGCTCAAATCACACCGTCATTCTAAGAAAACCTCTTATGTGTCCTTGTGGGCAGAGCAGCTCTGGCTACCTGTGAACGCATGCAAGCAAGTAAACACACCAGACTATTGTAAAAGCAAAAGGCAGTTAAGTGCTTATTCTGTATTTCCTGCTTTTCCACCACACTTAAAATAGAAACTTCTACAGAGGGCTTTACTTCATGTGGCTTTAGGGAAGTAATTTGGTTAAGTGTTTGACATATTGCTTGGCAAAGTGGAGTTATTGTAGCTGCATGAATTCACTGGAATTCAGTTCTAAGTATTTAGGTCTTCTTCATAGCTTTCTAAAAACATTATCTTAATGAAAAGTAACAGATGTTAAACATCTTGTAAGTGACACTTAAGATTTTTGCAAGGTGGAAATGATCAATGTTTCCATAATGACTTGTGTCCCCTGTTGGCATTTAAAGTGAGATTTCTGGAAAACATGGTTCCAGAATTGTATCTTGTATCTTTCCCCTTTTTCATAATGAAAAAATCTGTCTAGTGCTTTTTGTTACAGAGAAAAGAATTTTAAGTTAATTCTGTCTTCCTGAGTTTGTGGATTGTTTGAAACAATGGACGTAAAGCAAGTTGTGCAATCTTTTTTTCTCCTAGACTTGTGAAGGCTGAGTTTTGGCAAACTTGCCAATTTGAATGACTTGGTTTACATAATGTTGGTCTTACATTATCAACTAACTCCCTCTGCCTCATGAAAGTCTCATAGTGCAAATGATCCCTTGATTGCCTACCGTATCTCCAGCCTGTCCTCTTTTCTCCACTTCGTCCTCTTCCTCAAAGTAAAAAACTAATAGCCCTGAGTTACTGTGACCTATAAAATAAATAGATGCCATTAAGTACAGGTAGTTGTGGTGTTCGCTTAGGACTGCTGTGGCTACGTGGAAACTTAGAGTGTAATGGTAATACTTCCTCCTTTCATTGTAACAGCTTAATGTGTTTGGATTTTTGCGGCAGGATCTATGATCTTATTTCACTTCCACAGATAATAACTGGCATCCTAAAGAACAAACCACATTTAAAGAATTACCCATAAAGTAATCCGTCTTGAGACCATGCCTGTGAACTGTGATAAGGATAATAATATTTAAGAATTGCTACATTGTACACTTCCTGGGATTGTAGGGTTATACAGTCTTTCTCTGAGTACAGTTCTATATTAAGTTTTAAGAAAGTGGCTATAGTACTTGATTGTCTGACAGTACTTAGGAGTCAGAGTATTGTCTTCAGTTGTTTTGTTATATATTCATAGAATCACAGAATGGTTTGGGTTGGAAGGGACCCCTTTTAAGGTCATCTAGTTCCAACCCCCCTGCCACGGGCAGGGACACCTTCCACCAGACCAGGTTGCTCCAAGCCCCATCCAACCTGGCCT
>JAVJGG010000027.1:15937832-15949584 GCA_035590195.1 Aviceda cuculoides
CCCCCATCCCACTGGGTGGGGGAAGTGAGTGAGCGGCTGCGTGGTGCTTAGTTGCTGGCTGGGGTTAAACCACGACACAGGGGGACCCAGTGATCCCTTAATACTGAGTTAGCAAACAGCAACTGAGCGCTCAGTACTGCCAGTCTGGTGGCTATCATTCGTAGTGTTTAGAGTTTGTTTGGGATTTCAACGCTGGGCAATAATATGTTGATTAGGAGATGATTGATTAGGCCTCAAGTTGCACCAGGGGAGGTTTAGATTGGTTATTAGGAAAAATTTCTTTACTGAAAGGGTTGTCAGGCACTGGAACAGGCTGCCCAGGGCAGTGGTGGTGTCCCCATCCCTGGAGGTTTTTAGAAAGTGCGTAGACAAGGCCCTTCAGGGCATGGATTAGTGGGCATAGTTGATGGTTGGACTCGGTGATCCTGAAGGTCTTTTCCAACCTAAACGATTCTATGATTCTATGAAGAAAATGTAATATTCAGCCCTCAGTGGACCTTTTTGAGTACAAGGCTCTGCTGGGGATGGGAGAATCTGCAGCTGCTTCTTTCCCTTTGTGCTTTAGCTTCTCTCCGTCTGTGGGTTCCCTGTGCCAAATGGTGCTGCCTGGCAAATCGCAGGGTTGGTGTTCAGGCCCGAACAGGAGAGAGTACCAACACTAGTTCTTGAATACAGGAGCTGCAGGGGGTATTATGCAGTGAACGTGTCTTTCACAGAACATGTAACGTTATTCTGTAAGAACCATCTTCAAGAGCTTCTTCCATATTCCAAAGGTGAGTAGGTCTGTTTTTATAATGAATGTGAGGTTTTTGTTAGTGAATTAAAAAGTAACTTCAGATTGTGCTCCTGAGTGTGCCCAAAATATAGTAAAACCTCTTGAACATACTTTTCAGAATAGTGTAAAACCAAAGCCTTCAGGCTTGGAAATGTCTGTAGCATTACCATGTGCAGGTAATAGCTTTGCATAATGTTATGCTTATATAATAGCAGTTACACTTAATATTTTGTGGCGAAATTCTTGTCGGCTTTCTCGTTCGAGGTATAAAAGCCAAATCCAAATGTGGAAGTGATATTTTAGTATAAGCTTCAGGGGAAAGGAGGATGAAATAGATGCATAACATTTAAACAAGAAAGATAGTTTTTCTTCTTTAGTACATATAAATATGCTAAGTTAAGTATGGTTTGTACAATTAAGTATGGGGTTTTTTTCCCTGTTGAGTGCTGCAGACTGATTAGCCTAGCAAAGAGAAAATGTTACTTTCCAATGTTAATTTTAGGTTTGGAAAATAAGGCTTCAGATATTTTAGCCTATTAATTGAAGATGTCTGTTCAAACTGCTTTTGAACTTGGCTATCACAGCTTTACAGTAGAAGGTAGAGTGATATTTGTATACCAAAAGACAGGCTCTGGAATCACATTAGGCAGCAGCTAACCAATTCCATGAGATTTTAAAAAAGAGAGAACTAAGTGGATTATAATTTTAAAATGTCATTATTTGGATTTTGAAAGTGATGCAGATGAGCTTGCTAGGTCTGTGGCTTTGAGATAAAAGCCTCTCATTGTCAAAAATTCTTTCACCAGATTTGTATTATCCTTTAAAAAAATTAATGAAAACCAATGGCACTTTTCTGTTGTCTTTAAGACCAGACTGGATTTGTCAGAAACAGACATTTAACAGGTAACATGACATCATCTAAATCTGCTTGGGGCATCTCTGGTCCGGGGTGTATCAGTTTCACTGGCATTCTTTTGAGATGATGCAAAGGCTTGTATCATCAAAATACAAAAGGTGAGAGTTGTCAGAGGATGTTTTTGCATTTGGACACCCAAGTGTAGGTGACTGAATTTGATGACTACAGAAATGACCTACTCCTAAATGTACATGGTAAATGTGGACTTTAAATATTGTGTCAGCAGCAGGCGTGTTACAGCTAGTGTGCAAAATCATGTGGTTTGGATGTCTTCTGAAGATGATTAATGTAAGAGAGGAGGAAAAAGATTATGGGCCAATGTGTAGAAATAGAGAATGTTATTAGATGTAGCAGATTTAAAAAAAAATTGTATCAAAAACTGTAAAAAAAATTCATCATCTGCCGCATTTAGCTGGATGCTGATAAAATCTCAGGCAGCTTGATATTACCTCTTTATCAAGTTAAATATTCCTTACTGATATCCTGCACTTCCTGAGTATGGAGAAACTTCCTGTTACCCTGGAGAACCATTTGTTTGTGCATATTCTAGCTTTAATACTTCATATAGTTACAGCGAATCTTACTAACACAGACTCATGAGTATAACTTTCTTTCAGGCAGCAGCCCATACCTGATGCTTGAAACATTCAAATGTTTCTTTTTCCATAGAAAACCTAAGATACACAAAGAGAAAACTAAGGCTTTTAAGTTTACTGCTTGCTCACCTGAAGTGTTTCTTAATCATTTAGTGATTCCGTGACTTTGGAGAAATGGGAAAAGAGCAAGAGTGACAGTGTGCCAAGCTGTCACGTGTTCTGCTTTGCCAGCTTGTGCCAGGTAGTTTTTGGGGTCTGACACACATGGCTTCAGTGAGGCACAAGAGTTAATTCTTCTGTTTAAATGTGACCCTGTCTTGGAAAACTTGTCTGAAGTATACGTGCAGTAGAGCCAGAGTGAAACACATACTTCTTATACTAATCATATGTATAATTAAACAGCATAGTTTCTATTTTAGCAATCGAAATATTTTATGTAGTTACTTTGCTTTTTTGGTGTCAGATTTTTTCGTTCCCCCCGGCCCATCATCCTGTAATCCTTCTAAGCTGCTGCCATTTTGCACTTACATGTAATGGTCTCAGGGAAGATTTCCTCCTCCTTTCCAATGTGTTCTGAGTGAGTACTTGTCTGCAGTGTATGGAATTGTCTAAGTAATATTTAAATACGAGTCTTAATTATATGGCAAACTTTTTGAGTATAGCTGTGAAGATGCAAAAATGTTAGTAACTTCTACTGGAGAGAGCAGGTAACTAGAATAAATGCTTGCATCCTTAGTTTTAGACTTTCGTATCTGTCCTTTAATTAGCAGCATCTTAACTTTACCATCTATAATAGTTTTCTTCCCCACTCTGTGAACTGCCTTTTCATTGATGAAGTTAGCATTGCAGTGTGTGTGCATGTGTGTGTGTGCGTGTATATATCGATAAATAAAATGTAAGTTCTAGTTTACCTCCTAAGTATTTTGCAAACATATTTATTTTCTAAATTAAATCTACTGCAAGTCATAGAGTAATTTACATTTATTGGATCAAACATGATGGAGACAAGTTTAAAAAAAAAAGCAGTTTTATTGTATGGCTCAAAATACTAGCTATTAGTAGACCTACGATTTTGTCAAAGGACTTTTAAACTCAGTAGTGTTCTTGGATGTTCACTGAAGAATAGTGTTCCTAAACTAAAAAATTTTTATGAATACATGTTCTCCCAGATTTGAAAGAGCCCTAATCATCCACTGTTGAACACTTCTGCAAGCATCAGTTGTGGCTTCCTAATAAACACTGTGGCTTAAAAATCATATCAATTTGTCAAGAGCAGCAAAAAAAAAAAAAAATCCTAAAGGAAATGGGAGAGGTGGAAAGGAAAATTGTTGTCAGGGTGAAGGCATTTAAAATAAGAAGATTATAATAGGAAGTGGTATGTTTTGTATTCTTCAACTTGTCTTTGTTGTGTATTCTTCAACTTGTCTTGTACTCGAGCCGTTTTCAGTGCTTCCCAGAAGGAAGTGATGAGTGGTTTAGCTGTCAAGGTGCCATGCTCTCATGTCAAATGGAAGTGTATGAAACTTTCTGTTCCTCTAACAAAAGCAAATACAATAATCAATGTCTTTTCTCCCCTCTATTTTGGATGGATTGATTTTTTTTCAGAATAGGATGGTTATTTCTTTCAGTGGTGGTCATGTTAAAATGCAAGATGTGTATGCAAACCCCTTTCTATTGCTAGGCTTTCTATGTTGGGGTCTTGTTGGTTAACCATCTTGGTCCAGGAGGGTGCATGGCTGTTTTCAATGTTCCTTGTCCCAGGATAGAGAAATTTCTGTGTTTGGAGTTGTAAACCTTTGTAGGATCCTTATTATTGTTTATTTCCTGTGATATTCATAAATTCTTGATGGAAAATACTGTAATTTATTTTTTCACTTCTGCAGTCATGAAGTTTGCTCAGCTCCGTGCAGGACCTTGTGATAGGTGTATACTTTGTCACATGCCACTTTAGAAGCTAAAGCAACATATGGGTGAAAGAGCATTTTTGATAAAAAGTCAGAAGACCTCTTGGGAAGACCTTCTTTTTTTAAACCATTTGCACTGAAACAGATTAAAGTTCATAGGCTGTTTGGCTCCTGCCTACAAAGAAGCAGATATGGATAGGAGAGAACTTTGTGATCATTATAACTTATTTTAAGGTGATTAAAATTCGATGTGGGTTTGATCCTTGGCTGGCATAAAGGTTTAAGTGCCGTTACAGCTTTGGGAAACTTAATTTTTAACTCATGAGCCACAAAGAGCCCAGAAATACTTGGTCATGTACTATACCTTGATGTATTATTACAGTAGATTGAAATACACTCTCCAGCAACACTTGTGTTTCTAACTCATATTTTCTTTTATCACTTATCTTGTAGAAATTTTGAGAGTAGCGTAAGTTATAGAGGACATGTTAGAATATAGTATTGTATAGTCTGTAGGCTACAGTTCCAAATTTAGTGGGGCAGGAGGGAGTAAAACTAAAGAGTGTGGCCGTAACTGATTAATTAGGAACATAATTTTCTATTGACGTATATCTTTTGTTGGATAAAATTGCATATTAATGTAAATGACAGCAAAGCATATAACACTTCAACGATTTTGACAGGACAAATGTTTTAAAATATTAGTGACAGAACTAATGCTGCTTTTTAGTTTTCAGTTTGCATTGTAGGGAAGTATTTCAGATTTCATTCATGAATAAAGTCAGATAAAACATGATAGTACACAAACTTGCATAGATTCTGTTAAGTTTCGGAGCAAGCTAAAGATTAAATAAATGTCATAATGGAGTGATAAATAAGCTCTTAAGCATAAAAAAGTAAAAAGGAAAAATGACCCTCTGCAGAAAATGCCAGGTTCAGGTGACGAGCTAAGTAGGATTTATACAAATCCTTTAAGCATTGTTAAATCAAGGCCATCAAAACTGGGCAACAGATTTTTTTTTTTTTTTTTTTTTTGTGGTTATGGGTAATTCTTTTTCCTGGTGAAACAGGTAGGAAGCTGCTTTGCTGGAATCTGGGAAGATTTGGTTTTGGAGTAATTGGAATTGCTCAGCAGATTTCAGAAGGTAATGTTCTGTAATGAGAACTTGGCTTCTGGATTTATTTATTTTGTATAAACCTTTCACTATAAAAATTGATGTACAGTCACTACTTGGCTTGTGTCTTTCCTACCCTTTTATTTGCAGTCATGAGGGATCTGTTAAGGAAAATTAGATTGTTTATTGCACTTATTCCAAAGTAGCGATGTTCTGTATCTTCCTCAAGAGACTGAGCTTTAAAAATCCATCTAAAAGTGATGGAATAAAAGCTCGTTGCTCAAAATACTGCATAAGACTTTTTCTGTACAGTGAAAGAGGAGATGGACAAGGACAGGCAAGAAGAACATAGCAATGTAATAATGACGTATGTTATGATCATTGTTTTACTTGGAGAAACCATACTTTTTCTGCAGGCAGTTCCCCAGTATGCTCTCGGGTTGTAGATCTACTTTTCAGTGAACAAATGAATTCACTGGTACCTTCTGCAGACAAGAAGGAATGGGCCAGGCCTGGGCTCCGGTGGTTTGCTGAGGATTCAGTCTTCTGTCTTTGGGGGTGAGGTAGTAGAATTTGTGTTTACATACCTCGAATACCTTCAATATCAGCTTCCTCAGCTTTTTTGCTTTGAATGAACAGAGCTTTATTTTGTTGCAGTAGGACATGATTATAGATGGATTTTTTTTTTTCTGAGTAAATGTTGATAAATGTATTGGGTTTAAATTTCCAAAATTCTTGAGTTATCTGTACCTTAAACTAATCAAAACATCTGTATAGCTGTCTCTTCTACCTGAAATACTTATTTTAAAAATGTAAGGGATGGAGGTTTGCTTCATTCTTGCCATTTTAGTGGTATTTCCTGAAAAAGGGAAAGATGACCACATGTATTTAAACATTAAGCATGTCTGCTATTAAGTTATTCATTACAAGATTAGTTTTTAGTGCCCACGACAATTAAATCACAGTTTATCTAATTATCTGCAGGCTGAATTCTTTTGTAGTTTTTTTTTGTCCAGTCATATAAAATGTACAGTTGAGTTAAGCTGCAGGGGACTGTCTAATTTTAGCTGTAGAAAGGCTAACTGTAGCAGGATATTCAAGGCAAGGAATGAGGAGACAGTGGTATTACTGGGGGATGTTTATACCCACGTCATGCAGCTTGAAATGAAAGGGAAGATACTTTGCATAATGGATGATGGTAGATTAGCTAGGTTATTTCAAGGATTCGATTATGCTTCTTTGCCAGTAAATTATGGGTGCTTTTGAGTTTATTTGGTGGATGAAAGGAAGATGGATTATGCTTGTTTTGTAAATTAAGAACCCAAAGGTTGATAGTTACTAAAGGAATAAAGTATTAAGTTTCAAGGAAGGTAATAGTAGTGACATGTGCCAATGTCTCAAAAATGATAGGAAGGTCTCTGTGAAGCAGGTGACAGAGAAAAAGATGGAGACCTTATTCTATTGAGGAGGGCGAAAAATGATGAAGAATGAGAGATTATTAAAAGGATCAGTTTTGTTTAAAATATCTGATTTCATGGGTGTTTAGGGCTATGACAGGGGACTAGTGTGAACTGGAGGCGAAAGAGCATGAAGCAGAGCACGGAAATCAGAAGCAGGGAAAAGACCCATTAAAAAAAAAAAAAAGATCTTTGAAACTCTGAAGCTTAACTTATCTCATGGATCTCACGGTTCTCTCACCTCCAGCGTTCTGCCCCGGTGACCTTGCTTGGGAGAGAAGAGTGTTCCCCAACGTTTTCCCTGACCATAGTATTTCCCATCACTAGGTTACAGTGGCTGTATATGTGGTGATAAGTTATAGGTCTGAAGAGTGTGGGAGGTGTTGGACTAGATTAATGATACCGCCTCTTATAGCAGAAATGGTTGTCTGAACAAGGGTAGAGCAACATCAAAGCCTTAGTCAGAGATACTGAGTTGATGCAACATCCCTTTTGAAAGAAGATGTTATGATGCAAGTGTTGGACAGAGAGAGAATCAGAGGTGTGGGGTTTGTGTGGTTTTTTTTGGTTTTTGTTTGGTTTGGTTTGGTTTGGGTGGTTGTTGTGGTTTGGGTTTTTTTTTTTTTGTTTGTTTTTTTTTCCCTTTCAAAGCTATTCAGTCATCCAGGTAGGGTGTTAGCTTTTAAAAAATAATTTAAAAGAATAGAAGAGTGAAATTAATTTCTGGCACCAGAAAAAAGGACAAGAAAGCATGTTCGGCTTCAGTGTTCAAAAAAAGGAAGCACTAAAACCCAAACTAAAAAGTATTTGTGAAAAGAATCTTATCTCTTTTGCATTCAGTTAAAATGTTAGGTTTTCCGAAGTCATTGCAACAGGGACTATACAGGGACTGGAAAGAAATTTAGAGTGAAAATCTATCCAGCAGCTGCCCAACAGTGACATAGTGTCAGAACAAGCACTGGCTCACATCATACCTCCCATCAGCCTCTGTCTGCTTGCGAACACTTCACGGACCTTTTGGATCCTGATGGAATTTAACAGCTTAGGGAGCAGGGAGTTTGTGTAATATATGTGTAATTGGTTGTTACCTGCCTTCATGTTAATCCTGTGAGGTATAGAACTTTTCAGCTTGTCTGGAATAGGTGATACTGGATACCGTATAAAACCTGGCTCAAGTTCTTTGCATAATTTCTTTGGGGATCAGTTCTGCCAAGGGAAGCATCTCCTGCAGTGACAGCAGCTGTCTCGAAATGCCTACTGCTGCTCCAAGAGAGCGCCTGAACCTGGGAAGGCTTGTGGCTGAGGGGTGCTCTCGTCTGGACTGGGTGATGCAGGAAAGGCTGCGTTAGCATCCTCATCTGCTCAGTCTGGAGGTGGATCTAGTCCTAATACTAACTCAAATTAGCATTTTTAAATATAATTTCAAGATAGAAGTATTTTAATGTGTTTTCAGCTAACAGTGTTATTATCCTGTAATTAATTTTGCTTATCTTTTCCTTAAATTCACTATAAATGAAGGTTGTAATGTTAAAGTGAGGTTGATGATGCGGGAACACACGTTTGGATGTAGTATGTCTTGTTTTGACCTTCTCATTAGTGTGCATGAAGTGACATTATTGAGTTTAATGAGTAAACTTGATTTAATGGATAGTTAAAAAGCAAGCATTAGTATGCTTAAGAGAATTGTCCTATAATGTTTTAAATTGCGTATTTTTTTTTTTAATTAAGTCTTTGTTTTCTTGGAGAAACGTGGGTCTTCAGACTGCCTGGGTTTAAATGGAAAAGATAAAAAACTGCGGTACAGGTAGAAATTTAAAAAAAAATATATTTGAATGCTTCCTCTGGACTCAAGAACATTGAACAGAGTATGTATCACTGGTCCTTTGTTTTCCTTTATGAATTAAGTTTCGGATAGACAATTATATGATAATCTTGTCTGCCAGTAAAAAGAAGTTTGTTAAAATGTAAAAAGATTAAAAACTAAAAAATAAAATATAAACAGCTGCTAAAAATAGACTAGAGCAATAGCTGCAGGTTGCCCGTGAGGAATTGTAAATGGTACTTGCTCTTTATTTTATTGATTTCACATTACTTTAATTCACATATCGATGTCTAGATTGAATTTCTCCTGATAATCACTTTTTCAATTTTTTCACATACAGCCTATGAGAAATCATAGCATCTTGCTGGGGGTAGCAACATTTGTCCATAGAAGCACAGAAAAATTAGGTTCGAAAAGATCTCTGGAGGTGGTCAAGTCCAAACTGCTGCTCAAAAAAAGGTCTACTTTCAGCTGGATTAGTTTCCTTGGGACCCAATGCAGCTGAGCTATGAAACTATCTGAGAATGGAAGCTCTACAATCTCTCTTGGTAGCTTGTCCCAGCAGTTAGCTGTTCTATTTAGAAAATTATTTTTCCTTATGTCCAACTGAAAATTTCCCTTGTTGCAACTAGTGACTGTTTCTTCTCATGCTTTGACAGCGCACCTCTTGGAAATTGGCTCGGTCTTCTCTGCAAGCCTTCTCTTACTTTTGGTTAGTGAAGGCTTCGAGGAGATTCCCTGCCCTAGTCTTCTCTTCAGGATGAGTTAACTCAGGTCTCAGCCTCCCATGTGCTCCAGCCTACTAGCCACCTTGACCTCCCTCAGCTGGACTTCCCCCATGTATCAATGTCTGTCTTGTACTGAGTGACCAAAACTGGACATGGTATCCAGGCGCAGTTTCTCAAGCGCCGCAGAGAGGAACAGTCACTTTCCTTGACTTGCTGCCTATTCGCTTGCTGGTGTAGCCCGTGTGAACGCACAGCCTGCATAAAGGTGGGCAGCTGATTCATGTACAACTTCTTGTGTATCAGCATGCCCAGGTCCCTTTCTGCAGAACTGCTCCCTAGCCTGACAGTCCTTAGCTTCTACTTCTGCATGGCATTACTCTGTCCAGTGTTGAGGACCGTGCTCTTCTCTTTGTTGAGCTTCATGAGGTTTCTCTCTGCCCAGTCCTCCAGCATGCTGACGTCCCTCAGAACTGAGTCTCTACTTTCTTTTGTATCAACTACTATTCCCAACTTAATGTCATTTCCCAACATGCTAAGGGTATGTTCTGTCCCATCATCCAGGTCCTTAAGGATATTAATCAGCATCACCCCTACTATCAACCCTGCAGGAGGAACATAAGTAACCAGTCTCCAGTTGAACTCAGTACCCATTGAGCCCTCTAGTCCAGACTGTTTTTCACCCAACTTGGAATCCTGCCATCCAGTCCCCATCTCTCTACTTTGGTTACAAAGGATGCTGTGGGATCCTGCATGGATAGCCTTGCTCAGTTAAAGTAAATGACATCCCCTGCTTTCCCCTTGTCCATAGAGCCAGTCTTTTCATTAGAAAGGGCCGTGAGTTTGGCTAAGTGTGGTTTATCCTTGATAAGTCCATGCTGGCTTGGCAATTCAGAGCACGCTTCGTGCAGGTGAGGTGACCGTTGCCCTCAGCCCTGCCCTGAGGAAGGAGCACCTCGTAGTCCCTGTAGCCTCAGATCCGGATGGTGTCTTCCCTCAGGAGTTTGTCTTGGTCCAGTCCCCTGACGTGCCAGGGGTGGCTGCTCAGGCTGGTGCAGGGGACCTTGCCCTGCAGCAAGTCACCACCTCTGTTACGCAGATCCAGCAGTGGCACGCAATCTCGAGCGATGTCTCCGGGCTCCCTGTGCACCCCCTCCTACAGCAATGGCTGTGCCAACTGCCTTGGTCCTGCTTACTGGAGCTCCGGAGGAGTCAAGTCCCTGGAAGGCTGGACCCCAGTCCCCTCACTGCCTCGCAGCATTCCCTGCTCCGCAGGGTAACTGCGCTGTCTTTGGGCTCCCAGCTGCTGCTCACTTACCTCCTTAGTGCTCCGGGTGCTGCGCGCTACGTCGCTCTGCTCTGCTCTCTGGGCAGGGAGTGGAAGCCGTCCTGCATTTGATATAAAGCATTGCGTATGTGTAATACGTCATTACTAATAATAGTTATTTATTAGAATATGGTACAGTCATATAAACATTTCTTTTAATGTCTTTCTTTCAGAATGGCTATAGCCAGTTTTTGTCGTACATATGCAACATTTTGCTATTTCAACTGAAAATGGAACCAAAAAGTAGGATGTTTCTTTCTCTTCTGCATTTTTATGAATAGCCTGCAGGGCTTTTTTTGTCTGAAAGAAGGCATAGAATCATAGAATAGTTTGGGTTGGAAGGGACCTTTAAAGGTCATCTAGTGCAACCCCCCTGCTATGGGTGGGGATATCTTCAACCAGATCATGTTGCTCAGAGCTCTGTCTAACCTGACCTTGAATGTTTCCGGGGATGGGGCATCGACCACCTCTCTGGGTGACCTGTGCCAGTGTTTCATCACTCTCATAATGAAAATGAATCTCTGAATCTACCTTCTTTTAGTTTAAAACCATTACCCCTTGTCCTGTTGCTACAGGCCTTATTAAAAAGTCTGTTCCCATCTTTCTTATAAGCCCCCTTTAAGTACTGGAAGGCTGCTATAAGGTCTCCCCAGAGCCTTCTCTTCTCCAAGCTGAAACAACCCCAACGCTCAGCCTGTCCTCATAGGAGACCTTTTCCATCCCTCTGATCATTTTTGTGGCCTCCTCTGGACCCGCTCCAACACACACATCCGTCATAATGAACGGTCTTGTAGTCTTTGACTTGAGCTCCCTCTGACTGTGAAACCACAGGAAATTTTTTTCCCCATTAGTAGTCCCTTTGTATTGGCTTTGTGTGGCAAGGTTTTGGTAGCGGGGGCAGGGGGTTACAGCGGTGGCTTCTGTAAGAAGTTGCTGGAAGCTTCCCCTGTGTTCGACAGAGCCAATACCAGCCGGCTTTAAGTTGGACCTGCTGCCGGCCAAGGCCGAACCAATCAGTGATAGTGGTAACACCTCTGGGATAACATTTTTAAGAAGGAAGAAAGAGTTCTTGGGTTAGAAGAAGAAAAACGGCAGCCGGAGAGAGTGTGAGAACA
>JAVJGG010000027.1:15949684-15962038 GCA_035590195.1 Aviceda cuculoides
TGAAGTTGAAGTTGTGCCTGGGAAGAAGGGAGGGGTGGAGGGAAGGTGTTCTGAGATTTGCTTTTATTTCTCATTACTCTACTCTGGTTGGTTTGTAATAAATCAAGTTAATTTTCCCCAAGCTGAGTCTGTTTTGCCCGTGATGGTAATTGGTGAGTGATCTCTCCTGTCCTCATCTCGACCCACAAGCCCTTTGTTATATTTTCTCTCCCCTGTCCAGCTGGGGAGGGGGGAGTGATAGAACATCTTTGGTGGGCACCAGGCATATAGCCAGGCTTAACCCACCACACCCTTATAGATTGCTTTTGCAATTTTGTAGGGGCAGGCAGTCTCCAGGATCCCTTTCCTGCCAGAAGTCATGATGGAAAAACATGAGATTTTTTTCATGGCTAGCATGTGTATCTGAGTTCACTGTCCTGCTTCTGCCAGGAATGTATGAAATGAATGCTGGAGACTCTCGAAATCAAATCTCTGGGCCAGTGAACTTAAGAGACTTCTGATATCTGTAAGCTGGACAAGCAATTGCCATTAAAGCTCTGAAGAAATAATGTAGTTTGGAATAAGATCTTACTGTAACAATTTATGCTTGTTAAGATTCCCAGAAGCTGTAGAACAGGGCAGAACTTAGCAGAAAATATATTCCATTTATAGAGAATTAACAGATACGTGCTGAATGAGCATTTTTATTACTGGTCCACCCCCAAATGCTGTCTGTTTGTAGGAAGTCAAGAATGGGAAAACTCAGATGAAGGGAAAAATTGCCTGTAATTTTCATCCTTCAAAGCTCTTAATAAGGAGGTATATTAAAACAATCTAATTGCAACTGAGGACAAAAGAACCTGAAGTACCATCTGTCCTACCGGGGAGGTCTTGATGTGAAATATAAAAAGATGACTTGATAGGTACTATATGGACACAGAAGCTTAATTCATTTAGAGGAATAAATGTATTTTCTCTGTGTTGCAGTAAAGTAATACTTTCAGCCACATGTCTCCTTTTCTATTTTTCCTGCTGCTCAACGCTGTCATGTAAAAATTGATTTTAGTTTTGAAACTCTTCCTGGTTTAAAATTTGCATTCTCAACCAGATTAAGTTACAGTGCAAGCTCAGATTGCTTTCTGGAGGGAAAACATCTGCAGTGGAGGCTCTGAATTATATAAAGAAGATCCACAGTTAAAATGTATGATGTATTTTAATTGAAGATGAATGAAAATTCTGAAATGCCTCCAAATGTGCACCTTTTTAGAAATCTCTTTGTTCCCAAGTACAAAGCGACTTCTTCAGGATTTCTAGTGTAGGAGAAATAGAACAAGATGGGATGGATTGGCAGTGGTGATACTCAACGACAGGTCAGGAAGTGAAAATCCAGGAGGAAAGGAATGATTGCCCTATAGAAAATAATACGGCAGCAATTCAAATATATCAATTTGTTTGTTAATTAGTGCACAAAATCTGCTTTTCTCATAACTTACCGTGGTTAAATTGAAATCAGTAAATATTTAGTCATTTAAAAAGCGATGGACATTAGCTTTTACAGGGCAACCCTGTTGCACTGAAACCGTTTTGTCTATATTAGATTTGACATGAGTGTTAACCATGTACAACAAGCTTGTTTAATTACGGTGCCATACTGTTAATCAAATATAACCTGCATGTCTACTGAAAGACAAGCTGAACCGTGATCTTTATTCCACTGACTACATTGACTAGATCTTCATTGCAGAAGTTTGGATGTTTTACTCATACATAGACATACAACTTTAGGTGTCTTAATTTTGAGTATCTGAGATGAGTGTACAGTTCTCCTGAAAGAGATGGGGATAGTATGCTTGTCTAGGAGCATCCATGTACCTTTAATTTGTGTTTTAATGAAGATGTAAAAGGATCTGTTATGCTGATGAAATTCAAGGTGGGAAGAGCAGCATGTGAGCTTGTTACTTGGTTTTCCTGCCTTGCCTGGAAATTTTGTTTTGGTGGCTAAAAATGTAAGTTGGAACTTACTAAGTGTATTTTTCTATATGCTATATAGTACATGTAAAAGGCAGTCTCTCCAGCAAACTGCATGCAGTAATGGTTGTAATGCCCGTATCTTCACTCTGAAGTGGTGGCAAGCCCAGCAAGGTCACCTGGCTGTAGTTCAGCCTCAAAGCACCTACACTGTGTTTAGGAAAAGCAGTGCTTGGTGTGCCCGGCCCTATCTCTGTCAGAAAACTGAAAAAGAACGTGGGTTTGTATTCTGGTAGTCAGGGGTGTAAGCTTCCCTGCTGAGCATGAGCTCGTGTGTCAACCGTGTGCATGGTAGGTTTGTCTGTGATGGAGACTGACAGTGCAGACATACCTAATAAAATTAGGAGATATAAATTGCCTATGTATAAATGCCAAATATATTGCCTATGTATTTTCATCTGGGCACCATAAGTTTCTGTCATCGTTTTTTCTAACCTATAAACGTTGCTTTATATTTCCACACTGGTGCTGTGTTCCAGCCGAGATAGGTGTTTTTCAGTAATTGAACTTTTCTTTTGGGTGCGTAAAACATTGTGATCTTCCAGGCTGTAAAACTTTATTGTAATCTTATTTCTCAACAAAATCACCTAAATTTTGGAAATCGGCTTTGAAAAGGGGGGAGAAAAGTAGTTTTACTCTGAGGACATAAAATGTAGTTGATTCTCCCTCTATTTCCAGGTACTCCCATTGGAAAACAGAATGAAGGACACCACACGTTTCCCACAGGCGCTGAACATTGGCATGGGAATAGTCATGACCTTGTATATCTCATTAGCCACTCTAGGATATCTGCGCTTTGGGGATGAAATCAAAGGCAGCATAACTTTAAACCTGCCACAAGATATATGGTAAGTGCATATGTGACTTAAAAGCAGTAATCTAGAAGGCAAAAACATTATAAAGGTTGTTCCATGGACCAGTGCTGTCATAGTTGATAGGAGCTCAAACCCTTTTAAAATTAAACTGTATATAGTATCTCTGTGCATTCTGTAGTTGAGCTGTGATCCTACCCAGGAATTTCTTGGATATTAAAAGGAATTGCATATGGAAACAGATTAATGATCTTTATAGTAAAGTATTCCATCTCTAGCAGGAGCTACTTGCCTGTATTGAAGGAGGGAATATGCAGTTTATAACCAGCTATATTGCAGTTCTGAAACCAGCTAGTTTTAACTTGGATATCCTGGTAATATAATGGCCCTTTTTTAGTGGAGTCAGTGACTTAAGCAGGTAAACAACTGGAATAGAAGACAACAAAATGGAATAGGTTTGTAGTTCAGATGCAAGTCCATGGATAATGCATAATAACGTCTTCCTATCAGGAAAATGAGGCTTATGCATGCTAGTGTCTCGGGGTATTATAATTTTTATTTTGCTTTTTTTTTTAATGCTGTAAGAGCTCCACATGTCACATGCTGAAGAAGCACTGAAGACTGTTTAGACTGGTGCATTGTTAGTTCTGTATCTATGCATGGATATATACAGTAACTATTAATTTAAATACAACTCTTAATTTTTTTTGGTACCTGTATGTCTGATGGGCCTAAAATTAGGTATATCAGCAGTGCACAAGTGTAAAAGCTGAAAAGTATTTTGATGTTTTCATTCTGATCAAGTAATGTTCTACAGGTTATATGTTTGCATCTACTTGTTCAATGTCTGTTGTGGTAGCATATGGAAGCTGTGAAATCTGAAATTATGTGAAACAAAAACTGCTTTGCTGAACTGAATGCTGACTCCTTTTTTACTCTGAAAAAGAGAAGAAAACCTTTAAAGAGTGTATTTAAGAATATTCTTAAAAAGTTTTGTTGAATTGCCTGACTGATCCTGATGATAAATACATGAAATGATAACAAAATTTGTCTTGAAGGATGAATTTTTTTTTGTTGCTAGAATTTACATGTCTCTGTTGTTGCTTTTTTGCTTGTTTTGTTTTTGTACTACTATTGTAAAAACAGAGATTTGGCGCCCCAATTTTTTTGCCCGTTTTGTGGCATTTTTTCCTATTTTTTTTCTTGTGGGTCTGGATTTTGGGGCATGTTGTTCATGATACATATTTAGTTGTGTTCTTTCATTGGACATAACATATATATTAAAAAAAGTAGAAGTCTTTCTGTATCTATTTCTGTCTATATGATGCATCTGAAAGGGAAAATACTTATATTGGTAATATTACATGGTATTGCTCATTGTTGATATGATTAGTGAAAAGTTTGTTTTAAATGGTAGATCTGGGTTTATTTTTACCTTAAGAGAAGTAAGTACTCTTAAAAGAGGAGGAGGGAGAGGAATGTGGAATATAAGGTAAGGTTGCTCACTCACTCTGTTGCTTTTTATTGTGCTCATGCAAGCAACAGGATGAACTTTATTATGCTGTAATATTCTGTTTTATTCTGCAGCCCTGCTGTCTAATACAGCTGTTCAAATAAGAGTTTTCAAATAGCTCTTGGCTACAGTGCAGATGTGATGATAAGATGATAGTTATCTTGATGGCTTTAGAGACCTAAAAGAGGAAAGGAAGAGATAATAAAAGAGATGGAAACTGGTGTTCTATAAGGTGGAGAACTGGCATTATGAGTTTAATAACCTCAAAGCTGCTCAGGGCACATATGTAAAGTCATCTGTTTTCATCTTTCCCTGGATAGTACCCCAGAGCATCAAACAAAATTAGAAGGAGAAGCAGCTCAGTGGTGTGCTGTTGTGACCTGTGATGATGCTATTGCTGTGCAGTGCTGTGGGTCTACCTGATACGGTACTGATGAGCAAATGTATGCAATTAACTGTGCTAGCAAAACAAATTTCCAGTGAACCATATGACAATATTTTGTTATTTGGTCCTCATATAAAAAGCCAATAAGTAGCTGAATTGAACTAGAGAAATGCAAGAAGCACACAAGCTTTTATAAGCAAGCGGTCATGCAGAAGAGCCTGGAATGTAGATGAGCAGTGAGACTTGGCTTATGTGTTTAATTCCAGCTGGACAATCCCTGTCTTAAACATAAACCTTTCTGGACAAAGAATATTAAAATTCTGTTGCTTTCTGAGTTTTATTTGATGTTTTTGCAGATGAATTGACCAGAAGGCATACACAGGCCCTAGACCAGTTAAGTCCTTAAGTTTATTTTAAATAGAGGACTGCTTATATTCTAAGAACATTCTGCTAGATCGGAGCTTTTGGAGAAGAGATTTGTTGCAGTTCTAGTTTCAAATGTGTTCTGCAGCACAAACTATTGGTTGGCACAATACATTAATTAGAATATGTTGAAAATTATGAAAAGAGTAGTTTTCAGCTTTTTTTTTCCCTTTTTTTTTCCGGATCTTTAACAACAACTTCTTTCTGGAATCAGAGAGTTCTATTTTACTGTGTTAAATAACTTTTTTTACATGCAGTGATGTTTAGCTGTTTGGAATATCTTAATTGTTTTTCATATCCTCAGAAGTTTTCAGAGTACCTAGTGATATGAATCTTTTTACTCAGCTTGTTGCTGACTGAGTACACACAGACACAGAGTACAGTTTACCTGATTTATTTGTGATCACAAGGGTGCCTCCTGACCGAAGTCAAGGAGGGACCCTTTTTGCCTAAACCAGCACATGTTTATAGTCAAAAATTACATAATTATTGTTGCTTGATCATCAGTTCAAACCAAGTCCTGTGACATCTGCAAATATAGATATGGGGAAATTCTGCTTTAGTACTTTAGTAGTGTCCCTTGGTTGGGGTCTCATAGAATCATGTAGACTGGTTTGGGTTGGAAGGGACCTTTAAAGATCATCTAGTTCCAACCCCCCTGCCACGGGCAGGGACACCTTCCACTAGACCAGGTTGCTCCAAGCCCCATCCAACCTGGCCTTGAACACTGCCAGGGATGGGGCAGCCACAGCCTCTCTGGGCAACCTGGCATAAGGTTGGCACAATTTGGAGCTGTAGAACTTAGAACTCCTTTGTGTTGCTCTGAACCCTATGAAATACTATGACATGGCACAGTAATTTAGTGCTGTTTTGTACCTAGTGGTTTTGAAGAGGAGAGTGTGGACCTCAAGCAAATTTAGTTATGGATATTTTCTAACCTTAGAAGGTACTCCTTCCAATTTTAATAAATAAAGTGTCCTGAGACACTTTCCTTTTTAGGAACACTTTGTGAATATGCAGAAATCTGGAGGATATATGCATTAGTCTTTAAAATGTCTGTTGTTTACTGCCACTGTGAAAGCTTTGTCAATGTACAGGTGATATTTGATGTGAATTTGGAATTTTCTTTTCCCAGATAACTGCTGGCTGTTTAACCTGTTCTTCTTTAAGTTTATTCATTTATGATTGCATGATACTGGTTTGTTTCTTTTTGTTTTGGTTCGTATTTTGGTAGTCAGCTTATCTTCTGCAATTTCATAGGCAGTTATAACCTGCAAGCAGATGATGTTATCTTCTTGTTTGCTGGGGGGGAAAAATGTATTTTTTGTATATATCTATATATATAGCCTTAGTGCCATTAGCGAGCTAATTTTTTATTAAGAGTTTGCAACTTACATGAACATGTGTAAATGTTTTCAACAGGTTGTATCAATCTTTAAAAATTCTGTACTCCTTTGGGATTTTTGTGACCTATTCAATTCAATACTACGTCCCTGCGGAGATTCTCATTCCAGCTGTCACCTCCAAAGTGGAGCAGAAGTGGAAGTTACTCAGTGAGCTTGTGGCGAGAGCACTATTAGTCTGCTCAACCTGTAAGTATGTGCAGAACATCCATAAAAAAAGCTTCCTATTACATGTTGTTGGGGCCTGCTTATTTAAATACATGTTTTGTTATTTATTTTTCTGGAGGCTAGCAAAACTGAAATTTTGTTTCAATGATTTAGTATGTTTTGACTTTCACGAACAAGTGAATCTAATGTTGTATTTGTATTTTAATCATGCTTTTTTTAGTCGGTGTGACCAATTATTTGACAACCATATCTTCTGTCAATAATACTCTAGAGGTCCCAACTTGAAAATAATTTTCCTGGAATAAAAGTTTTTAATTAATAGGCACAAGTTGCAGTTTCACATCCACATTCTCTATGCGATCTGCAGTACATGCTACTCCTGGAGAAATCCTTTTTCTGTTTTGTCTGTCTGAGGGTTAAGCCTAAGGTGTGCTGCTCTGTAGCCGTAAGATAGCACTGGCAAACATGGATGCCTAGTCACAGTGTTCATGGAGGGTCACTTACTTTAGGTGATGATGCTCCAAAGTAGTTTTGTATCTCTGCCCTCACTGCTTGTTACTCCTGTTGTTTTTCTGGTTTGTCCCCTACTCTTCCCAGCCCTGTTACTGTGTCCCTGCTTTTCTCGCAGCTAGTCTAGAGATCATAGATTCTAGTAGGAACCAGCAGTACTCATTGCATGGTGAGCATGGTCTCATCTGGGAATTGGTATTCCTGAAGATAATGAACCAAGAAGTTTAGATTTGTCTTTACAGCTCCCATCTAAAGTGCTGAATAACTTTTTTTATGACATCTTGTCTTAAAGAAGTTATAAAAAATTGTTTCTAGTACAAAGCTGGATTCTTTACTTGACTATTTGTACTGAAACAAGCTGTTTACCTTAAAAAGAATCAAAACTGCCAAACAAGCAAGAAACGCTAAACTTTGTTTTTTAGGAGGGAAAGTATTGATGAAAGAGAAGAGTTTAGTTTTTGTTGGTTCTGTTCTCTTGGTTAATGATAATGTGCTGGATGGCAGCTAATAATTGCTTGTTGTCAAAGAGAACTTGAGCATCCATCTTAAGGTCAAGCCTGTTGAGAGAAACAGTTTAATGTTGGTGCAATCTAATTAC
The DNA here is from genome assembly GCA_035590195.1 of Aviceda cuculoides. Lineage (NCBI taxonomy): Eukaryota > Metazoa > Chordata > Aves > Accipitriformes > Accipitridae > Aviceda > Aviceda cuculoides. The sequence continues at coordinate 15,957,504 of JAVJGG010000027.1, forward strand.
TGCAGTAAGCAAAGGGAAATACCATTGACCTAATAACTTGCTGCTCTGAAAATACATCTGCTATGTGAAATTTAAAAACAAAAAAAGTGAAAAGCTTTCTTGAATAATGAAGCGGAAATCTCCTGAAGCACCATATAGTCTGTGTTCTGCTTCAAGTGTTCACAGTGCATCACAAACCTGTTAAGGTTTTAAGATTGAGGATAGATGAATAGCTCTTGTAATACCTGAGAGACATCTAGATCAAAATGCTTCAAACTCCAAAATGCTTTTTAGTGTTTCTTCAGGACCCCAGTAAACCAGTCTTAACCATATCTTGGTGTCATGAGGCCCTTTAACTTCCACTCGTTCTCTATTGCCCTTTATGTGCCCCTTATAACCTGCCCTGGTAATGGTACCACAATAGATTTTAAAAGCTAAAATTCTTGTAGATACAAACTGTTGTTTACAGCTGAAGGTTTTGAGAGTTTATAGGTGAAGGATGTTTTCAGAGATGTGTCTGATGAGGAGAGCCTGTGGTGAATAGGTTTAAAAGCACGTTTCCCTGTTTGACTTGGTAAAATTATAAATGACTCCATGATATTCAGCCACAGGTTTTTGGTTTTTTTACTCAGTATTATTATTGAGCTTGCAATTACTGAATATTCTGGGAAGGCAAAACTGGGGAACAGTCTCCAAGAAAAGGAAGTAGAAAAAGAAAGAAGATTAGCTTTAAAATCTGAAAGAGGAGTCTGTGGAAGCTGAAAAGAAATGAAAGCAAATCAGAGGGTGGGGTACCTTGTGAGCAGGACTTGAAAATGGAGCAATTGCCTATTAGGTATAATTAACTACAGTTGTGTGAATTGGGACAGGAAGAATCTAATCCAGCATGAATTGTCATGGGTCCCTTTTTCCCAGAGATATGCCGACACACATTCTTTCTTCTTCTTTTTGTTTTCATGCAATTTTTCATTGTGATTTTTTCAGATTTCTTTTTTTTCATTATAAACCAGCAGCTAATGGTCTTTCTTTTCTGAAGGCATAATAAATACTTTAAAACGATGCAGTATAAAGTGAATGCTGTATCTTTATGTCTTTGAAAAAAGTGTATGTAGTAAAATTGAACCTGGTTTGTGCCATTGAAAGTTATCTGTGATGCAGATCTCTAGAATGGACCCGCTGAAGCGTTACAGGTGTTGCTGGGATATTTGAGAGTATTAAATTGTTTGCTGCGAGGCACAGAAAAGTAAATTAAAACTTTGCTCTTAAATGTTTGATATTTGACAGGCTGTTGTGCGATATGTTGTATTTATCCTATTTCTCATTTCAGGTTTTTTTCAAGTGGTTTCTACAAATTGTATGCATGCAGTATCTATAATAAGTTTTCACCAACAATTGTGTGTGTAAGCTCCTATGCTTACACTCATCTTCTGTTTGTCATTTTTCATTGAAGCACTGGTTATGAACAGAATTGATTTAAATAATGCTTCACTTTCACTAAGGGCAGAACATTGTTCCTAAAATGATTCAGAAAGTGTTTCTTTGATAGAAAGAAAAAATCCAAAACCTTTTAAATTGAGTTTTAAAAATTAAATGGTTTTGGTATCAGCGACAGAATATGTTGTAATGTCTGGACCATTCAGAGGTCATACACTGATTAAAGGGGCTCCACTTGCTTGAAAATAATTCTCTGAAAAGAGAAACTTCATCTGTGTTGCTAATAACGTATTAGCTTTTTAAGAGAAGTCTTGAAAAATTGGTTATTAGTAGTTTTGGGGGCTTTTGCATTAGTCAAATAAAAATTAGGTCATTGTTTTATAGTTGTAGTATATCAGAAACTTTGCTGGGAAAAAGCATACCCTGGAGTGTTTTGTATTTTTTTCTTGTCTAGTAAGGTTTGTTTTTAAATAATGACTTGACAAATGACTGGAGATGTAACATGCATCCAAAAAACCATATGCATTGCTTAGGGTATTTCATTATTTACTTGCTTACTTTTGGGCACTTAGCATTGCAGGAGGATGATCGCAAATATATTTTGTATTTTTAGATTTGCACGTACTGCTTTCTCTGTTATTGTTTCACAAAAGAGACCTTATCTGAAGCATGCTATGGAAAATACACTTGACCCCTAATGTCCCCAGTCTGAGCCAAGCCTTCAAGGTCAGGGCAGGGGAGGAGCGTACCCAGCCGTTGGGAAGTGTGGGGCTGGGCCGAGTGGTTGTTGCTGTGGGAGCGGGTCAGTCTTGGCTCGCTGAGCCCTTCCCAAGGAGCAGTGACGTCACCTGGACTCTTCTTCTAGACAGGATTGGTAGTTAAAGCTGTTCAAAAGATTGTTTTTTACCATATTGGAAAAGAAGTTACAAATAGATGTAAGAACAATGTTCGCAGTAGCTGTCTGAAATTTCACATCTGTTCTTAGCAGGTTTTTCAAGACTCTGACATGCTATTATTCAAGGTAAAAGCAAATACTGAGGAGTATTTTTGGTGGAAGAATGCTAGACTGGCAAAAGCATGGTTTTCCTTTGGTTATAGCCCCTTGTTTGTACTTTTTGAACACAGTGAGTGCAAATGACTAGACAGACTTTGTTCCCTACTGCTTTTATCCCTTCTTCCAATTTATTATAGTGTTACAATAGGATCTTAGGATTGCATGGGGAAAACTGCAAGTCAGATACTTCTGAATTTTAAGAAAAAGGAGGCAGAGGAGGAGTTCCCACTTCATTTGATACTGAACACTTCATTTCATTTGCAAGAGACGTACATCTCTTCATCTTTGCTTGGATTTCACTGTGTATGGTGTAGGAAGTTGGAAGATCACACCATACTTCATAAATCATAACACTAAGTGGTTGTACGAACTCAGATGAGTACCTTGTACACTGACTGGAGGGATGAGCTAGGCTTGTGTTGAAAGTCCAGACTAGAGCTGGAGACTGGGTTTGGTAGTTGTTGAAAGCAGGTGGGAGCTGGTCTTGATGCTAGCTAGGCAGAAATATGATTGAAAGCTGGACTAAGCATCACTGTGGGGGGCAAAGTTAGAAGTTGGGAACACACACAAACAGAAGGAATTGGAGGAGAGCCACTACAGGATTTGGAAAGCAGTGAGAACAGATATGGAGGTAGAGTGTTTTGTGGATACTCACTGGCTGCCCTCAGGTCGTGCTTGGAAGTTTGTCACTACAGGAGTCCTCCACGTACGTGCCTAAGGTTCTCCGGCAGCTACCTGCATTGCAGCCTCTGCCTCATGACTTGCCAGCTCTGACCTTTGGTGGGTCAGTTCAGCTCATCGTAATAGAGATGCTCCTTGTAAGACGTAAGAGGACAGGAAAAATCTGTCTGATCGTGCTAAGATAGTACAACCACGTCCTTCTAGTTTCAGTAGGTTCTGTTACTGTCGCACGTGCGTTTTTATTCAAAGTGTAAATGCTTTTAATTTCTTTTTCTCACGGATTTTACTTAGTGTTTGTGGTATTTGAATGTCAGGTAATTTCAGTCCTTTGAAATATTTGTCAGGGTGGAATTTTTATAAAATCACGGTAAATACTTTAAACATTATATCTTTTAAAACACATCACAAATATAGTTTGGATCTGTGGTTGCTGCATCTACTTGGATAAAGGTTGGGCACTGCGCCCATGGTTCAGCCCTTAGCTGAGCCTGTTACATGATGAGGTTGTGGCTGCTGCCCATTGGGATTAACCATTTGAGTGTGAAGCTTTTCAGTTTGCTTCTGAAGGAGCTGGACCATCCTGGCTGAATTTTGTAAAGCTTTGTTAATATCTTTACGTAGAACAGGGTAAGTTTTACTTTTAGCTTTTGAGAGACCGGTTTGTCTGGGAGAACAAGAAAAAACCTTCTACCCAAATGAGTCCTGTTTAGTGCATTGCTTTGGAATAAGCTGCCATTATATCATGAGAGTTTTTTTACTCTTCCCTGCTTACCTGGCACCGAGATCATAGTAGGGAAGAGTTTGTAGAGGTTTTGTTGAGCCTGAACATTTAATTCTCCTGTGTTAACAGCTTCAAAATATCTTGAGCACATGGAGATTGAGAGGACATCTGGAGATCATCAGCTTCAACTGCCAAGCATTAATCAACATTGATGCTAAATAGCATCAAACATATTCACTTCTATTGATGCCTCTCAGTGAAAATTGTTAAAAAAATTTAGGATGGGGCAAGAATATAAGCTTCCAGTAGAATGTAAATGTAAATTTCTCACTTACTGTCTAGCAAAGACTTACTCATGTTTTCTGTCAGAAGAGCACTGTCGCAGATGAGATTTAGCATCCTTAAAGAATCTGTAAAAGTGCAATTTAACCGAGTTTGATGGCAAGGTTCACTCTATTATTTACTACATGGGAGAAACATGCAAAGGAAAATCGAGTTAGAATCAATTTAGGATGATTTGCACAGAGATCGGAGATGCAAAAAGGTAAGGGATACATACCCTCAGGGTTCAGAATGGACCCCCTTGTGCTCTAAGCTCATGATGGAGCTTAGGTGTGGCTAGATCCAAACTTCGTCTCAGACCTGGTCAACCGTTTATGGCTAAGA
>JAVJGG010000027.1:15963089-15976219 GCA_035590195.1 Aviceda cuculoides
GGTTCCCTCGTAGTCAGACTGCGTACGATGGGAGAGGTATGCACCAGACTCCTCGTACCCACAACTTTCACCATGTCCCTCTGCTTCTCTGGGGGTCTCCCAGAGGAGTTCTTGGCCCACCTGCGGCTCAGACCTTCACCTCCTTCGGAGCCTGTACCAAACTGCTGCTCCTTTGGTTAAGGGGAGTCGTGTGCATCTGTCACAGGCACTAAAATTAAACTGTGCTTGCTGGACTTGTTGGAAGAATTAAAGAAGAAGTATTGAGAAAACAGTTTTCATCTGAATGGTGGCAGCAAATCCATGAAGAAGTAAAGGAATGCAATAGAAAAAGAACAATTTAAGCAGTACTTTAGTTTTTAAAGAATAAGTTGCATTTGCTTTCTTAATTTCAAGATAGTAGTGAAAGAATTTTTTTTGTGAATTGGTAAAAGCTGCTGAAGAGTGTCAGCAAATATAATGGAGAAAACTGGAGTTGAGAGTTAATAGTATCTTTCTTCCACACAAGAAATATAGATTTTTTTTTTTTTTTAATAGCTTAATTTAGGGCTGTATTCCTGCAGCCACAGTATTCCTCTTAAAATGAAAATTGAGAAATATTGCATTTGAATGTGGATGTGGAAATATCGGTTGAATTGTCAGCTGTTTTGATTGTTAGCTTGAAATGAAACAAATTTAATTGAATGGCTGATCCAGCTGAGCGTGAACTGAGCTGTTAGTGAGCTGCTTTCCATTAAAAAAAAATCAGCCGGAGCTTAGTGTGTAATTTTACCAAGAGAATAAATGCATTATTCGGTTGAACTTATCAGTTATGCTTGTCTAAATATTCCCCCATTTCAAATGTACCTTGTTTTAGGAAAGAACAGTACTTGATGCTGAACAATTAGACACAAGATAACATGATGTTTACCAGTTATCTTACACTGTTTAATGACATTGCACCAATAAATTACTGGCTTAGAGAAGTAATGCAGCAGAAGTAATGTGAAGGAATTTTAAGATCTGTGTAGATTTTAATAAATGCTTTTAGGATTAAGTGATAATCACTTACATAGAAGTGGTTTGTGTATCAGTCATTGGACACAAAATTTTTTAATAAGAGTTTGTTCATTTTAAAGGGTAATATTAATGACAGATAAATCGAATAGTTAACTTTGTGATTTAAAAAAAAAACAGACGGGATATAGAATATTTGTGTGGACTGCTAATGAGCAGGGGGGCTTAAACACAAAATAGTTGTTTATGAATTGCCAAAGAGGTAAAATTAAATATTTGATTAATTAATTAATTTTTTTTTTTTTCATTGTGGGTTTGTATATATTTTTGGGGGGTATGGGTGGCTGATGACCATAATTCTTATGTCCTGCTAGAAGATCCTGTGGTGTGGTTTTCAGCTGGGAGATGAGAACAAGCACCATTGTGTGGTTTTTGGGCATATGCTTAGGCATGAGAAATAAATATGTGAAACCCAGTTTCTTCCAACCTTTCTGAATATCTTTGCAAGACGAATGGATCTCTTAATATCAGAGTTTCTTTCTTTTGATATGCCATTATGAATTATGGCACATCTTATGAGTTGCCATTGGTGTAGGCATCACTTTATGTATGTATAATAACTAATGTTCTTTCTCACAGTACAAATATTAAACTTTTTTTTGCATGATTTTAACATATGGATACCAAATGTCTATGGATTATGATTAATGGTTAAATGTTATGGATTATTTGAACGGTGCTAGAAGTGTTTCTTATTCCTGGTTGCTCTAGAGACGTTAACGTGAATATAAGTTGTATGAGATAATGGACTGGGGATTTTCTTTCTAAAACTAGCAGTGCTCCAGAAATAGCCGTAGGGTCCTGCAGAATGGTCTAGTGTTAGTATTCACCAAAGCCCTATGAAGTCAGCCGGTTTAGTTCTTCCTTTTGATCTGTTGCTTCAGCCAGATCTTTATTAACAGTGACCCTGATATGGACCCAAACAAGATATTACTTGCAAATGATTATGGTTTTAAAACCTTACACAGAAAGTGAAGGTTGTGAAGTAAATTCCTGGAAAGTTAAAACATGTCTTGCTTTTTTTTTTTTTTATTATTTTTTTTTTATTACTGCTGTGTAGGTTGGATCTCCTTCCATTCAGGTGTTAATTATGATTCTGTGAATAAATTCAGATTTTGAAGTGCAGCTGTTTTCCAAAATTTTTTGTAGGTATGGGACAGGAAGAAAAGTATGGGCTTTGTGATTGAGGTGGAAAATGGAAAATTTTGAAAGATTTGTAGTAAGAAAATTGTAAAAATAATTTAAAATAACAGCAATGTCTTTGTCATAAAATTTGCTTGCTTTTTCTTTGTGAGACATTTGTTTTATTATTTAAAAAATTGTTTAAGAACAAATAGTTTAGCAATGCTTTTATGTATTCTGAAATAGTTGATCCTATCCTGGAACATTAATTATTTCCTAGTAAACAGACCTTATTACTTGCCACAGTTTAGTGTTTGCATTAAATAACTATTTTACAACTCTGCAGGAATTCTTGTGGAAAAGCATTATGGTATTTTAATTGAAAATTGGATTATAGCAGAGCTTTTTTTTTTTTTTTAATTTAAAATTTATAGTTCCTTTTACAGGCTCCTTGGCAAAATTTATTCACTTATTGTGAAATGCAAGCTGAAGATTTATAATACCATTTACAGTCTAAATGAGGCAGTCCGTGCTCTGAAGATTTTAGGTGTCACATGGCATGAGTTGCAAAGCGCTACGCGGGTTAAGTCTCATCTAGTTTAGCATGCAGAAGTTTGTTCCATGGACCTCTAACCTGCAAAAGTCATCTTAGCCAGACTCCTTGTAAGCAAGGGAAACAGGCACTTGGAAGGGCACATTTTGTCTGATCTGTTTTACATATATATATATATATATATATTTTATATTTTTAGCTTCTGGACTAAAACTGGAGTTGAACTGTGCCAACTTCTGGAGTTGAACTGGGCCAAAGAAGTGCTTGTTTCCTTCTTTAGGCTATTTGAAGGAATATAGGTGAGAAATATATCTAGCATTTGGTATGATGGATCCTTCTCAGGAAGAGTCAGAAGTGGTGCTGAATATCATGGTCAGTTTCCTGCAATTCAATCCCATCTTCCCTTTCTAACAATAATTTTAAAACTAATCAAGCCCGCTTTTATTTTTGTTCCACTTTATATTTTCCATCTGTATGGTAACAAATATAACGAAATGGTGATCTGAAAATTCTTTGTCCAAATAACAAAAATACATATATTCTCTAGCTCATGGAAAGTGATCTTTGTTTGTAATATGTTCATGACTGTATCTCTCCGTTATTTTGGCCCATTATATTTCTATGCATGAACTGGCTTAGAATAGAAGGTCATTTGTGGGGTGCCTTCTTAAATGTCATATACGAGCCAGTGATTTTCTGTCATGCTTATTGAGTGGAGCAGCTGTTTTCGCACGTGCTCCTTATGCATTTTACATCTATCCAGTGGTTCATAGACTTGAAATTTCTCTAAGATCCAAAGATTCCTAAGGGAGAAGTAAAGGAAAAGGCAGATGGAAAACCACCCCTTTTTCCTAGTGCCCAGTTAAGAGGAAATAGATAATGGTGCTTGACATTGTTAAAAATCTCCCCATTATTTTCAGGAGATTGGCATATGTCTTCCTTCCTCCCTTTTGACATGCAACAACACAGATTTGAAAAGTATATTTTGTTAATGGGGATACCAAAAGTAATAGGATGCTATGTTTACTTGGTTGATCTGAGTTGAATATTATTGAATATTTATCTGTACTTTTTCACTTGATAAGGTCCCACAGTGTAGATGTAGTGATAATGAGCAACACTGATTTACAGTTACAGAAAGCCTAAGGGAGCTGGACCACAAGTGATATCCCATTCACTTTTTAATCCTTATGTTTTCAAAGTCATGCTTAAGGATTCATTAGTTTGTTCTTTCCTGTTGCATCCTGTAAGCTTCTTTTTTTTTCTTCTTTTTTTTTTTTTTTTTAACCTGGAACTTTTCCTAGACCTGGCTTGCACTGTGACCCCAGACCTTTGTCCTGGCACAAGCAGAAGAGCTGTATTCTAGAGTAGCAGATAGAGGGAAGAAGAGGAATATCTTTACAGTAAGGTTTTATGATATGTGAATCGAATTAACAGCTCACTGCTTTCAAATGTAGGATATCTTACCCTTCTCTGTTTTTCTTTATCCTACCCTGGCATGTAGTCCCATATTCTTCCTCATGCTGGCTCTGGTGTTCAAACAGAAAAGAGCAGATCGAAATCACTAATCAGCACAAACACCCTTGTTCGGTGTTTAACCGTTTTGTGTTATTTTTCAGTTCAGTGAGTGATGGAATGTGTTGTGTTTAGACTTGCAGTAATGGCTTATTGATCAAAGCTGTTCTATAACATAGCAAAATAAAAATTCTGTCTTGTTCCTCACAGTTAAATTATGTTTTTATTTCTATTCCATATGGACTTTTCTGGTAAGGTTATCCAGACCATAGTTCTTCCTTTAGTAAAAAGTATCCTGGATCACATTACTGTCCTGTAAACTGGTAACTCATTAGCAAGGCATTTCTGTAGTAAAACAAAGTAATGTAACTGAAAATCATACAATATCAGGCAGTCCCTTTTTAATTATAAGCTTGAAAATTGCAACAGACTACTTTTGAAGTTTTATATAATCCATGGTGTGTCAGCTGAACATCCTACCGACTGATAAATCATGTTCTCAGAGGGCAGTTTTGACAAGGTGACTGAGTACAGAAGATACCCTGGATGCTTTGATTCTGCATTAAGGTTGAGCTGCCTTAATTTGTGTACTCTTTTGGCTGACTTTTGGGGCAGTGCTTCAGATGTACGCTAGTAAGAGGGCTTAAATGAAAAGGACATCAGAAGTATGTCTGTGGTATGCTAAAAACTGCTGTTTATTATTAAAGACAGTTTTCTATCAAAGATATGTAGGCGAATTTTCAGATAAGAGCAGCATTGATCTGTGATGACTTCTGTTCACCCCAGTCCTGACTGGTTGAGGAAAAAGCCTGTGTATGTTTATTTACCTTCCCAGATGGATGGGGTTTTATAGTTGTTCTTCACTGTTCCCAATAAGAAGTTGCAGTAAGACTAAAATTGTTCTTTTGATCTTTTTTTTTTACCTTCAGAAGCTTTTTCCTCCAGCTGAAACTCATAAGGTGTTTGTTCTCTAATTGTAGATAATGGCATCGCAAACCATAAGGGACGAGTTCTGTTACTATGTCCCACAGAAAGAAAAAAAAAAAAAAAAAAAGGGAGGAGGCATCAGTTTGGGATATGAGACTAAAAAAGTACATATTGTTTTATTCTATTTTTGTGTTCTCCTGGAACAAGTCAATTTTAAAATCCCCTTAGCAGATACTCTTTTATTTTTATCCTGGTGCTTTAGAAATTTCAGACCAGTTCTATAAATGTAGTGAGTCTTAATTTACAGAAACAAAATTATTTCAATTAGGATGAGTAGCATGGCTGTGTGGTTGATTTTACAGAACATGGTTCATAAAGATAGTTGATGCAAGATGGCAAACTGAGATTTCTACAGCTTGAGTCAAAAAATTAAGTTAGCTTTCAGGACAGAGGTGTCCTCTGTCTTCTCACAGGTGCTAGGACTTTATAATGCATGTTATGTAACTGTATGGTATGAAGCAGGTCAGGGAATTGCTGGAATTACCATTTTGGCTATAGCTCTTGGGCGTTGTGAGACCTTTGACATTCAAAATCAATTATCCAGGACTACCAAGACCAATGATAGGACTATTGAGTAAGACCTTTCATTATCTTGAACGCTGTGTATGTCTCAGTTCTTTTAATTGCTTGTTGGTATTTTTATACTCTGTTTTATTTCCTTTGAAGGAAGCGATATAATTGGTCTAAGCAAAGTTAAGTGGAGTACACACATTTATTATGCAGATCTGAAATGGTTTAAAATTTTTTATGATTTGTGCAGTAGTTCTGTCTTGCTGTCCTCTTGTCTATTCTAAACTCAGCAGACTCTGACCAGGTAATGAATAAATCACAGTCTTTCAAGGACTAGGAAAGTATAGATATATGAGGGAGCTGAGTTTGAAGAACCTCTTCCGTATGATTCAGTATGGATATATAAGTTTTTATGGAAAAATAATTCCTTACACATGAAAGTTCTGTATCACATAAATGTTACTTACTGCATATAATCCAATACCTGTTTGAAATGAGAGTTGAATTAGTGTTCTATACCTATTTTTTTTTTCTTGAATTATTCCAGCTGTTTACTGTCCTTTCAGCGGCATGGTGCTCATGTGCATTGTTGCACCACTGCAATACAGTTAATAGATGAATTTGTGTGCTTGCATAAATATTCTCTTTCTGCATAAAAAAATATTTATGATGACAATGCCATGCTCTGAAAATATAAGAATTTATATTATGATTACCATGATTACATGAAATATTTGTTGGTATTACTTACCTGAATGTTTGAATGAAAATTGGAGACATTTAATTTCAAAATATCTTTTAAGAATTCTGTTGATGCTGACTGGTTTCTTTTGTATAATTGTGGCCTTTTAGAAACTATACATATCCTATCATTTTAGTACTTTCTTTGACATGCCATAAAGAAGGACATTCATCTATTCTGGGGATAGGAGAGGAAACATTCTTGGAGGAGTGTTCTTAAAAGCTCATTGATGGATTTTTTTTTTTTTTTAATTTAGTTTGTGTTATTTAGTTTTATTTATTTGGTTTCATAATTTTATAGAACTTGACAAGCAGCTAAGATATTTGCAATAACATTGCATCTGTGGTATGTAAAAGAAAGTTTTATATCTAAGTCTGTAAATACTTGTGTTTCAGTTTTTAGAGGTTAAACAGTTCTTGCAGTGTTAGAGTCAGTATTTCAAGTTCTTTTTAAAGTAACATTTTAGTTTCTTCTTTTTTCTTAAACTCAGTATTTTGTAATCTTGTAAACATGAATGATATGCCAAGATAATGAATAGATTTCTTGCCAGTTGCATTCTACTTAAAGTACAAGGTATTATGTTCAGGTTTATTAGTAGCTTATAAGGGAAAAGTAGAAGGATGTACCAAATGCCAAGGTTGTTTTGTATTGTAAAGAAGAATCCAGGACAGAAAAAATGCTAAGCAATTTTCTCCGTAGAATCACTTGCCCCAGCTCTAGTGAGTTAGTTAAATTTTAGTTCATTGCCTTCACTCTGTGAAACAATTTAACAAAAATTAATTAAAGGTTTTTAAGGAAAGTGTGTCTAATCAAATAAGATGATTTGGCTACAAACATTGACTGATTAGTTTGAAACATAATTTCCACCACTGAAGACTAGTTGGTTCAAAGTCAGGTTCCTGAAGGAATTAGGTGTATACAATTGTTCCATCAATGTACACACCCCACACCCCCCAAAGTAGCTTTTAAAATCATAGAATAATAGAAGATTTAAGGTTGGAAGGGACCTTTGAAACTCATCTAGTCCAACCTTGCACTCAAAGTTACCTTAACTTCAAACTTTTCAACCACTTCAGAAAGAAGGCTGGTGGTCTGAATGATGATTGAATTAATACAAATTTTTCATAAAACTTGTCTTAAGTATGGGTCGGAGAACCAGGTGTTTCCACTACTGGGAAGATGGGTAGAATTTAATATTGTGTGTTCTGTTCAGCATTAGATGTTTAGCCTGAATGCTCAACTCTGAACTACTAGTAAAGTATAATGCCTGTTGGGAGGGCAGTAGGGACATATGGAAGAGAAACTGAGGGAGGCAACTTGGGGGGAAAGTTAGAAATCCATGAGAAACTTGAATGACAACACTAGCAGAATCTTCTTTCAGGAAAATACTGAGGTGGCATGTTTTATTTTGGATTACTCATGCATATATCTCCTGTAAAGAGAACTCAGGCCATACTTTACAAGTTAAAGAGGAATGACTATACATTGTTTTCAGGAAGCCTATTGAAAGTTGCTGTAAGCATGCTGCACCATATTATTAGACTCAACAACAAAAAGTCCTAATACTGCCTCCTGTGCAAATATTTCTATGAAATGTATTAATTCCATTATCAAGTGAATCAATGAGGAACTTGTAGTTGGACAAAAACATCTTGGAAAGGGAAAATGTTTCACAGGGTTGAATAACCTCTTGTATCCAAAGACCCTAGGATAGTAAAATTGACTTCAGAATCTGGCTCCTGCCTACTAGGTAGGAAGGGGGGTGGGAGAGAGGGTAGATGGGGACTGTTTTTTCTCTGGGTAAGTCTTACTTATGTGATTGATTATACCATATTCTGAATCATGATATCTGAACAGATTTAGCTTGTGCCTCAATGGCAGAGAAATATTGCATCTAGGCCTCTTACTGGAGGCTGCCATTTCTAAGAACTGGGAAGAGTGGTATCTCTCTGCATCTTTTTGCCTTTTTAACACTTTTGTGTTTGAGGCAGATCAGGAGCACTGGCTAAATCTACAGAGCTGGTCATTACCTTTTTGGTTCCTCTTCCATCTCTACAATCTGTTGACAGTCCTTCTAGCCGCAGTGCATCTTATGCAGCTGGGAGTTACTAGCACCTATTTTTAACAGTTACATCCAATGATATATATTTTTTTAATACATATACACATATATATAAAAAAACATATTATAATATATAATAAAACCATACACAAAATGAAAGTCATGCTCTGCAATAGCTTAACAAGCATATATGTACACTGTACTATATGCAATGTGGTAGGTATTTAGATTTTTGTTCTCCCACTGACAACTTTCAGTCCCTTGTTTACTATTGACATGATTTTTGATATATTGCAAAAAGTCTGACTGCCCTCTTTGTTAGGAATAAATCCAGTTCTCTTGTATCATGGTCTCACACTGCCAGCTCTCATGCCCTCTTCCCTGGTTCCCAGTGTTGCTTCTCATGCTCTAGGTTAGCAGAATTCTTGTCTTCTTATCACACTTCTATCTTTGTAGCCTTTGCTAAAACCCTCTCTTTGCTGGATTAAGATCAAATGCCACATCTTTGTTCTTCTTCACAGTTCAGTTCTGTTTCTGTGAACTACTGCATTTTCACTCTACTGGTACCTGCTCGTGATCTTGCTAATTGCATTCTTCTTGACTTTTCAGATCTCTACATCCATTTTTACCACTTGTTGGAAAAGCCACTGAGTCTCTTGTTCTGTGTTTATCCACTGTTTATCCAGTATCCAAAACCCTTTTGTAACTTTCCTGCATTTATTTTATTGTTTTCATTTTTATTTTTATGCCTTTCCCTTTATTTTATGCTTTGTTTTAATTGTCTGACATAATTAATCTGTAATATCAGACAAGGAGCCAGAGCACTATTAGTATAAATGCATGGAATGAGCCTCTATTATTCTGTGGCAAGTAATCAACTTGATGGAATATATTCTACATCTGAAGTCTAAGTGGTTTGGCTAAGAGAGCTACAATTATGTGCTTTATGTTTCTTTTAATTATCCCTATTTGATAGTTACAGACTATATTTCTTATTGGGATTTGGAGGCAAAATAATTACAAATACTTGCTGCAAAGTGCACCGCTGAGAGTATGGTAACAGTTTCATTTTAAGACCTGGTGCTTGGACATATAGACTTGGCTAAAAGAATTTACTATTCAGTTAAATGTAAAATGGTACATTCTAAAGGTATTTGGAGTTTGATTTAAAATTTTGATCTTATTTCAAGGTTGCCATCTGGAAGTTACATATTTTGTGGAAAAGTCCAGTAAAGTTAATGTGCAGCTCGGAGACCTGAATGAGTTTTGATTGCAGAAGTACATATTCTAGATTTGTCACTCTTAGGAAAACAGGGTAATCATTTTGGATATCATTGCTTAAATTAAAGCCCTGTCTGTACAGTGAAGTAATTTTTTATAATTTTTTAACAAATTCAATCCAAAATAATATTTAATGACCTAGAAAGAAATAGCAAGGCAGCTAGCTGAGGTTAAGGAAAGGTTAAAGTATCATGAATGAAAATTAAAATAATTCATTTTGGTAGCTCTATTGAGCTGGGTATCTTGGATCTAATTCTTATTCATCTTAGTGTCAAATAAACTGTGGAGCAGTGATAAGTTAACATGCCTCCTGAGGGTACAACTGTCTGATGTGGTGTTGTGAGAGACTGTGAATTGCTTGGCAATTTAACATTTCTTCAGTGGAAGAAAAAGGACCAGAACCCTTTGTATTTTGGGTCGTGCCAGGCACCTTTCCATGAGCCAGTGTTTTAGAAATAGCTCTTTCTCTTTATAGCTTTTTTTTAATTGCTAGAAGGAGACGCCATCCTGTGTAACTTTGTGACTACTTCAAAGCGGAGGAAAATGCTTGAAGCGTTGGGCATATCAGTCTCGGTTATAAAGATGAATCCAGTGGCTTATTACCCATGCTGTTTTATTTGTGTATTTAAAATTTTTTCTGTGTTGCATTTATCAAGTTTCAGCTTTTAGTTATTGTGCTTGCTTATGGTTTTTTTTTCTGCTAGGTTTAAGGATTCTTTCTTACCACACTTTTTGTTCCACATGTTAATGCAAACAGGCTATAATTAACTTATAGTTGGTGTACTCTTTGGTAAACTAAATAGGCGGAGCGTAGGAGGCATTTTCCAGTCCTTCTTGTTTAAGATAATCTTTTTTTGTGCAGAGTGTAAAGGAATACTCGTACAGTCTCTTTCACATCTGCCAAAACAGAAACAATTTTCAGTACAGAGCAACAAATTCCCTATTCTTACTTATATTCTTTCATGTTTATGACCATGTTATTGCTTTTGGTTGTAATATCAGCCTCATGTTTACCTGGGTAGCTGCCATGCTCCCAAGATGGTAAAGCAAAGTCTTTCGTTCTAGACTAGGAGCCCTAGGGCTAGATCCTGTGCCCCTTTCCCCAAGTGTCAGGATTCCTTTCTCTAGTTTCCCATTTCCCACAATGTCAGCTCTGACAGTAAACAGGCTTTTTTCCCCCATTTCAGGATAGAAATGTTAGATGACTGACATTTAGGAACTGACTTTCATTGGAAATAGCTGTTCAGTAGCTGTCAATGAAGATATGATCACTAACCTGTCACTAGTGAGTAGTTCAGGGATCAATTTTTTTTTTTTTTTTTTTTTTTTTTTTGGTCAAAATGAGACCTAAGACTGAATTCTTTCTTTTTGGATACAGCAGTTTCCAGTTAGGAAATTCTTAAATTTAATTCTAGAGATTCTGTGGTATATTAGTACTGCATGATGACGTCCATGACACACACTGTTTGGATTAAGGTAGCGCATACTAAAGTAGTTCTTCTCTACAGTAATTTGGTTTTTAAAAAGCTAATCACTATTGCATTGATTAATATTTGATGCAATACTTGTACTTACTGTCAGAACTTTCATCAGAAACATTCATGATGATTTGTTTACATATTGTTGGGTGCAAAACCAGGTAATGTGACTGATAGATGAGTACTGTTTCTTTTTTTTCCTTCATCTTTTGCAAGTCCTCTGCTGATTATTTTTTTTTTTTTTTTTAATATTACAACCTGACCAGCTTCTTACAGTACTTTCTAGATTTATTGTAGGAGATGGTGTGTAGCCCATCAAAACAGCCTTCTCTTAATTTTTCTTGAATTTTCTTTTCCTACTCATTTACTATTTCTCCTTCCTATTAGTTGTGCAGTTTCTTAGGTGCAGTGTTTCTACACCATTTTCCCAGATTTGTTTTCCTTTTTCTAATATGGAGGCTATCTAAAATGGGCAGCATTCTTCTTCCAGTGGAAGGTGAACCACAGTTCTGCAAAATCTCAACATTTGTTTATTTGGTTATCCACTTCTGCAATTTTCTACCCTTCATCTCCGTGTGCTTGCAAGGTAAGAGGAATTTGTAATAAGATTACTGAACAATTTTTTTTCCTGCAGCCCTTTTTATAGTTTGCGAAGTATCGTGTAAAGACACGAATGCAAACACATAGCATGAACAGGAAATCCCTCTTCACAGGCAATGAATATCTAGTTAATTTTGTAGTTGCAACCTGTGGTTTTGATATAAATGAGATTGCCACCAATGGAGTGTCATGTGGACAAATTTGACAGGGGACTCATACAATTGCACTTCCTGGTTTAGGAAGCAAGTGGACTCAGGAGTTTATCCACTTAAATCTACTACTCAGATCAGGTTCATTGCATTTGAATTGAGAAGCCTCCAAAGATGGAGATTCCACAACCTTCTGGACAATCGGTTCCAGTACTTAACTGCCCCAAAGATGGGGTTTTTTTTTTGGTCTTGTCTCAAGTCATAAGATTCCCTGTTTTGTAACCATTTTCTCTTGTCTTCCCACTTGACCTCAGTAAGGAGCTGGGCTTGGTCTTCCGAGTAACCTCTACTTTGATAGTGGAAGACTGTTATTAGGTCTCCTCTCAGTCTTCTCATCTGCCGTACTGTTGTGGTTTTAAGCCCAGCCAGCAACAAAGCACCATGAAGCTGCTTGCTCACTTTTCTGCCCTGGAGGGAAGATGATGAGAAAATATAACAAAAAGCTCGTGAGTCGAGACAAGCACAGGGAGGGATCAGTCAACAATTATGGTCACTGACAAAAAACAGACTCACCAAAGCAAAATCGATTTAATTTGTTACCTATCAAATAAAAACAGGATACCGAGAAGTAAACCCAAACCTTAAAACACCCCCCCTCCACCCCTCCCTCCTTTCCAGGCTCAACTCCACTCCTGGTTCTTTCTACCTCCTCCTCACACTGAGCGGTGCAGGGGGACAGGAATGGGGGTTGAGGTCAGTTCATCACACGTTGTCTCTGCTGTGCCTTCCCCCTCACGCCCTGACACAGTCCTTCATGAACTTCTCCAGCGTGGGCCCTTCCCCGGGCTGCAGTCCTTCAGGCATAGCCTGCTCCAGTGCAGCTTTCCCATGGAGTCCCGGCCATCCTGGGAGGCCTCCTCCTGCTCCAGTGCGGCTTTCCCACAGCGTCCCGGCCATGCTAGGGGGCCTCCCCCTGCTCCGGCCTGGGCTTCTCTCTCCCTGGGCTGCAGGGGGGCCTCCGCTCCCCCGCTGCCCTCCGTGGGCTGGGGGGGGACAGCCTGCCGTCTCGTCTCCCCAC
>JAVJGG010000027.1:15976313-16018869 GCA_035590195.1 Aviceda cuculoides
CTGGGCCAGAGACGGGTCCCACCTGCAGCCGGGGAAGCTGCCGGCAGCTTCTCGCAGGAGCCGGCCCTGCGGCCCCTGCCCTGCCACACAAACCCGATACAAATACGATCAAGCCTGGTTCCCCCAGCCTCTCCTCACAGGGCAACTACTCCAGCCCCCCAACCACCTTGGTGGCCCTCTGTAGATCTTGCTCCAGTTTATATATATGTCTGTCTTGTGCCGAGGAGGCCTAAAACTGGACATGGTATTCCAGGTGTGCTCTTTGTAATGTAGTTACCATCACAGGATCACTTTTCTATAGGACAGTCATCTTCTGTCAAGCTAAATTAGTTGTGTTGGCTCCTGCTACCGTGAAGTAAGTTTTAATCCTTGTGGTCAGTGGAGTGTAAGGGGGTAGTGTCTTGCTTTCTGAAGAAGAATTTCATATTTGGTTACAGAAATTGTACTCAAAATTTAATTTATGATGTTGACTAGATCTCTACCTCACACTAGCTTGTCTGTAGGCACCCAGATTTAAGTGAGAAGAATTCAGTTCTATTTTTTGATATTTCTGTGGATTTCCTCCATGGCAATAGTTAAACTAGCTTCTTTCTATATTGTTATTTTTCTCCATTAACTTTATTCACCTGAGAGTCCTAAAGGAACTTACTACTAAAATGCAAAACTGTGTGAACTAATATTACAAACAGCCCTTGCACCATAGGGCTGGCAGGCTGTCAATCTAATTTGAGTGTATTTAAAAAAAAAGGGGGGGGTGTCTAGTGGGGATGGAGATGAAAATCGGATATTGTGAGTAGTAGAATGCCATGCCAGTGGTGAGGAACTGTTGAAGGAGCTTGCAAAGATGAGAAGCTTCCAGATAGCTGGCAGATGAAGTTCATTTTAGATAAATTGTTAGGTAACGCATCAAGGGGAAAGTAATTTAAACTGTACTTACAAGAGTGATGGGCTTAGAAGTACCTGTTAAAACTTGCAAAGGGATCTTGGAGTTACTGTCAAGAGGTTTCTGAAATCATCAGCTCAGCATCCACTGGCAGCAAAAAGGCCAATGAAATTGTCAGAGAACAAGACACAGGGCATCGTTTTGCTGCCACATAAAACTTGGCTTCCTACAGCTTTAAATATCAATGCAGTTCTGATCTCTGTATTTTGACAAGGATTTACTGGGGTGAGACAGAGTATGTGTAGAAGAGCAACTGTTCTCTGACTTCAGCCCAGATTCAGCTCTGTGGGATTCATTTCTTATTAATGCATGCTGGTAAATACATCTCTCTTTAAAAGCCATTCCTTGGCAAAAAATAATCTGATAGTTAAATGCAAAAATAAGTAATACAGTAGTAGTTATTTTTTCATGTTACTATTACAATTTTTATTGGCAATTGTCAGAGCGATAAGAAGATAACTTACTATTTTAATTTACTTTTTGTTCTATGCGTGGTGGTTTTTTTGTTTGTTTTTTCTTTAGTAGGTGGTTGAACCCCAAGGAAACGCAACAGCTTAGATATTGAATGGTCTGTATATGCATAACTGTGAGTGCTCTACTCTTGCAATGAGAGTGCTGGAATGACAATAATCACAATAAAAATAAACACAAAAATTACTGTGAGCAATTGCTTAGCTCAAATAACTGTCATTCTATATAACATAAAATTACAGGGGGTAAGCACAATAGAAATAATTGCTATGATTAAATATGAGCAAACTGCTTGATAGCAAAATAAAGCAAGAATATGTGATTACTGATTTGTTTACCAAAGTGCAGGGTGGCATTTTAAATTCACTAAAGATGATTAGCCTTCAAGTCCTTTGTAACAAAGGACTGCGTATAATAAAAAAAAAATAGGGTGATAGGTTTTCTCAAAAGGTCCTGTGGTTCTTGGTGCTGCAACTTGAATCTAAAAGCCATAAACCAAGTAGCATTCACTGAGTGTGTTCAGATTAATTCATAATGCTGAGTATTGCCCATCTTACTTGCCAGGGTAGGGAACATAATAACAAATTATATCCTTAGGCAGGCAGGCAATGTAATGTTACTACTTGGTATTGAAGGTCCTTTCTTAATTAAAAGGGAGCAGAGAGAAGTTAGGGCTACCTTTTTTGTAGCATATTTCTTCAGCTCTGTCACTTGCAATAGCTATACTTTGCAAATGAAAGATCCTGGAATAACTGGTATGGTTATGTTCAGCATAGTTATCTAAGGCTGAGTTCTGTGTGTTGTGTTAGCAAATAGTAGACATGCTGAATCTCTTCTGATGCTTCAGAGAAAACTGGAGGAGTTTCCATTTAGGATATAATTAATATTTGCTATTCTGAAACAGGATATTTTGAAGAGTTAGCATTTTCATAAAGCTGCCTGCTGGTTTATGTATAACTATAAAGTTATCCCACAAGCTGAGAATAAAAATGAAGTTCTCTAATAATATCACAGTGAAAAAAAATTACGAAATATATTATGTAATAGTTTGTTTTGTTGCATGTATTCAGATATATGTCTGTATATTTCTCATGCAGACCATAAACTGTGAGAAAGAGAGAAAATTTATGAAGCAGGCTCTAACCTGTCTCGTAGAAAGCCAGGTTCATTGAGTCTCTCACACAGCAGTAGAAAGTAGGTGAGCATTGCTTGCACTGTAGGCTATAGTCTACAGTGTATAGGCTGAGACTATAAATCACCAAAATAACGGTTGGTATCAAAAGCACACATAATAGCTAAAATTATAGTTAACCTTTTCCCCTAATTGGTGGTATACTTGCATAGCAGCATTTCATGCACTAAAATATTGAGGCAGTTTCTGCACTTCTCTCCAGTAAATGTCTTTCTCCTACCTTCAGACCACTTTTCCTTGACCTGCTTAAAATATCTATAGTATTTATACTGATAAATTTCAACAAAACTGCTTGCTGAGATACCAATAACAATATTTTTATTTAATATTGAAGTATTTAGATGGTATGTGTATTTTTGTATGTGTATTTATATATATATGTATAAAAGAGAAAAAAATAAAGTTAGATAATAGGGAGCAAAGACATCTGACACATATTTGGAGTCATGAAAAAAACCAACATGTAATTTCATTTTTATTGTCATCTAAAGGAATACTCATACCTTTGCCTTTCTTCAATCAAAGGCAGTTTATGATACCTCTTTCCTTCCACAATTTCATAGTATTTGAAAACGATACACTAGTGGATATTGGACAATGAGTACTGGAAAAGATAGATATTATAAGTTAAAGAGAAATTTGTAAACAGAGTAAAATACTGGCACAAATAAGTTAATATTGTATATTAATAACTGGTGGTTTGTACCTTTTCAAAGATGTGGCCAGAGTTGGAGGGTATATTAAGCTGGAAAGCATGATGAAGGGCAAAGCATGCACCATTATAAACGGTTATTTATGTATGAATGGACTATACGTTTTATATACAGAGAAGAACAAATGTATCCCTGTCAGTAAAGACCTTTGATCTCAAAAGAAAACAAACAAGAACAGGCAAGAAAACACATGACTAAGTAACTACCCAACAGTTGTTCATCAAAGGCTGGCATTTCTCTGTGTACCGTTAGCAGAATCAATTTATTGAGAAATTCCCAGGTATTGCACATGTAGATGATGCAAAAAGTACTTTGAGGAAAATGGGTTGAGAAGTTTATGTTCTGCTGCTTTAGTCTTCACAGTTCAGCGTGCAGTTCAGCTGCACAGCAGTGGCTAGTGACAGCTTCTGCAAAGGTGGTGTATGAGGTTAAAGTGAAATTTTACAAATTTAGTTAAAAAAATCTACAAATAACACAGTCCTGATACAGAAATCTCTCCATATGCACAGACAGGCTCATGAGAAAAATATGTCCCTTGTGGGTGGCAATGCCTTGGTTGAATCAGGAGTCATTGAAAGTGGTAATACTGTGTTTCTTGTGTATGCACTCCAAGTAGCTCTAAAATTAGAGGACCTTGAAGAGACTTCACAGAAACCGGCGGTTGACAATGTAACCAAAGGTGGATAATGCCTACTTTAGAGAGTTGGATAATGCACATGAGGTGTCAATAATTGCTTCAAGAATCACTTAACTCTTCTTTGTGAAAGAGTAACTCCTGCTTGGGGATACTTAACATTAGTTAGTAAGTATTATCTGTGTTTTGGTGCAATTCGCTGGACTACAGGAAATGAAAAGATAAGGAAGAATTTTACTATTGCTGTTCTTTCCTGCATAAAAACACCTGCTCTTTTAAAAAAGCTGTTACGCTTTTGTTGTCCTTTCCTTGGAAACTCATTTGTGCTGTGATCTCTGCTGTTGCCCGAGCTATTAAATATTTCAACTCGCTACTTGTATGTATTGAGATGGCTTGGGAGAGGTTGTGCTTGTATGTCCTTTCAAGATCTCTCTTATTACAAATTTCTGTTTCCTTTGCCTGCTTTTTTCTGGTCACAAAGTTCATTTGGTTGAAATTCCTACGCTGCACAACAGTTTAAAATCTTAATTCATTTCTTCTGTGTGCATGGAACCATGGAAAATTGGAGTTTGACATAAGTGGTTACACAATTTCAGTTTCCTAATATAAAAATCCAGTGTTTTCTAAAAAAAATCCACCTTAAATAATGTTAAAATAAAAAAGCATGGAAAAAAGTAATTTTGAAGGAGAGAGACTGTTTTAATATTTATAGGTGTTTAACTTGCAGAAATATTGGGACTGAATCATTGGTGATAAGAACGTGTTTTGAGAGCACGAGAATTTAAAAAAACAAACATCATTTTCAGCTTCTGTATCTAAACAATTCTTCCATCTTTAGTACCTGTAAGTTTACAAAGCTAAACTTAGCTCCCTTTTGATTTTCTCCATTTTGATAGAAGTCCTTATGTGTTGATTTAGTCTTGTATTAGGGTATTTTTGTGCAGAGTACTGTTTAAATTTGGGAGCAAAGGAATTGTTTTGGTTTGAGCATGTAGTCTTTTGTTTATAAACAAATGTGAAATTTTTGAGGTTGATAATTTCATTATCTGGTGATTTACTTATGAACTCTAAGGTTGCACCAGAATCTTGGGACTTGTTTAAAGTGAAAAACCAATGAGTTACTTAAAATGTAGATTAGTTTGACCTTAAATTGATCTAGAACATACAATGTAGTAGTTTACTACAGCTCATAATTTGGAATTGAGTTTCTTACCACATGATAGCTTTTTTAAATGACAAAACTGGGTAATTGAGTATATAATTGTAGTTCCCTTAATTTCATAATTCCATAGCCTTTTCAGAAGATTACACTTTGGTTTTGATCACAACCTTTGTAATCAGTATAGAGCTGTAATGGAGCAAACTATAATGCAAGGGAGCAAGATTCTGAAAAATGCTGGCAATTTTATTTGCTCTCTAATAGTGGGTGCTGGTGTTGACTGCAGCACCATGGCAGAGAGCTGCAGAGTAGGTGATGTATTTGCCTGACCTCTAACTCAGTGAGAAGAGGAATGATGATGGCAAAGCTTAAAACAGTCTGATTGGTATTTGGGAATTTCTGGAGCTCAGGTAGGGAAGGAACGTTTTACAAGGAGAGGTTATGCACAGAGAAGTGGGGCCAAACAGTTGAATGGCAGGAGAAAGATGGTACCTTCACTTTTTGCTGGAGACCTGTTGCCTCCGGGAGTGGAGGAGTGCTGACGGTGCTGGAAATGCTTCCTTCTGATCCCAGTGAACTCTTCCCTTGTAATCAACTGGTATTCACACAGATGAAGAGACTACAGCAGTTTAATATAACTGTTAGTCTTTTATATGCTAAGCTGGTCAATGCATGAACTGATTATCTCAGATGGATTTAGCTTCTTTCTTTACAAGTTCAAATCTTTTGTTGTTCTGAACAATTTTTTTTTTTTTTTGTGCTTCTACATTTCAAACTTTAGTTGTATTATCTTCTATGTTTATTTGGAGATTAAGAGACAAACTGCACAATCTACTTCAATGTTGTACTTATGCTTTTGGGGACAAACAAATTTGGACCTTACATTTTGCAATTGGATCTCTCATTTAGAAGTGTAGGCTTCAGGGTCTGAGCTTTCCTTAAGCGGGATACAAATTCTACAGTAGTGTAAATGATGGTTGAACTTCTGTGATCAGTCACTCTTTTCAAATAACTTGTTTTACAGATACAGGCAATAGCTTCTTATTCTTCTAAGAGGCAGCAGAGGATTCAAAACTAAGCAACAATTTTCCTTATAGTAGGCATTTGAATTGATTTTTCAACAGCTCGTGTTGGGAATGTGATTAGATTTCATGTACTAGAATTCCTTTCCAAAGTGTGTAATACAGAGATTAATCCAAGGAAACTTTTTTTTTTCTTCTTCTTCTTTTTTTTTTTCTTTCCAACTTTCTATGATTTTGCACATTTCTTTCAGGCCTTATGCTATCAGAGCCAGTAAGTCCCATCCATTCCAGGTTGTTCATAGGGCATGTATGTATGGTAGTTTTCAACTTTTATTCTGAAATGTCAAGTGCAGTAGTAGTGTTGTACTAAAACCACTCCATATACTTCTGGTGAGTGACTCCCGACCTGTAAAAAAAATACATGAGGAGCACCTGGACCAGGGCACAAGTCTCGTTTGACTCTCAACCGTATGGTCCTTAACCGTACTGTCTGCATCTGCGGCTTTTTAGTGCAGGGCTTTGCTCTCTCCTGAAGTTTGTCTGTAAGTGATTGGGCACTAATACAATCCAGGACACATGAGAGTATTTTTTAGAAATGGTAAGAAGATCAATTGTTTGAAAAAAACGTATTTCAGTATAAAATACAGAGTTCTCTTAAAGACAGTGCCTTCACAGTACAGAACTGAAGGCAGAAAAACCAGTCAAAACCAGGCTATGCTGCACAATGCTGGCAGTAGCAGAGTTGCTGCAACATCTGAATCAAATCTTGTTTAATTACCCTGTATTTATACTGAAATGCTGTATAATCAGATAGTAATTATGTCTTATGGATCGAATTGCAATTATTTTTAAGTTTCCATCTCATTCCAGTGATCTTTGTGTCTGAGAAAGCTGAAAACTATCATGTAATTGTAGGTTTTTTCTGTTCCATAAATGCTGATGCTTATCAATAGATAGTAAAAAAACTTAAAAGAAATAAATGAAAATTCTAATTAGTTGTTTAGCAAAGATAATCTTCCTAGCTATTGGTCTGATCCCAAGCCAATGAACTGATTGAAGGTGTTGGAACTGAGCCTTCATGTGTGTTTTTGATAGAACATGAGGCATAAAATAGGTGAATAAATCTGGGAGCTGTAGCAGTTTCCTGGGGAGGAATGGGAAAAGATGAATCCTTATTTCAGAGAAGAGAGAGATATTCATTGTTATGACGGGACAAGAGTCATAGTGCATGTGAGATGGTATGTCAGAAAGAAAAATACTAAACAGCTACTGTAAGTACTGGTGTGGAAGTGGACTACTGCAAATGGCAAAATGCTGTTGATCTGAATTAAATTATCTGAAGTTTCTTCTGAAACTGTCAGTGTTTTAGCTTTGTGAAACCAACATACAGTATATTAAGACTGAAGTTTTGTGATCAGTAGTATCTTCTTTACTGTGATACAATAGCAGAGCATATAACGATACATACAGTTGGCTCAAGTCTCAATTAGAATTTATTCCTAAATTTCATTCTTTTTTACACTTAAAATTTTGCTGTGGGCTAAGACAGAACACATTATACACAGATACAAAGATTTATTAATTAAGTCTAATTAAGATTTTATTAATATAATTAAAATACAGTGCAGTTATTAGTCCAGTTATAGTGATACTAACACTCATAGTCCAAATGAATTATTACAGAAGAGCTATACACAATGTAGGATTACTCGGTAGATACATGAGTTTGCTAGATTGTCAACATATATGGTATTCACAGAACTAAGCTAGAACAAGTTAGGCAAAAGTCAGTTTGACTGATGGCTAGAGAATTGCTCTCAGTTAAAACAAGTCCAGACAAGTCCAGAGACCCTGCACTGTTAAGTGTGTACAAAACCTGAAGGCTTTATCTAGTAATAGCAAAATCATATTTAATGGCTTACATGTTTAATTAAATTATATATTTTAATACCATTATGGATGCTAACTAATCACATGCAAAACTGTTGAAAAAAGTTACTTTAAATGTATCGGACATTTTAAAGACTAAGTACTTCTGTTTATTCACAACATAATTCTGTACCATCTTTTTGTAGCAACAGAATCGTTTTTTTGCTTGGATGAGAAACCTTCACTTTGTCATTTCCTGACTTGTAAAATGTTCTCCCATGTTCTTGTATTACAATATTCTGTTGGGATATGATGTATGCATGGAAGAACTGAACATTACATTCCACTGTTGGA
Organism: Aviceda cuculoides; assembly: GCA_035590195.1. NCBI lineage: Eukaryota > Metazoa > Chordata > Aves > Accipitriformes > Accipitridae > Aviceda > Aviceda cuculoides. The sequence continues at coordinate 15,984,671 of JAVJGG010000027.1, forward strand.
AACCAGATGTTAGTGTTGAGGCTTCATCAATGTTAAATCTAATTTTCATTTTTTTAATGTGGACAAACAGTTATTTCTGTTTTCCCTGTTCTAAATCAATAGCATCTTTCCTCCATGAAGTAGCAATACTAGTGTGTATGTTTTTGTCTAGCGGAGATGTAAAAAGTAGTACTTATACTGTCGTCATTGTGCCTTATCTGCTCTGTAGGGGATGGCCACTGAGCTGATGATGCATATACAGACTGGGAATATTAGATGTTCCTTTGTTACCATCTTATGCTCTTGCCACCTACTTATTTGTCCAAGTGCTCTCAAGAGATATCCTAATTATTAGGTACTTTGGAGTTCTAGAGAATGGGTGCCATTTAGCACACATGTGACTCATTACAAATGCTCTGGTTTTGCTTGATGTTCTTACAGTGCAGTTAATCCCCCTTTCCCCATTGCTGGCTGAATGGTTCAGGCTCTGGAGACAAAGGGACACTGAGGTCATTTACAAAGAATCTGTGTGTTGAGATAATTAGACACGGGGTGTCTAGGAGAGTATAAAATGTGGATTTTTATGTTGTTAATAATGCTGGTAGTCACAGTGCCTGCCTTTCAGAATTGCACATATGTTACAACCATACAAGTTTTTGAAGTCTTCTAATGTGGTGTAAAAGCCATGATTCCAGTATGTTAAAATTCCTTTCACTCAGTTTATTTTATAAGTATACAAAAATCAAGTTAGAGAAAACATGCAGTCCGTTAAACCTTCATTAGCTATAATGTCACACTGAAAAAGGTAAATGCTTTTATTACCAAGTTAATGCAAGTACTTCTTGTGTTCTTCAGTTTAGACATTATGAAGTTAACCTATATTCTGTCTTACTTTGTGTTCTATATTACCATTTAAATTACTTGTGCTCTTCTAATCTGTCTGTGCAACTCTATGTACTTCAAATGGCCAAATTATTTTTATTCTAAGCTGATACTTTTTTTTGCTTTTGAAAATATTGATCTTCCAACTGATTTGTAATCTTCCAAGTGATTGTAGTATTGTGATTTTTCTTTTTTAACGTTATGAAAGTCTTCATTGGCATCACCTATGCCATGCACAAGTTGGAAAAGACATTTCTTGTTAAAGAGTATTTCTGAGATGTTTCATTGCACTAAAGTTAGAAATTACTATGTAGCAAGAAGCATACATTATGTACAATTAGAGCCATGGCATCATTGCTGCATTTTTGGAATTCAGGCTTCTTAAACCAATAAATGAAGCTGAAAATCTTCCCCAGGAATTTCTTACTGATAAACAATCATGATTCTTAAGCATATCTACTTTAACTGATAAAGAAGGACACCTGTGACATTGAAGAAATCATGGCCAGGTTGTCTTTTCTGCACAAAAATAAATATCCACAAATGAAATAAAAATAAAACAATCAAAATGGAATAATTTTCATACATTCTCCTGCTCCAAAGGAGTGAAGAAAACTGATTCAGTGAAGTTCTGTGAGTTGGTAGATGAAAGGAGCAAATAAAGGGATGAAAGAGAAACAGGTGATGCGTATCTACACTAGTCCTTGCCAATAGAAATGCTTCTGAAAGCAGAAATGCTTCTGAAAGCAGAGATGCTTCTTGGGTTGCTTTTGTAGAAGAACAAAATGATAAACAGAAATAGATACAGTATGCTTCATATCCAGCACGTTCCTATTGAGAAAGAAAAACAGAATTGTGACATCCTGAGGGAACAGATGTGTATCATTTGCATATTAATTATCACTGCATTGATTTAAATTGAGTTCTTCAGGAGGCTTCCATTTACATTGGAAAATGTGGTGGAAACTTCATTCCTCTTGCACTCAGATCAGCAGATAATCCCTGATTGTCCTTAGCACTGGCTTCTCAAGGAACTCGTGGAAGGCAAAACCTATTGCAAATATCTGGTGGACCCGTGAGAGGTTTTTGTGCATTCTGGGTGCTGATCACTTGGAAATCCTGTGGGACAAAGCATGTTGGGGAATAGGATTTAGTGGTAGCAGTTCTTAAATGTACTTAATTATAGTTCAGAAGAGAGTTTACCTGTGGCCGGTAGAAATGGAATACAACTATGGTATTGTCTTGATCAACCTTAAAACACTATGTGATGCCTTGACTTACATTTGTGGTGGCTAGATTAAGAAAATAAAAAAGGAGCAAGGAAGCTGGCTGCATGAAGGGGCCGTCCCTGTCTGTAGTTACCAGTAGTTCTGAATCTTCCCGGGGGAAAGCAGAGAATCGTGATGCAGAGAAAAGGACTGTGGCATCATGGATAGCATTTTTCAATCTGAAAGTTTGTTTTGAAGCACAGTTGGCCATTCCTTCTAGGCTTCAGGTCTTGATTTTGTTTGATGAACTGTCAGGATTTCCATGGGTCGGTTGCAGAATTATCATGCCTAAGGGAAAGCTTAAGGCTATTGTAGAAACAGAAACCTTGACTTTTACTCTGACCACTGCTGGAGAAAATAGAGGAGTTTCAATGATATGCCTAGCCTTGTGGAGCACTTGATGGTTTGTGTAATATGTAACTTTAAAAAAAGCATTTGCATTGCATTGACAGCTTGCAAGATAATTACAGTGGAAGATGGTAAATAGGTTGCTTCCCTAATCCAGTTTAGAGAAAAGACTCACAAATATTGGTTGAAAGATTTGAAGTAGTAACTTAGAGCAAGTAAAGCACAAGTTCGTGGCATGTTTTTTTAAAGGTAGTGAGTTTGAGTTTCTCCCTGCTGTTTACTCTGTGTGCTGCTTTTTAACTGAATACCTTTACCATTCTGTTAAAACAAAGTACCTGGAAATTCTGCATTTAAATTGTGCCTGTGAAATAAATACTGTTAAACTTTTTAAGGTTGATGAGGAAGTTATTTAAAACTAGTGTGAGCAGAAGACACCTGAGTATGATGATAGGATCTGTCAGTATAGATGCTTACTTAGAGTTGAAAATGAGAAGGCAAAATGAAAAATGTGTTAAATTTGTGTTTTTTTACATTTTAATCAAATCCAGCAACTAGAAAATGATCATTTACCAAAATACTCTCAAATAAAACTTAGGAATAATGATTTTTCTTGTTAGTGTTGTTGACCAGGCTTTTTTCCTGTTGATTAAATACATTTTTGTGGATGATACGAAGCATTCATACCTGATATGGTTTTTGTATGTCCATGATAATGTGAATGCTGAAAAACTGAATGGATTTCTAGCTGGAAAAGTTGCCATTATTTTAAAAAGTCAAGCATATTCAATATACAGCATGCAGTTTTGTATTCAAGTCTGGTCTTGAATTCTGTTATCCTGTACAATTCCTTAGTTTTGCTATGAAGCTTTGACAACAAAAAATCATGAAATCAAGGCTGCCTGTACAGTCTTAATCCTTCCTATTATCTAAAGAGCATATAACATTCTATATATTCAAATATATACATTTGTGTAATCTCATATCCATGCCTACATACTCTTCTGGTTGCTGAAGATTTGTGAAAAGCATTTATATTAAAAATTTAAAGTAAAAGCTCCCACTCTCATAAGTAGACCACTAGGGCAGTGAAATCAACAGCACTAATTTTTCTATATTATGTCTTTCAAGACCAGGGCCTTAAAACTGCATCTGGAAATAAGGATTCAGAACATAGTCCTTGCTTTATTTTGAACTCCTGCAGTTTAGAGTCTCTTCATCTGTCCCTGGTACAGCTAACATAGGTAGGATTTTTGTCTTCTAATAGAGTTTGTATTTAAATATCTTTCACTGAATGGAATTGATACCTTAACACAAATCAAAGTCATGAAAGTCTATTTGGAATAAGATGCAATATTCTTTCATTTTAAGCAAAGGCTTACGAACCAAAATAAACAGGTTTGTCAAGCTTTATTTTTCACTTCCTGTCCAATTTTGTCTGGCTTTTAGTCATTGAATTTTTGAAATGCTATCCTTCACAAAAATCTAACTGTATTTCTACATTTTCTTTTCTCCTAGTACAGACTAATCAGATCAGTTTTCAAATTGTTCCCATCACCTGTTTTTCCTTTTGATCTGCATGTTAATAAACTCTGTTGTTCCAATTTTCACTATATTTTAGCATTCAAGTGTTGACTTCATTAATGCTGAGTGAGATGTTAAAGGTCCTCATGTACCTATTCACTTCTTGGCAGCCAAAGATTCAACTCTGCAGAATTGGGAAAATACAGCTTAAAATCATATAACTTAATATAATATTATAACTTAAAATCTCCATAAGTAGTCTAGATCTAAAAATTTCAAATATTAAAAGCACTTACATTTGAGAAAGTTTAGACACTTGCGAGACAGGGTTTTCTTCCTAATGTATTTCTATTGCTTTCCTAGGGTATTCCAAATCCCTGAGGATTTATTTTTGTTCTTCAAGTCACGCTGCTCTGTGTCTGACACTTAGGTTAAATGCTGTCATTCAGACACTTGTCTTGAATTATCCTTGTGCTAATACATGCAAGTAATTTTAAATTTCATTTCATCTATAGGAAGCAATTTCTGATTTGATGGGGTGCCTAAGTGCTATTTAGCTCTGACTGTATGAAAACACTCTGATGTTCAGATTTACACAGCTGATATTTTTGTGCAGTGTGCCAGTAAGATTTATTTCATTAGTGTGTCTTGCGCAACTGCAGGTGATCAGGCTGTGAGGAAAGCAGTCTGCTTATTTAGATGCCATAATGTAGAGATACAGTACTGGGGAGATGTAATACTGACTATTTTCGAGGACCCGAGTTTGAAAATTTGGCCACAGCAAATCTGTAGGATGAAATCATGTTGCACTGATTTCAGTAAGTTTTTCTGCAGTTCAGTATATGTCTGGGCGGACTGTGGAATAGTAATTTTAGTCCTGATTTCTTCAAAAGTCCGTAGTATTTGAATTTTTTAATTTAAATTATCCATTCAAACAACTATCAATGCAAACTGCTATGTGTTCTAAGGTCATACTATATTGCTTTGGATCTCATTCTATAGTTCGCTTTTTTTTGTTAGCAGAACTGAAGTGAGGTGAGCCATAAATAGTCCAGTCTGTACAAGATGTGATGAGGTAACATGAAACTTGTTAAAATTTAGAGTATTTAATATCCAGTACCATGAAGCATTTAGTTAATTCCAGAACATCCATAGAATGTAACATACCTATGTGATTACGAAGGCCTGTGGCCTTTAAATTTATTGTCATTGGTTTTATTTATTAATTTGACATAGGTGAAAGTATTTAATAAAAATAGTTACAGAGCTTTTAGAACATCTGAATATGTACCTGTCGAGAAAACAAACAGATTGCATCTCATTCCTTAACGTGCAGAAGCAAATCTCTATTGGACATATATGACAGTGTTATGTGTATCAGGAGTTGTGCTTAGGCAAACTTCTTTTAGGGTACAAACTGGAGTGTTACTTGAGTTGAAATTCAGTGTAGTCAACGGAGGAGCAGAAGAGGCAGGATAAGTCTCTCATCCCTAAGGTAATTCTCAAACTGATAACTAAATATTGAATTAAATTGTAGAAGAAAATCAAACAAACTTCTTGGGCTTACATTGATAGCAGTTGGGGTTTTTTTTTTTCTGTCTTTAACATAGTAGAAGCTTGAATAATGGCCAGAAGTTCCAAGTTCTACTGTACTATTTTTACAAAAAGTTACTGTGCCAACACTTCTAATGTAAAAAGTGTGCTTATTTGGATAGTGTTTGATTGTCAGCATTCTGCAGCGGCTACATCACACATTGCAGAGTTAAGACAACTAGGCACTGCTATGATGTTGATTACAGCTTGTCAAGCATTTCAGGGTGCTCCTCTATACTTAAGTGAAGTAGATATTTTCTAAAAGTATGGGTCTCAAGCACCACCACTAAATTTCAGAAGTTACCATTTTAAACTGTAGTATTATACAGGAAAAGATTTTCTTGAAATTGATTTTTGTTTTCTCAAATGGAGAAATGAAATTGTTTTGGATCCTTTTTAATGTCATTTCTGAAAGGTTTCATTTTTAGTGTACAATTTTATGGGCAGTTGAACAATAAAGTAGAGTAGACTACCGTTTTATTTCTGACACTATAATACAAGTCTAACAAAATATAAAAATGCTTACCATTGAAGTAGGCAGCTATTTTTGTCCTCACGTGCAACTACTGCATCTTATATTTAGCTTTTTGTTTGAATATAAATTCTGCAGGGCAGGGACTTCTACGTAATAGGTATAAAGCAGCTTGTAAAAAATAGCATGATTCTGCATCAATTTTATTCTATAATAGGATTAAAAATAAAATTACTTCCTTCTTGCAGTCTTTCCATGTTTCTCTGTTGATACCTATTTACAAGAAAATTGTGCTGAAGTCAAAAGTGAGATACTCGTTCACCTGAAGGCAGGAGAGATTTTATGGAAGGAAATAGAGATGCATGAAATAAAACTGATAGTGTTTTTATATGGCATTTAGCACAGTGAACTCCTGCCATAGTGATATTATAGATGTCCAAATATTAATCATCACAGTGTCTTACCTTATTGCATTCATTATCACTCTGATATTTTCTTTTGTTGAGAATCATTACTTTCTCTTTTGTTTCACCTCTTTCCATCTCTTGTTTCTTTCACTGCAGCTAATTCAGGGCTTCCAGAAAAACATGAGTATGGCAAGAACCTGAATCAGTCAGTGCACTGTTGTTTTCACCTACTCATACTGATGCAGCTTTGTTTGACACTCAGTACATTGAACTGAGAGTGACAAATCTGCCAGTAAATAAAAGTGGTGTCTGTTCAGATCAAAAAGTGAAATACGTTTCTCTTTACCAACATGGAGAAAATGTGAGCAGAAAGCCATTTAAACTGCAATAGAATTGCATGATACAGCGCTCTTGACAGGCTCTCTGGGAGCATCATCTTGCTGCCTCTGCAACTCCTCCTCAAATGCTTTCTCTTCTCTGCTGCTTTTGATTGCATATTACCTAGGGAAGAAATTAAACTATGTCTTTTTACCACATTCCCTTAAATTTTCTTCTGAAAATCTAAGCTGACTTATCAAAGACATTTTTAAAATGTAATTTATGAATATAATTTGGGAGGAAAGTTAGAATAAAAATTGTTTTATTTTACTTTATTCAGTAAATTCAGTAACAAGATTGCAAGAAAAACTGGACTTTATTTACTTCCTTTTATCTCTATGATGTCAAAGGATTGTAGACGGAATAATGCAGTCCATAAGTAAGTAAAAGTCTTAAGATCTGTTTGCAAAAATGTCTTTGACGAGTTTTGTTCCATTCATTAATTGTGTGTTGCTCCATATATTTTTAAATTACAGGCAGAGATTGTACTTTATACAGAAAACTTTATCCACAGTACCAGTTTGCACCTTATAGTAATGCATTTGGTCTTAATTTTAATTTCTTATAGCAGCCATCAAAGATACTGTTGCCCACCTGTAACTTGAGTGCGTGTATCTCCCTTTGGAAATTAGGCTGCTATGTTAGAAGCCTAGTGCAACTTTTACATCCTATTTAAACTTTAAGGTACTGGTGACTTAGTCTGTAAAAATAGGTATATTTTTTCTATGTTTCCTGTGGAAAAGTTGTAATTTTACTTGCAGTGTGGCAACTAAGAATAAGATGCCAAATCATGTCGAATAAGTAGCTAATGTGGATTTCTGTTGAGATTCCTGCTTGGGACCCCATCCCTTTTTAAGAACCTTTAAAGCCTGCCCATGACACAGCTTTTGAGTAATTGTGTGCCCCATTAGTCCTTTTATTGAAGCCTGGACCAATAGGTCACAGCTTGTGGACAAATTTGATGGGACTGCAGAGGTTCTGCAGAGGTACGATAATCACTTCTTCAACCATCTACTAACTTTTTGAGGAGTTGAGTAAGAACCTTCTCTCATCCCTTCTGAAATGCTGTGTGGATGAAAGCTACTCTTCATCTTGGTGATGAAGAGTAGGAAAATCTCTTCTCAAGGATGATTGGCGTATTGTCCTTTAGAGAAAGAATTGCTGAACTCCTTGCTTGGGCCAGGAGAAAAAGCATAAACATGGCCCATAGTAACAGAAGTTCTAGCGTGATCTGTTTGTCTGAACTTGCCTATATAATATGGGGGGGTGTCTCAAATTGTAATGCTCTTAGTTATGTACAAAAATAAACTGAAGCTTCTGGAAGTAAAGTCTTTAAAGATTGTCCAGTTACTGTTTTCAATTATGTAGCTCGAGTTCAAAATTGGACTTCGTTATCATTTGTCCCTTGGCAGAGGGATTCTAATCCTCCAAACTTTCCTGCTTTCCCCAGCTACATCAGCCAGTCTAATAAAAAATGCTGCTTTTACCACAAAATTAACTTTATTTTAGGGAATATCTGGCTGCAGATATGAACACTCATAATTCAGGAAAGTCAAAAGTTAATGGCTTAAAAAACATGAAGTTTTATTTCTGTTTTATTTTATCTGATTTTGTTTATTCTTAGTAGATACTGATCTTTTAATCTTAAAACCTCAGGTTCTGACTTATTTTCATCTCTTGATATCAATGACTTCTTTGCGTTCCTGTCCCTAGACATTATACCAGAAGAGACTGTTAGTTGTTCAGTCTGAATTAATGAGTATCACTGGCTGATGGATTGGGGTTTTGTTTGTTTGTTTGTTTTGTTTGTTTGTTTGTTTTAGTAATCTGTGCTACACTTCACTATGTTTCTTAGACTAGCGTGCTGTCTTGAACTGAAGACAAGATGAAAATATTGTACTATGAAGTATTTTCCAGGTATATCTGGCCTTGGCTTTTTGCTGTTTGTTTTGTTTATACCAGATTTAATTACAAAACTCTTTTGTGCCTACTTCCCCTTTTTCTAGTCTCAGTTATGTTGTGTGCAGAAGTAAGATATTTTTTCTTGACTTACAATTTTGTGTGTCTCCAATGAGTGTAGTAGCCCTTTTGCCATAGTATTACTGGGACTTGCTCCCAAGTTACTTGCTCAGCCTAACCTCTAGGTACTTCTCACGGTTGTTGCTCTCCTGCACCATGCAACATTCTGTAACTAGCGCCAGCGTCCCAGTCTGAGGCTTGTGTTCTAGTTATAGGTGTGCTGGGTCTTAGTGTTGAATACTTGTGCTCTTCTAGAAAGTTTTGGGTTTTCTATAGACCAAGTGGAGAAAACCATACAGAATCTGTTGGTTTGTGGTTTTGGGGGGAGTTGGTTTGTTTGTTTTAAATCTACCAAAGTTATAAGTTGGTAATTGTACAACAACAACTCGTCATTAATTTGAGAAAACATCTTAAACATTGTAACAAAGGTTAAAGCCATTCTGGGGCAAAAAATTCTTTTGCTGTGTTTAGCACATAGCTTAGGAGGAAGTGGTGCTGAACTGGTTTTGGTATGGGAGTTAAAGACGAATACAGAAGACTTCAGTTTTCTAATGGAGAGGTTTTGAAGAAGATTTTTAAGGGATAATATTTGAAGAAAATTAAATTAGCATGAAGAAGGATAAAATCACCCTGATAATGGAAAGGAAGAGCCAAAAAAAGAATAAAAGAACTGTTTTCTGAAGATAAAGATATCATAGTTGTAGTATTAATTTACATAATAATCTTTTAGTAATCTCCTTCTCTTAGCGTTTGAGCAGCCTGCTGAAGTGATTGCTTTTATCATGGCCGAAGCTCTCCTTTAGGTTTGGTTTGGGTTTGTGTTGTTACTAATTCTCAGTGTATTGCTGTTTCATTGTTCTTTCGGTGTTAGGATACAGCTTAAATTTCAGAAATTTTAAAAAAATCATTTACTTTTATGACTTAAAACAAATTTTCACAGAATGTGCCTGTCTCTTCATGGAAGCCAGTTTACAGCAAAAGAACAAATGAGTCTGTTACCCAGGGGATGACCTCTCTGTTTTAGAGCACTAAATAAGTAAGTCTACTTTTTTAAGCTGTCTCATTAAAGACAACATACATGTCTGGTCTTTCTATTTATTTATATTTCTCTGCATAGGAGAAAATGAATTCTGAGGAATTTACTCGGTAAAGTCCCAGGAATTTTAGACATAAGTATTCTGCCTGGGGCTGGTTTATCTCATACATCTTTACCCTGTCCAACTGTTGTGCTGCTGAGTTAATCAATATTTCTTGCAGTATCCCCTTATGAACATGGCTTAAGCAAAGGGAAGCCCAACTTTCATACTTCTCCCTCATTCCATTGGGATTTATCACGAATTGTTTTCCCTTTCTTACAAAGTTGTATCTGCATCTTCATGGCATCCAGTCAGCCTGGAGTGACATCAGCATTTGGTCAAGCGATCTTCCCTGTGGCTCTGGCTTAAAAGAAGGGTGGGATAGCCAATGAATCCCTTAATTTTCCTCCTTGCAGACAGGACATTTATGTAGCCAGGAGAGACATGCAGGCTAATTAGTAAGTTGGAAGGTGCCGAACATTGTCCTCTCCTGATGAGGAGCTAGCTCAGTAAAGATAAACATTTTAGTGAAGGGGTAGTTCAACTTTGGGAAAAAGTAGGTTCGGAAAAATTCAGCAAAACCATCTAAGCAGTATTTACTCAAATAAATTCCTCTGACTAATTGACAATGAAGTCTATCAAGTACTTAATGGGGAGACTCACGATGTTACTTAATACACTTTTGAAAGTCATTTAGATACAAGTCCAAGTTGTTTTCAGATACATGCTATCAGTAAGACCTATCAAGCATGCTGCTAAGTAAGGGAATGAATATGACTGGGAAGCAAAGTAATTCTATGAGTAAAGGAAACTGAAAATTATTGTCAAAAACATTGAAAGTGTTTGTTTCCCTTCAGGAACGTATGTAGAATATGGAGCATAATGTTGAGAGATGTTATCAGTCTTTGCAGCTTACAAACAGAAGCCATTTCTCCTTTGGAGAACCATAACCCAGCTATGATCTATGGGATTTCATTTCTTTTTGTATACGCTGTCCTAACAATAAGCTTGTAGAAGAAAATGGTCTAACTAGTACAGCTAGCTCATTAGGAAAATGTTTCAAGCAATGATGTGGACATGTTTTAATGGCTTAGCCACAAATGCAGCACAGAGAAAGATTTGACTGCTGAGCAAGAAGGAAATGACTCAGCTAAATGTATCTGGGTACATTTTAGGTTTACAAATTGTTGACATTGTTTCTAAACCTAAAACTGTTTTAATTTTCTAGTGATAATTATTTTTCCTACCTATACATGGACCAGCAGATATACAGCTGTGGCTCTAGTAGAGGCAAACTGTGGTCCAGTGAATTCCTTGCTGTGGACTCTGTCCATGCAGCGAGTTCACTGGAAAACTGGCGCACACTTCTATGAGTTATGTGTGTGTGGCACTCTGGATATCACTAAACTGATAAGGGGCATTTAGGTGAGATTTTATCCAAATTTAAGGTGACAGGGAGTCAAAGTGGTTGCATTCCTTTAGCAGCACTACTTGGTAGAGAGCAAACTCTGCTTTCCTAGGAAGGCAGGGGAGGTGCGGTCAGCATCTCAGACTGACTGCAGTCTTGTGTGAACTTATGTAAAAATGAGTGAAAACTGTTCTTACCCATCTGTATTGCTAGGTTAGCATGACAGAGCATTTAAATTTGAATAGCAAAATACCATATTTAATGTATACTGAGTGAAAAAAAATCAGAAATTTATTTGAAGTCTCTTGAAATGAGCCCCAGCAGGACATCTGCTGCACAGGTTGGGTTGCAACTAGCAGGAGGTCCTAAATAAAGATTTCTAATTAGAAAAGCCCTTAATTTTCAAAATAATTTCCTAATTTATGGATGAGGGAAAAACATTTTTCCTCATGCATAGGTAGATTGTTGTGCATAGAGCCAAATGTGCAGAGTTTTTCTTTCAAGATGCTAGAAATGATAGGCAGATTGCAAGTAAGCCTTTTGAAGATTGCAAAGGATAAAGGTAGTGAAAGCATTCATTGAAAATATTTGAGAGCTTTTTCACAGTATATTGAAAACAATTAGCAATAAAGAAAATACTCAGGGCCATCAAAGTATAACTTCTCTGCCAGTTTATATACCAGCATCCTAGTGCTTCTTTTTCTTCTTGATAAAAGTGAAACATTGCTTTGCTTTTAAATTGTTTCTTAAAAAACTACTTCATAGCTGGAATTAGTCACTCCAGGCATTTTCTTTGCTAGTGCTTCAAATAAGCATAAAAGCTAAAATATTAATGATGCTTTAGTGTTATTCATGATTAGTAGTTTGATAAGCTGATCCTCGCAACAGGCTTTCAAATGTCTGGTTTTAAAAAGGATTGGAGAGCAATTGCTGGGTGGTAGCAGCTTGTTTTTTCTTCTGAACTGCCATCAGTCAAAATTAGCAATTTTAAAATTTTTACTTTGCTTTGTTTCCTCTACCTTTACCATAATGGGGACAAAGTTAACTTTAAGTCTTGAGATACAGATGGAAATGTATGAGAATTAAGTCCTTTTCACCAGCCTGCTGCAGAGTTAGGACTTCAGAGATCACTTGTCATTATAAAGGTATACAGCCTTAAAATGTCAGAGCAAAATTAAGAAAAAACATATAGTATATTTAAATGAATTACATCCTTGCAGTGTTACATTCTCACATTACTGTTTTATTTTCTTTTTATGTGATTTTCCTTTGCCTGCCCTATTGAAATATTGCAACTCACTCTGAAGGGGAAGATACTTACGAATGGGTGTATGGTCTGCTTATGTGGATATACTGGCTAAATTCATGCCATAAGCAGAAGGGATCCATAAGACCTTGTCATTTACTCTTGAAGGACTTTCTTTTTTACACTATATTCTCAAGTGCTTTGTGTAATCCAAAAAGAATTACTTATCTTGAGAGTGTGTAAGATATCTTGTGATAACAAAAGGGAGGGATAAATCTGAGCATTCCTTAGTATAAAAACTGTTCATTTCATTTGTAATAGATCTTTCAAGGTCTTTGGGAGAGGATCTCGTAGACCTCACTGAGATCAAGTCTGGAAGAGCAATCCAGTCTCGAATATGTGCCTACTCTGTCCATATTCAGTGCAATTAAGTACATTTTTTTTTTTTTTGCTATACCATTTTGCATTTCATACAGTAACTGAAGTTAAGTGTTTTTATAATTAACTATAATCAATATTATATAACTTAGGCAAATTACATAAAATACATTTTATAAAATAAAGAAAGAAAATATTTTAAGAATTAAATATAATTACCCAATAAACATACTGGGTAATTCAGGCCATGGGGTACATGCTAAACTGTCGTTCACACAAATATGGAACGTTACCACCGAGGTATGAATATTTGCTGGTGGGACTGAGAGCAACATTTTTACCCACTTTGTTTTCTGACCGTGTTAACAGCCCTCCATGGTGTTCTGTGATGTTCAGCCATGCCTAATCTATAAAATATGATTTTCTGTAACATGCTGTTTGTATTCAGGATTGGTCCAACCATCAGTTTTCGTTTATCCCCAAAAGCAACAGTCAGTACTGATCTACCTTACCATAAGCCCCTTTTACTTAAATCCACATCTACTATAATTTTTTGTCCTTTTACTTACGTTGGAAAATACTCTCAATCCATTCAGATACAGTTTGATATTACCATTCTCCTGTGAGTATTTTCATAATTCCTTTTTCTTGTTTCATTCATGACTTTTTCTTTAGAGGAAAACTAATGAGAGGAAATTCTTTGCCGTCTGATCTATAAACAGCAGTATCATCTCTTCTAACTGACAAAACTTGTGGCAATTTTGTGTTCTTAATAATTCACTAGTTTTCTAAATTGATTCTTAATACTGACAATGGGTAGATCAATATTCTAGTTCTATGGTTATAATCACATCCTTAAATCAATATTTACAAAGCTCTTGGCAAGGAATAACCTGCTCCCTCAATTTAGGTTAAGAGTAAAGCAGTGCTCCAACATCCAGATAAAAATTTTAGGAGCAAAAACAGGATAAGGTCTTTCCTATACTTACCCCACAAAGTTAATTTTGTTTAACAAAAGTACTCTAAATTTGAATATTACGTTATAAATACAGTGTGATCCAGAGCTAACGATGAAGTCATTGCACCAATTTTTTGGCAGTAAAAAGTTACGGGTTTGATGAATTTCAAACATACTGTAATTAACTTCTTTGTGTTAGCTTACACTGGTTTTAGTAATACAAAGACCATAGACAGCAAAGGTACATAGTAATTTGCACAAGAATATTCCAATAAATTTTAATTAATGCAAGTATTTGTATCAAAGTATGGAGATGGTATTACATAACCTGAAGATTTTTTTGTTGACTTTAGTAGTTGACCTAAGTAAGATGGCTAATTTTGGGTTTATCGGAAGTAAAATAAATCTTAGCAATGATGCAACAATGAAATTTGCTTACTGCTATTGGGAAGTGACAAGTGTTAAAAGTCATGCAAAAAGGACATATTATTTGAGAGGTCTGTTAGCTAGAAGAAAAAGATGACTATATGGTTGCTGGCAATCAAAATCGTTTTATGTAAAATTAATCTTGCTAAATAAATCTGATTTTTTTTTCCTGTAGGATTACTAGATTAAAAATAATTTATAAAGACACATATGTAAATTTAGGTTTTCATCACACAAAATTATGATAATTTATCATAGTGAAGTAAGCATTTCAGATGAATTAAGTAGTGATTATCTGTATCTCATGAAGAAGCTGTCATTGAGGGTAGATACCTTTTAAAAATAGCCTGAATTCTGCATCTGGTGGAATCGGAACTAGATGTGACACTAGTTGGTGTTTTTGCCCATCACCTGAAAATTAGAATTAAAGCTGATAGAACATACAGACAATACAAAGAGCAACACACTAATAAATAATGAAGAATACATAGCACACAGGCATTTTGATTAGTGCTTAATACAGCTGTGGGAATGTGGCGTTCTAAGAAGAAAGGGGAGATAATGAGGTAATTAACTAGTTGAACCGGAGCTCAAAGTTCTGTATTGTGACTGTGGAAAGGACATAGCACTAATGGTTTTGTTCAGCTTATTATCTATACCCACAAAATACTTAGGTGACTGCAGATAGCGGATAGAGCTTTAACCATCAAAACCAGATAGCAAAGGTTACTTGTCTGGAAGTTGACACTACACAAATTCCTATTAGAAAGCACAGACTTGCAGTAGTGAGGGTACTCGGCCACAGAGGTAGCTCACCTATGGAGATAGTGTATCCTCCTAGTAGGGGTGGTATTCAGGTCCGTAAGGGACTCTCTTAAGTTTTAGGTGACCAAGTGTAGATGCATACATGTACAGTGTTGTGTAAATAGGTGTGTAGTCTAGTTTCATTTGTGTTGCATCTGTCAGTGAAATGTCAATGTCTAACATATAGCCTAGGACATCAGGGGATTTAGCTGGGGAATCGTTTTGATCTTATACCCTTTGTATTTCATATTTTCTCTGATACAGGTTTAAAAAGAGGGCAGATGATACTTATTTACCAGACTCTTCTCTGGCTTGATGCTTGGCACTGTCCTGGGAAATGGGAGCTGGCAAGCTTGACTTCCCTGAGATGTGGATATTGGGCTGGCTCAGCTCTACAGGAAAATATTAAGCACCATCAAAATAGATCTTTGTTTCAGGGTCTAGAAGGGGTATAAACATGGAGATGATGAAATCCAGGATCCCAAAGAGATTCATGTGAGTTGTGGGATTTAGGTGCTCAGGTTAGCTACTGTGATAGCACGTGTGGATGTGTGTAGTAGAAAACGAGCTCCTCATTTGGGCCTTTGTCCCAGACGGCCAGGATTTCGCGGTGAGTGATGCTGTCCCTTGGTATCACCATCACATAGGTAGTGCTAATTGAAAAAGAAGCATGGTGTTTTTGAGGGACTGTCTGAGTTGACTTACGTTCTTCAGAGGCATGAGGTTTTCTCATAAAGACTTTTCTCCTGTAGTACTGAACCACAGTATTTCTAACTAATGTCAAGTGAGAATGTTCTCTGAAAACTGTATCTAATATGAGCCCACACAGAAACAGGTAAATTGAAGCCAATGCCTATGTTCTGTGTCTCTTTTCATGTGTCATTTTACGCTGACATTGAACTTTAGGGTAAGAGAGTAGTTTATATCATGAAAAGAAATATCCTGTTGTCTTCAATTGTTTATTGTTTAATTATGCTGCTAGGTAAAAACATAATACCTAATTTAAATTAAAGTTTACTTAATTACTTTTGTCTGAAATCTTACCTTTTTTAGATACTTCTTTTTGACAATGAAAGGAATATTGAGTTTAAACATTAACTCAACAGTAACTTTTAGGGGAAAAAAAGTTGTTGTTTTTTTTTTCCTGTGGAAAGTTAGATAATGATTATCTAAAGAGCTGTAGGATAGACATCAGCACCATGCTTCACATTCATCTCAGATGAGCTATAACTGGAAGCATACTCACTTGAATTGCCAGGTTTCTGCATCTTTATTTGGAATGGTACCAGCAGGCACCACTTTTACTTTGGGTAACTGATACTTTTGAGGATGTTGGCAGTGGTGGTTGTAATGCCTGCTAGTTAAAAAATGGCATTATAGTACAGTAATATCTTGAGCTTGATATTTAGTATTGCCTTTATTCTATGGGAGTCCATACTGCTTTATAAAGTATATTTACCCATAATTGTTTCACTGTCCACTTAAAAGCATTACCAAAGGTAAGGCAGAGTTTGGTATAGGAAGAAAACCATCCCTAAAACAGAATGCAAAGCATTTGTGAATAGCCAAAAAAGGGTGTCTGTTCACCTAACACCAGCTCAGTTCCTTAGTTACCATTTATTGCGTAGGCACATGGTCAATTAAGAGTAATGCTCTTTGGTATCAGAGTTCCAGCATAAGTATTAAAGCTCTAGCAGCAACTGCAATGATACTATAATTTATTATTTTCATATTGTTTTTATCTGTTACTGTCAAAGTGCCTTACAAAGGAACTACACACTATTATTGTTGCCATCTTGCAGATAAGGACGGTGGGGCATGGGGAGGGGAAAAGATATGCCCAAAGCTACTGAAAGACCCAGTGCAAGTGACACGTGCTGAAAACAGGTTTCCTATGCACAGATTAAAATCTTTATTTCTAAGGATATGGTGCCTTCCCTTTGCTTACAGAGATACAAAATTACAGGACCTACAATCCCAAACATTACAATCATAGGGGATTTATAAGCTGTTTGAGAGATCGTCTTGTTCTGGTACTTTTTACACTGTTGAAAATCACTTTCATTGACCATTTCTTTAGACCAGCTGCACTGCTTGTCTCCTGATAGACTGCAAAAACATTAATTTTCCAGTCAATAGTCCATCAAGATGCTTTCTGCTTCTTTGCTGTCTTTCCTTCTCAGATATGTGCTTGTTTGGTGTGCTGCTGTTTCTGAGCAACCTGCATCCTGTGACTACATCCTATGCAGATCTGTCAAATCAGTGACTCTTACAAGTACTGGTTTTAACAGAAAATTTCTTGACATGAAGACTGCCTGCTGTTTTATGTTGACCGTTATAGGGCAGGAAATTTAACTACTTCATTCTTAATTAAAAAGCTGATTTGAAATGTAACTTTAAGTTTGGTAAACTTAGGAACAGTAGAAAACATGTTCGTTTCAGAAGACTGCTTCCTCGGAAGCCATAATGACACTTTTATAGCTATATCGTTTCTACATTGACAACATGCACAGGTTTTAAAATGTTTTTTTTTCCTTTAGAAATGTTGAAATGGAGCTGTGTTTTAAAAACCCTGCACAAAATCTGAAAATTCCACTGGCAAAACTTTAGTGAATCAGCAATTTGGTTTCTTAAATAAAAACAAGACACATAGCTTGAATAATTTTCTGAATCAAGAGTAAAATTAAATTTTTGGCAAACTTCTTTCGGTGATCTAATGAACACTGTTACGTTTAGAAAAAAATAATTGAAAGGTATTTTTGTAGGTGAAAACTATAAACCCAGTGTTTGGGACACTCAAAGTGGGATTTAAACCTCAGTCCCCTGAGGAAAGCATCAAGCCTGAGTCTCCCTATTCCTGTGTAACTGCTGTAAGATTAGGTTATTTTCCCTCTCCCATCAAGTTGAAAAGATGATGGTGAGCTCTTTGAAAATTATAGCTGAAGGATAGTATATAGCTGTACAGGCTTATGATATGCAGTCATGTGTTTATGTCGGGTATTGATTTATTTGGGTCTGAAAAAACTAAGAATGAATGCTAAGGAGTGTCACCCCTTCTTTTGGGCATGCATAGCGTACAGTGGGTGTTTCCAGACATCTGGCAAAGAGTGACCTGGGCAGTAAGTCCCAGCCTGCAGCGAGCACAGCTGACTTGACTCTGGGAGAGGACAGTGCTACAGACACACGCTGTGCCTCAGTTTCCCCATGCTGAGCTGTCGGCAGCTATGCATTTGGCAGTCGAGTTTTCCTACATGATGAAGCAAGCTTCTCTCTCAGAACTTCACTTTGCGAGGTGAAATACCAACAAATTAAGATTAAAAACATCTGCAGGTGACTGCATTTTTTGATGGATTTGGACTGCAGGCTGTAATTCAGTACTTCATCTGCCTAAGCCTGTCAACTCAGGGAGCTGAACCTCAACTAGCTACTGCACGTCATTGTCTCTGGGAAGCCAAGGCACTTGGCAGCTTGTTTTTTCTGTATCATCAATTAACACAGCAGGCTTTAATTCATGCCTGTGACACCAGCTATGGCAAAGTGTTATTCTGGAAATGCATTGGTCATCCCACTGCAGCGTGATTGTTATCTTTTTATGGGCATTATTTTTTAATTTGCTTTTGATATGTTGCAGTGTATTCACAAGTTATTTATTAGCATGTCAGTAATAATATAATACCTACCATAAGCAATAGGTACTGATCATACCAAAAACCTCTGCATTTTCACAGCCCAAAATAAGCAAGCCAATTCAGATACTTAAAAAGTACATGAGAATCCAAGCATTTTCTTTTTATGAGAAACTTTTAACATTGTGTAAAATCAGTGTGGCTTCCTGTTTGAAAGTGGCTAAAATTTCTCTGGGGACTAGAGTATTTGGTTTGTAATTATGCTTAGCAGTACTATTATTTAAATAATGCAATGTATCATCTGAAGTTATCAATAAGCAAGAACAAATATCTTTTTAAGCCATTTTTCTTAAGACATAAAAAACCCCCTGTGAAGTATGACTATTAAAATACCAATTTAGTCGATTTTTGACTCATGATTAAAAATCAATGATGTAAATTAATTTGGACTTAAAGGTGATGTCAGCGGTCTTTCAGCACTGTTACTTTGTGCTACAGGGACGTTTTTGTGAGACATTAGTATTGTAGTGAGTGCATTATCGTTTTCTAGGCTTAAAGAACATCATTCATATCATCTTAAGTGATCATTTCATGGTTTTATCAGTTACAGGAAACTTTAACTTTCCCTACTAGCTGTAGGATTTTTACCAGCCTGCAGACAGAATATGACCCATTAACCACTATTCTTTTGTCCAGTAAGTTTTTTACCCATCTGGTTTCCCTCCATCCAGATAAAAAGACTATTGTGGCAAATGGTGTCAAAGACCTTTCTAAAGCTGAGTAAATGACATGTACCGATCTCTCCTCATCCATAAATCCAGTTGTTGTATCAGAGAAGGCAATCAGGATGGTCAAGCATGATTTATCCTACATAAATCCATTTTCTGTTCCCAGACACCCTTTTCTTCTTCATGTGCCCAGAAATGTGGTCCTAGATGACTTGGTCCATGATTTTTCCGAAGGGGAAAAGGGACCAAAGTGAAGCTGACTTGCCTATATTTCCCTGGATTATTCTTTTGGACTTTCTTGACAACATTTACTTTCCCCCAGGGATCCCAGTCAGCAGGGATCTCCCCCAGTTTCCATGACCTTTCAAAGACAATATAGAGTGGTGTTAGAAGGACATTGGCCAGTTCTCTTCAGCACTCTTGGACGCAACCCAGCATGTCCTGTATACTTTTATGGTTTGAGTTCTCTCAAGTAATTCCTGATTCAGTCCTCATCCACTGATCATAGTTCTTGTTGAGCTCTTTCACTGATCACAGGGGCTGGGAGTGCGACTGAGGCAAAGGCAACACTGAGTCCCTCAGCCCTACCTGTGTGTACTGTCACTAAATCTCGCACCCCATTCAGCAACAGGCTCACACTTTCCTTCTTCAGCCTTGTATTACCAATGTGGTTGTAAAAGCGCTTCTTACAGCCCTTGGCATCCTTTGAACGTCTTGGCTTCAGCTGAGTTTTGGCTTTCCTGAGACCACCCAGACATGTCCATGTGATGTTTCTAAATTTCTCTTTTGGAGCATGTCCCTGCTTCCATCTCCTTTACACTGTGTTTTTAGGTTAGAGCTTTTTCATGAGTTCCCTCCTTAGGCAAGCTGGTCTGATACGTCTTCTTGTTTGGAAATTTTGCAGATTAATGTGTTCCTGCTAATGGAAGCTGTAGCACATACCCCCAAACACAGGTTATAGACTCTTAGCTCAGAAGTTTTATTACAGTTATCCAGAACAGAATCTTCTTGTTCTGTAATTTATTTAATACTTGGGGGGAGAAGGGAGAGCTAACTTAATTTGTTATTTCATAAATTTTTTAGTCCTTAGATGGAATTAGAGAAGATAATTTAATCTGGCATAATAGTGGTGATTTATGACATCCTGATGGATTCTATTCTGACAAAAGAATTCTACATTAACATCGATATTTTTTTGTCATCTTAATCAGCTGTTCCTTTAATAATCTTTAATAAAGAAATGTAAAATTTGACTATGAAATAGGACAAGAATCCAGAAGGATAAAGATAAGTAATTTTAACTATTCCTAAAGGTGTCTTTTGCAATGTGTCTCCTTTATATGTTCATGTTTAGTATTTATGGAGCAAAGTATAGTAGTTTAAGATTAAAGCTAAGTACATTCAATTTAATCTTAATTACATTATATTTTACTCACTTTATGTAGTAACCAAAAGGTATATAATGAAATTTTTCTTTTCAAGGGTGAAGGCAAGACAAACTCTTTCATATAAAATTATTTTAACTTATTATTGCTTGAGTCTTGCTTTCGTTATGAGACAATAAAGTAACCATGGATCACTGCCTACTTTCCTGTGACATAACTTGATATACATAGTGCATCCAAGAGAAAGAATGGGGAGTATGGAGTGATGACAATGAGTGGAGGGAGACACGACTTTCCAGCAGCATAGCTGGCCCTTCAAGGCTTAGCCTCTGCTCTCAACTTTTTTCTTCACCTCTGTTCCCCATAGCAAAACCAGTCTTGTCCTTGGATGAGCAAACATTAATTTTTGCTTGCGCTGTTGGGAGCCCTCCAGCTGTCTCAGACTCGCAATTTATTTTAAGAGACTGAGAAAAAGAGGACAGAAGTTTAATTGCCGACTCATTTCTGGTGGGTCTGTGGAATCAGATGTCTGAAGGAGAGTGACTGGCAGTGGGAACAGTGTCAGTACTGTAATGGTATAGGATCATCCATTTAGAGCTCAACATTAATGACTTTCGCTGCACGCTTTACATTAAATGGTTGAATCCGGCTGCATATAGCAGTTGTTTACATTATTTCACTGAAGTATGTCTAAAAAGATTTGTGTGATGAAGTATCGGTAGCAAAGCTCAAATAAACTTACTGCAGAGGCAAATGAATAAATACAGTGTTTCAAATGTAACAGTCTAACCAGATGTCATTTGTGAGCCCATGGTTTGTAGTTAATTAAATGGTGAAATACATGTGCCCGTAATCCAGCATGTGCTGCGCCAAGCACCTGTGCTTGCTGGTTTTGTGAAGATCTCTTGGTGTTGCAGCTCTGGGCAACCTGCAGCATGAGGAGCTTCCTATGTCTCGCCGCCTGGTTTGCTTTGTACGTTGGCATCCAAGAGGGGTGCTTAGTAAAAAGACATTAATTCTGAAGATCTGATGGGGGGCAGACAGAACAGGGTGAGGAGGCCAAGCAGTTTATTGACTACCACTTCGACATTTGACTGGGAGTGAGTGGTCCTGAGGAGGTAAGCAGGGGGAAGAACAGCCTTATCGCCGCATGCGTCACTGCTACTGCGTCCCTGTACATCTGTACCTGCTCGCGCATCCCTCCTGCGTGGGATTGCTGTGACACTGAATTCTGCTTGAAATGGGTGCAGGTCCTGGAAACTGAAGTCTGAACAAATTACACTACCTGAATTTTGGGGTCGTATAAAGCGCAGACAGCTAACGGGGAGAGATTTTATTTGTGGAGCACAGGAGGGACCACTGTCCTGGAAGGGGGCTCTCATACCAGTGGTATGTGCCAATCCTTAGCCTTGGCTGTAGGTATTTTAGGTAATCTGGTAAGAAAACTGGACTTGATGCCCCCATTAAATCAGTGTTTGGTATGATGTCATTCTTTATGCATCTTTCTGCATAAGGAATAAAAAGAATGTAAATATAAAACCTTCTGTAAATAGCTTTGTAATCTCTGATGCAAAGTGCTGTAGAAAATGAATTGACTTACACAATCTGATGTGGAGGTTCTGGGGAAGGGATGGATCTGCCCATTCCCTGAACAGATTATTAAGGCTCTGCTGTGTGTCGGGGCAGTGTCCTGGATTATCTCTTATTGTGAAGGGTAAGGATATTTAAACCATCTTCTCCTGTATGAGTCTAGTCTTTCCTAATAACGTAGGACAAAGCAATCGTAAACAGTGAATAGTAGTGTGAGGGCAAATGATGTGAAGTACTTGCTGTCTCTGCCTACTGTATGTTACAGGAAGATAATGATGAAAGAGTTTTTCATGCCAAAGGGAATAAAGCCAAACTGTATGATGTGTGTGGCTGTCCTGTGTGCAAGCTGTATCTCTTTTTCTCTCCAGTGTGACAGTAGAATTTGTCACCTCGTAGTATAACTGCAATTTATCTTCTGCTTTGTTCCTTTTTCTGTTTAGCTTTGGTTTTGAGATTGAGCTGGTATTTAAAAGCATGCTTTTTAAGAAATTAGGTTAAGAAAATTATTTTTGGTGAAGACAATCTAAATAATTTTTGAAGAAATTATCTTCTGTATGTATCTTACAGTCTCAAAGAACAGCTAAAACAAACACCACCTCAAACCCTATGTTAATTAGCATTTCTAGCCAGAAAAAATAATTTTCTAATTCACAATTATGTAATATCAGGATCTTTATCTAAAATCTTTTTTTTAAACTGCATCCATCAATACGTAGATTTCTTTCTACCTGTGTGCAAAACTCTGTAAATTACTCGCAAATGCCCTTAAGTGATTATTTGCATTAGTTTATCTTCAGGTTAGTAAGAGGTTTCTACTTGGTCTTGTATTCCTTTGTACATACGTACCAAAATACAGTTTAGTTTCCATTGTGGAACTCTCAAGGAAGGCTTTTTTTTTTTTTTTAATTTATGTAAATGAACAGCTTTTTATTGAAATACTAAATTTTGTTATATTTTGTCATTTCTCTTTAAAATGTGAATTATTTCAACTGTGATGTAGTATGTTACTGTTTTATAAAAGAGAGATAAATGATTTATTGTGGTTCTCTAAATAAGTCTGCGATGTCCAGCTGATGTCAAAGGGGTAGCACGCACTATTTTGGCTGCCTGCAAGCCAAGGTGGAGTACATAACTCATGTACAGAGCATGGAGATACATTTGCACAGAAGACACAACACAGATCCCCTGGTCAAGTGACCACCTGAGAAGACGTAGATATCCCGACTTTCTAGTTGTCCAGCCTGCACGTGTAAACTCCTTGCAGCCAAAGCTGCTAAGCCTTCTGGGGTACTCTGTAGCAGAGAAATGGTTTTCTGTTCTCTTAGGAGATAACGGAAAATAACCTGGGCGATGTGGAGGAGAGTGTTGCAGAAAAGGAGGAGTGAGTTGGAAGAAAATATGAAGGTGCTGCATTAGGGAAGGGGATCCAGGAAACGGTGCAGGAGGGTGAAGGGAAGAAGAGAATGCCAGTTTGACTGGCTGAGCACTACTGCAGTAAGGAAAGATGGACAGAGAGCACAGCCTGGGATGTTGGAATAGGAAGGAGGATTCAGGCTGATATTTTGAAGTGCCATTTCGCCTACAGGCGGAGTTCTTTGCAAATGTTTAATTGTAGGCATTTTTTCTTCCTGGAAGGGACTCTTTCTTTGCCATATGATAGGCATCTGTCTGTTTAAAATACAATTTTGTTTTGTGCTTTTAGAAAGTCGTATGTATGTCAGACAGCCATCTTTAATACATCAATGCTCCAGTTCTCTGATTTGGTCCTGGAAAAGCAGTACAAATAGAGAGTAAGTTCGGGGTGTGCTGACATCCTGCAGAAGAGAGACCTCTTCAGCACTATCTCTGCCTTCAAAGAAAACTGGTTGTATATTGCTTGAGCCAATTATTTTGCTTTTCAACGATGTGAATTTACCACTCCCTAGTAATATCCAGCATTTCTTGTACTTAAGAAGGCGTCAGTCTTTTTCACCATGCGTATTTATAAAATCTGCTGTTAAGACAATTTGCTTGGGCCATACTACTGATCTGGTAACGTTATGTATTACTTCTTTTCTTCAGAATGCACATGCTTAAATACCACTGACCTGTTTTTTGTCAGAATTATGTTTGAATACTTAGATAAAATCTAAAACCTGGTACTATCTGGAAAGTAATTTATTTTAATGATTTTAGTAAAGAAATATTAAACAGCTTTATTATTCGTCTAAAAGAAAATTTAGTAGAAATTATCAGTATTAGCCTTTTAAATTTCAAAATTTCTTTCTGGCTTCCTATAAGATGCCTATAAATAAATAAAGTCCTACTAGAAACATGGAAAAAAGGCTTAAGTGAGCTGTATCATTAAAATCTCCTGATGAAGTCATAATATGTTTTGCTTTTGATCTGTGTATGGACAGGACTGAAATTATAATTCACTCTTTTTACTTAGATTCATAGATCCTAATTACAGCAGTGCCCATCTTGCTCAAGGATTTAGCATGGCATATGCATTACTTTTTGATAGAAATAAAGTAGCTCAATGTTTGATTACTAGAGGAAGTATTGGAATATGGTAATCACATATTTGACTTCATCTGCAGTTATAAAGGACTTAGGTTGGGTAGTAGTAAAAATGGCAAAACTATCTTTTTTCCCAGCAATCTCATTGAAATTCCCTTGGCAAGCAAGTCTGGCTAGTAATGTGCTGATTCTGTAACAAGAAAATTGTATTCCTCCCCCAAGAAACCCCAACTGACACAAATGGGTGACTACACAGCTGAGAGAGGCCTGAGAATCCATTATTAGTAGTTTTTGAGATTAGACTGCAGAGCTTAGGGTAGAAGCAATATGATGCTATCTGTCGTTATCTATGCGGGATGCTTTGTCCATACGTGTCGCAGATGGAGTCATGCACTTCACTCGTAAGAGAGAAGCAACAATACACTTCATTGATATAACAAAGTTCAATGGTAAATGCAACAGTGGTTTAACAAGATTCGATGGCAGGGTACACTTGATTATTTACTGCACAGAGGACAGGGTCAGACAGAACTGTTGGGGACACCCTCCCATTGAGTGACGAGGTTCAGAAAGGACCCCCTTGTGTTCTAAACTCCTTCTCAGAGAGGAGTCTAGGTGCAGCTGGATCCATCCTCGTCCCAGACTTGGTCAACGGTTGATGTCTAAAGGATTATATGTGTGCAATCAATCCTTTATATCACCTAGTTAAGATTTCCAAGTTTAGCATGCTATTATACACTTACTGAGAATCTGTTGTGGCAAGGAATCTCTCAACCTCGAGGAGTAACCTTGAGAGGTGTCCCTGCTCAAGGGGTGACCTTGGTGTGCAACCCGCTGCAGTACAGGAGAGCTCAGCAGGCCCTGGGCTCTCCACTGTTTATAAAGGTGATTGGCTTATAGTCATATTTGCATACCCACAAACCCGCATACCAGACAGCCCTTGGCTACTGTGTTGCCATCCATCCCCCAAAGTCCAGAGTAAGCTGGATGCAGCCATCAGGACCCCCACGGGTCGGGGCGAGCACACCACCACAATCTGGCCCTTGCTCTTTTATTCAAGCCTGAAGACAATTTAACTGTTGGCCAAAAACTAAGTGTCATATTAATACTGTAGGACTTATTTCTTCACTTGAGATTCGCAGAGCTTCCAAACCAGAAGATTTTATGACTGTTGATAATTTCTTCTTTCAGAATTTCTTCTTCATGAGGTATTTTTAAAACCTATGCATGGCTGGGAAAATCAGGCTCCCTACCTGTAGGAATGCCCTTTGTTTACTTCTCCTGTAAAAAGGACCCCTTTCTTAACTTTGAGGACATTCTTTGGTGGATAATAAATATGAGTTGTATTTCTCTTGGATTGTTAGAGAATGAGTAAGACATGAAAACCTTGAAACACGTTTCCAAACTTCCTCCCACAGCAGTATCCAGATTCATACAAATTCGTATGAGCCAGACAAACATTTGATGAGATCCAAACGCACAACATTTTGCTTTTCTGAAACCTGAAGCAATTATAAACTGTAGTTTTATTTTTTCCAATTAAAAAACTATGAAGAATATTCTTATTATTTGTAACGAAGCAGAATGTTTCAAACAAAACTATGAACTATAAATTAATAAGTACCTTCTAAATTCTGGACACGTAGAATTGAAAGAGGTCTATTACAGAAGTTGGAAATCTATGTTTAATGAATACACCCACTACATCTATTAAATTGGCAAGATAATAAATGTGCAGCTCTCTCTTTTACTTCAGAAGAACACATTCAACATATTCATTAGCTGAGAGTTTTACCAGTCATTGCAAATATACTTCAGCTGCGCTTTTCACTTACAGATTGTGCATTGCTATGCAAGTATCAAGCGTGCTTGCCAAACAGTCTGGTCTGAGCACTCGTGCCATATTTTTGGGGCATTCATGGTGCCTACTCTTAAGGCTTGAATGGAGTTATGGCTGCAAAAGTTACAGAGGTGGGTACTTTGTGACTTATTGACTTTGGCATAATTCCTTTCTTGTTCCATTCAACTTTGTCCTTGAAAATGCATAAACGTGCGTGTGGCATTTCAGTCTCTAAATGTCACATTCATGCGATGGAAGAAACAGTTTGGCATTGAGTAGGTCCATTGTAACAGTGAGATAAAAAACTTGTCTTATCTATTTTTGAATGGCAGGGTGTTCCTAAGGTTTCCTGAAGGACACCTCTGTCTCTGCCCAAACTTTGTTTGGCCACATGGTGCCTCTCATATCTCTGAGGAATCACAAAGTGTTAATAAACTATAGTTGTGACAAGCAAGAACAAGTTAATTGATTTTTCTTGTCAGATCTGTGCATGAAATGCTTCTTTCAAATAGGATGGGCTGGAGAATCCTTTATCCCTCTGTGGGTTTATAACTTAAGTCTTACCTCCTTTTTATGTGAGATCTCTGTAGTTAGGGGGTTTAGTAAAATGTGTAGCAAATGGTTACCTGGTAGCAGCAGATAACTGTTGTGTTCTGTAAGTGAGCTTTGAGTCTATTTGCCAATGCAGTTTTCCCCAAGTTAGATATGCTCAATGGAGAACATCAACACTAACGTAATTTTAGTATGTTGCCTTTCATCTTCATACGTTGTCAGAATTCGAGGCAGCTGGTTTGTTACCTATTACCACAGCAAAGATGCTCTGCAAATAGAAAGCTCATCTTGAGAAATTATAAAGCTGATATGCACCTTCTTGTTTTCATCCTCATGTGTTATGGGAGGATTTCCTTCCTGCTTGTTCCATTTGTTTATTGCCATAAACATTGTCTACATAATATTGGTTGGTGGAGGAGTTGCTCTAAAGCCAAACATGCTTTATTATGGCTTAAGAGTTAAGAAGGGAGGTATGAAAGAACCAAAGCATATTATGTGGTATTTTTGATTTGCTAGTGGTTTTTACACCAGTTTTCCCCATTCTCTTTCTTCCTGATTGCTTCCTTGTCTTGATGAGAAGTGATAGAAAATGGCAAGCAGGCAGATCCTGTGCATGTTTACAATAATGTCCGACAGCTAGAAGGCAATATATTCATGGAAGGGAAAAAAGACATTTCTACCAAATACAGAGGATCATATAGGGGCCTGTGCTCAGCTGGCCTTTGAAAACTGTTTTCTAATACAGGACTGAAAATGTTACATGCCAACTGGTGTATCTGACTTAATAGTAGGGTACCTTGCCTAGTCTTGCCAGCTGAAGGGGTTAAAACCAGAAGCGGTTCTGCTCCAACATGATGGATTCTGTTTCTATGAATGGTACAGTTTCAGGAGGTGAGACCAGCCATGCCATGCTAAAAGTCTGGTGGGCTTTGTGTTCAGACTAGTCTCTTGGCAGAGCTAAGTTCTCGTTCAGTTGGCTGGGCAGCTATTATAGTGGCATTTTACAAATGGAATGCAATTGTATAGACCAAGATTTTTCAAGAGGCAAGTTTGTAGGTAAAAGTGACTTAAATGATTCTGAGGCTGCCAAGTGGCGAGTGGGTTTGGTTCATTTTGAATAATTTTATGTCACTTTTAGATTATTAGTAATATACAGTAATTAATAGTAATATGTTTTGCCCACTGTCTCTTGGGTAGCATGCAACAGACCCTTCCCCTGCTCTTCCAGAACTTTATTCTTTCATCATAAAAAACAAGAACCAAAAAAGTAAAATGTCTCCATATAATTTCATATTTCTCATTTTGCAGGCCAAATTTATTTACTCTGTAAGTATAAGAACACTTTAAGATCTGCGAGCTCATGCAGAAATTCAGAATTGAAACCAAGTATCTCACATGAGCATGAAGATGTGTTTTACTCACAAATACACGTATTAAATCTATCTAGTGCACACCACTTGTAGCTGGAAAAATAGTGAATGATGGAATTTTTTAAAAAGCCTGAACCACTACATTATGTGTTTGTCGTGGTTTTGTTTTTCATGAGGATGTTGACTCTGAAGCCACTGTTATTCTTGTGTTTTAGGTGCTGTAGCAGTTTTGATCCCTCGCCTAGACCTGGTGATTTCTTTCGTCGGAGCTGTCAGCAGCAGCACTCTGGCACTAATTCTGCCACCTCTGGTTGAAATCCTCACTTTCTATAAGGAAAACTTAAGTTTATGGACGGTATTTAAAGACATTTTTATAGCCGTCATTGGAGTTGTTGGATTTTTAACAGGGACGTATGTGACAGTTGAAGAAATCATTTATCCTGCATCCACAATTCTAGCTAATGCAACAGAGAGCATCTCTGCAGATTTAAATGCTACAAACTTGGTGGATGGTTTAAAGTAATAACCAGGCACTATGAACTATTTTGTTCCTTAGCAAGAATTCTAGATGGATGGCAGACAAACGTGTGGGACAGATTCCAATGGACTTTAAATGAATTTTTGAAAAATAGCATGCAGCTCTTTATTTCTCTGTTGTTTGTTCTTTTCTTCATTCCTTTCCATCTGCTACCTGAATTAACTCCTTTTAGGTTATTTGTGAGAAAAAAAGAATAATTTTTATAAGGAAGTCAAGATGCCTTTCTCCTCAGAAAAGGTGGAGGTCCCTCCGTTTATCATATCCAGGTAGCAAGTCTAGGCACTACTGTTTTCACTCCAGCTCTGTTGTAAGGGTTGGAGTGGGAGCTCAGTGGTGCATAGACCTTCTCTTGGCTGTCTCTGACAGGGTGAATTGCACCCCAGTGAACCAGAGGCACCTTAGTTTTAAAAAATTGCAACTGTGTTTTTCATTTCTATTCTGGGGACTTAGATATTTGTCGTGGAGAAGTTTTTGGGTAGTTGCAGTTGCCTGTCTCTGATTCCTGGGAGTTGGTATGTCTGGAATCAGTGCACTGTGCAGAACGACTGTGACTCTTGTTCAGTCTTTTCACATTGGCTCCAAGGGAAGTTTTTCAAGCAATTGGAAGGACCAAGTCCTCCCGGGTTAGTATAGCAGACCACTGCTGGTGGTGGGTTACACCAGTAACTATAAAGGCATTTTTTCATGCTGACCATCTTAACATTTAAGCAGAAGAACGGGCAAGACTGTAAGGTAAGTTTTAGAGGTATAGGCTGGATCTTTCATTACACCAAAAGATAACCAGTTAGGAGTGTTCTTGCCATCTTACATGATCTGCTACTGTATGTTCCTGTACCATGAGCTGTTCAGCATGGCCAGACCCCTGCTCCAGGGAAATGGCAACGGTGATGCTCAATAGAGCCACGGAACTCCGACGGTCCAGAGCAGCTTAAAGATACATGATGTTAATTTCTGTGTGAGAAAGGAAAGGATGAGACACTACTTTCTAGAATGGAGCTTGTGCCGTACTTTCACATGTATAAGCTGTGAGTTATTCGTGAAAGATCTTGTAATTCCACAGCACTGTGAGCTGGGGAGGGCCCTGAGGATGGCTGTTTTGAAGCCCTTTCTTCCTCCAGCGCACCACCTGCCTGCAGGTTGTCTGAAGAAGCGACTCAGGACTTGCTTTCAGCTACTGGTGCTTTGTAGAGAGGTATAGTTTATGAGAGACATAGGGTATACATGTGAAAATACAGTATTTTTTTTAGAAAGTAATTATATATCCCTTTTGGATTTTGAATGAAAAGTTACAGGATGTTGTTTATCACAGCAATATTACTTTTATGAAGCAAAACCATTCAACACCACAAATGATAAGCAGTTTATTTTTGTACATTTTGGTAACTGCTGTCCTGACCCATTTTTTACATCATTTCTTTATCCTTGATTTCAACTGTACAAATGTATGAAATACTGTATTTTTTTGTTCACCTATTGCTAGAAGTCTGTAGACTGCCTATCTATATTTCTATTGGAACATAAAATAATTATTTTTGCATTCTTATGTTCTGCCTTAAATAGGCTCTAACATGCCCTTTACTGATTTTTGCTTCTTTTGTCTATTTTGGAAGAAAAAAAGAACAAGTTGGTAAGTTGGTAGCTGGGTAGAAATTAGTTTTGTTCAGCAAGCCTGCACGTTGAGTCGCCAGCCGGAATCCTGATTTTCAGGGTTTGTTATTTGACTTTCTGGCTCACACTTCATAGATGACTTTCACTCCAAATGATAAAGCTTTATTTTTGGTCTTGTTTTCTATAAACACTCTATATTTTGTACAATAATAGAACTGTATTTATCATACTCATTCCTGTTACGAAGAAACTCCTTTTTCTAAGCAATATTTTTAATTATAATATTCCCTCAAGAAATATGGTATGCCAAACCTCTCTGCTGTATTCATACAAATTAAGATAGAAATATATGTAATATTTTGCTTGCCTTCAGTATATTCTTCAGAAATCTACCATTTGGTAATCTACCATTTGGTATTACAGTCCTAGAGTAGTATACTGCTAGATATATCTGTATTTGTATTTTCTTTTCAGAATATTTCCCTAGTCATCTACCACATGGTGACTGTATTCGAGCACTTTCATCTCCATGTTGATGAGGGCATTTCTGATAGGGATTTGTTATAGCATGTAGTTCAAACTGCATGTATTAGTTCAAGCAATAGTTCTGAGTAATGTTCTTATTTTCATTGTAGTGTGGACAATGTTAAATACTTGTCAGGCACTTTAAAGGGATGAGTCCCTGCAGGCATGATACAATAGAATTAACTTTTCATATAAAAGTGCCACAGAGGAGCAAACACAGGTAGTTAGCGGAGAGGCAAAAGATAACTTCAGCTTTTTGTCTTCAAGGTTTTTTAGTCTTTAGGCTGTTTTAAAAGACATTGAATCTAAGTATTTCCATCTGTTTCATAATCAATCCGTTGTTTACCTAAACCGTATGCTACACACTGATAGAATATATTTCTGTGTAGCATATTTTACTTGACATAAAATACTTCTACATGGAACATTTTTAGTAGGACTGATAGGATTTAGATTAAAGTTATTTTCTGTGTTAGTTTTGCATCTTTCTACCCATGTGTGTTTGGAGAATAAAGGACTGTCAAGTCCATTCATATCATCTGTTCTGCATCAATTGCAACCTAGTGAGCAGCTCTGCCAGCTTCTGCCGTGGTGCAGAAGTGGTGATTTTTGGCCCGTGCAAGTGAATACTGACATGGTACTATCAAGGAAGATTTGCTGAGCTGGGTACCTAGAACCTCAGTAGGTGGCCTTGGTACCCAGATGAATGCTTCATATCTTTTTGAAAGCCAGGCGACTTGTTTAGAAGCTTGATAGGTTTGGGGAATCTGATCTTAGCCGTCAAACTTTGGATAACCTGGCCCAAATACAAACCCTTACACGTCTTACTGCTGTGTCTGACCAGGGAGCAGCCGGTCAAGGAGCAGGTTTTCAGACTGATGTATTGCTACCGACTGACCAGGTATGAAGTAATGTGTTTATGCAGTGGGCCAGCGTTGCTGTGTCTAACAATGTTGTATCTTTTGAATCTTTAAAATGTTAATTAATATATTTTGCACAATGTTGATTTTCTCCTACAATGTAGGAGTTTTGTTATTTTAACACTCATACAGTGCATTTGTGTGGCTTGCTCTTTCAAATAGAAAGAGTCAGGAATCAGAGTATCGCGCTTTGAATAAGATTAAAATGTCAATGTAGTAAAAAACTACTATGTCTGAATAATAAGAGTGTTCCTGTGAAACATTGCCAAAGATTTAAAAGACAGGAAATTCTGACAGAAACCTCTTCTGAATAATAAGAGTGTTCATTCAGCTTTTAAAGTACTGTAATATAAGTTGCAAGTTAAGATGCAGGGAGTGCAACCGAGAGACTTAATAGGTGTGGTTTACATTAATATATATTTAAGATGGAAATGTACTTTAGCGCAAGCTAAATTAAACTGAAAAATGTATGTGACTGGCTTATGTTCCTGACAAAGAACAGAAGGCTGTTGTATTTATATACTGTACCTGCACTTATATTTTACAATATAATATTGTTAATGGTTTTAATGTAATTTAATCATTAGCTGCCCTGTAAGTAACTGGATCATTTTCTTGTCTGTAGCTGTTCATCCTCAAATATTGGGCAAGTAAGAGGGTGGGTTTGCTTAATGTTCTGTAACTTAAATCTTCTGTATCAATAAAGACTACAATAATATTACCCTGCTAACTCACTGAAATCCTGCCTGTCATCGCTACTGCATCACTAGAAGAAACAGCTGTCTTAATGCAGAATTTACCTTTGAAGTTATCAGTGGTATGGGAATGGCAAGCAAGTGACTTGAGACTGTCAGACAAGCTCAAGAGCTGACATTTCACTGAACATAAATCTCATTGCAAAGTCACATAGGCACTCCTGAAAAATCCCACTTCCACTCCAAGGTTTTTCATGAGGGCACAGTTAAAGTTAGGCTTCTGCATCTTTTTAGGGGTGCTTTAGTAAATGAGTTAATTTCTAAATGTACAAAGGGAGCCATGAGTTCCCACTGAAATTCCATTTCCCGTTTGGAAAACTGCAAAGAAAAAGCCAGACTTTTAAAAATCGGACAAGCCCTTACATACTTGGTGTGGGCTTGGCCTTAAGTATGAATTGTTGGATAATTAGGTATGGAAGAATTGATACGAAAGTTCTGAACTTTCTATCTATATTTGAAATTACTAGTTGGAAACAAAAGTGGCAGCATGAGCTTTCTCACCAGCTATCAGATATTGGAGATCTAATTTTGCAAAGTACTTGTATTCCCCGTTTTAATGCAAGGCCCTTTTGTGGTTTCAGCCCAGCCAGTAACAAAGCACCACGCAGCCGCTCGCTCACTCCCCCCCCTCCTCCCCGGGCCATGGTGGGATGAGGAGAAAATATAAAGGCAGGCTGGTGGGTCGAGACAAGGACAGGGAGGGATCACTCACCACTTGTGTTCACGGGAATGAGACAGACTCAACTTGGGGAAGAAACAAAATCAGTTTAACTTACTACAAATCAAACCAAAACAAGGATATTAGGAAGTAAAACCAAATCTTAAAACAACTTGCCCCCACGCCTCCCTCCTTCCCCGCTCACCTCCACTCCCGGTTCTCTCTCCCTCCTCCCCGCAGTGGTGCAGGAGGACAGGGAATGGGGGTTGGAGTTGGTTCCTCACACCTTGTCTCTGCCGCTCCTTCCTCCTCAGGGGCAGGACTCCTCACTCCTCCCCTGCTCCAGCGTGGGTCCCTTCCCTGGGCTGCAGTCCTTCAGGCACAGACTGCTCCAGCGTGGGTCCCCCGCGGGGTCACAAGTCCTGCCAGAAAACCTGCT
>JAVJGG010000027.1:16034399-16052395 GCA_035590195.1 Aviceda cuculoides
TGCTTCTCCCCCCACCCCACCAGCGAGGAGGCTGGGGGGGCACAAGGAGTTGGAGGGGACACAGCCAGGACAGCTGACCCCAACTGACCCCAGGGATATTCCAGACCATAGGATGTCATGCTCAGCATATGAAACTGGGGGAAGAGGAAGGAAGAGGGGATGTTCGGAGTGATGGTGTTTGTCTTCCCAAGTACCCGTTACGCATGATGGAGCCCGGCTGTCCTGGAGATGGCTGAACACCTGCCTGCCCATGGGAAGTGGGGAATGTATTCCTGGTTTTGCTTTGCTTGTGTGCACAGCTTTTGCTTTACCTGTTAAACTGTCTTTATCTCAGCCCACGAGTTTTCACATCGGGGGGAGCGAGCGAGTGGGTGTTTAATTGCCAGCTGGGGTTTAACCCCAACAGTCCTTTTTGGCACACAAAATCAGCTTCCAGAGGGGTGGCAACGGTCACCAACAGCAGGTGGCAATGAATTATATGGTTGCATACATGGATCTTTGCCTGTCATATCACCTCTGACTGACCTCAACACCTTCTGGCCAATTCACCAGTCTGGCAGAGGGCATTGGCTATCACCTTTAAAATTTTGTGAGAGAGACTTTTTAAAGTTTTGTCAAAACCGTGACTCTGGGAAAGGCATTCAAATGAACCCGGTGTGATTGTCATCTGCTCTGACTATCTCCCTCGCCTGTGGAGCATGCTGGTCCAGCCGCCGTGCTCCCAAACCTTGCAAGCAACCACAGTTTGCATCAGCTTTTGCCCCTTCAGTTTCTAGGAGATGGATGGGTAGTTTTGCTGAAGGAGGGAAGGAAACAAGAGGCTGTAAGCATCATTAAACACAGATCTGTGTGATATTAGGCTTCATTAGATTTATTCTTTATGGAGGAACCTGTTTACATAGTCAACACCAACTGTGATAACTGGTAGGATGAGGTGGATTAAGTTCGTTTACTTGGTGTTTTTTATTGTTCTGGGGCCTCACTCCAGAATCTGTTTGCTCTTGTAGTCTTTCATCTGGAAAGAGAGGGAACAGATAGGCTATAAAATAGAAAAGTGTATTTGCAGAGAACAAAAAACTACTAAAAGAATATTGGGCAGATGTATATGGCAATACATTACTTTTAACTTGGTTTTAAAAATAAAAGGACTACTTGTGTTGATAATGTCCCTTCACCTGGGGCTTTGATTTTATTACCACAAAATCAGAAGAGAAATGTGGAGAAATTTGTCAGAGAATTCTCTGGACTGTAGCTGTGAAGTAAAAATAATTGGTTTATGCAGCTAGTTTCACATGGGCAGAACAGAGCATTGGTTGTCTTTCTTCTGCTGATTGATATAGAGTCCAGAAAACTTTTCTACAAGAGTGGTGATGTTTGCAGCACGAAGTGCTGGAGCACCTTTGAAATGTTCCCCTTGATGGGAAGGCCAGGGACCAGCAAGTCTCAAAGGCTTATCATTAGCTCATTATGGAACAGTCTTCATGTTAATTGACTGGTTTTCTGAGAATTAGGGTTGTTTTTCAAATGATAAGTAGGAATAAGGTCTATTCCACACAATGACTTGGTGGCAAAAAGTATCAACTCATAGATATAAACCCTGTGGCACAATTATTAATATTTTTTATAAAGACAAAACTACATTTTTTTTTTAAACTGTGTTTTAGCATCTAAAAAGTTGACTTAGCTTATAGCTGTGCCTATCATCTCCTTTTCTTGATGGGCTGGAAACAACTGTCCTCTTCAGAAGGGGCTGGGAAGGCTCCCAGGCTTCTCCTGAGCTCGGGTCATCTCTCCAGCCACCACTTACACAAATATTGGATGAAGAAGAGAGCTTTTGTTCTGAGATTAATGTGCAGCTCCCAAAAGATGTAGCTTGCATGAAAGCAAGTATGGTTTCATTTCCTGAAACACCTCTAGTTTGTTTCAAAGCAAGCATAATCTATAATTATATATAAGAATAATGTAAGACTTTGGGAGAAGAAAGAAAAATACCTATAATTAACTACAATATTAACAGATAAACTATGTCTTCACTAAAAGTTTGTGATCCTATTCTCCAGAGAACTTAAACCCTCTCTGTGTTCACTTATTTTCAGCCTTAGGCAATTGGGCTGTGCAGTGCTAACAGCAAGAGAAGTTTGGCTCTAGTTGTGCAACTGCATGCTAATTGTCTGAAAATCAGAATTAGATGTAAAGATGTCAATGAGTTCCCTTCCAGAAAAAAGGTGATGAGAGCCATTTTCTTTCTCTGAAAATTGCTGTCATTCAGTTTGACTGAAATGTTCCCTGCTCCACCATGCTTTATGTCTAACCAAGCAGGAGTTAAGAGTATTCCACTGATAGAGAGAATTAGTTTTCACTGGTGATGACACAGCATGCTCAAGATACTTTGCCCCCACTTTCATTTTTTCCTATTCTTCCAATATGATTCATCCTCCTACATCTTTTTTTCCATTGTCTCATGAATAATTTCTCTTTATCTGCATCAAGCAAATGTAATGCTGTATAAAAGCTGGAAACTGCTGCTTTTGTACTGTAGTTACTATTAATAAGACTCTGGTGCTAACAGTTCTCTGATCAACGCATCCTGATTTATCCCTTGTGAAATGTAACGTTCAATTTGTAAAAAATGGAAAAGATACAGATCAGACATTTATAGTTTCTCATAACTTGGGCAGGATCTCAGATATGCCCTTTCCTTTAGTCCTTCGTTAGTAAAAGTAGATTCCATGTGCATACCCTTTTCAAGGTAACTATCATTCCTGCTCTGCAGCAGTATTGTTAGCTGTGTAGTAGAAGCAGTGTGAGAAGGCACACCAGTTGACACAGCATATATGTTGTCAGCTTTCTCCCCAGCTTGGGACATGGAAGGGATGTTCCATGGAACAAGGAGGTGAGCAGCCTGGGATTTTCACAAGGAGTTAGTTGAGATATGTTCAGGAAAGTCTGGCAATGTGGTAGCTGTGGTAAAGGAAACAGGGGAGCCACTTAGGAGTTATTTTCACCTCGTTTAGTGGCAGCCATCTAAAAATAAATAAGTAGTCTCCCTTTGTTGTCAGCAGAGAGACACAGGCACCTCAGAAAGCAAATCATGTAACCCATGGGTAAGACAACCCTATGGAGGTGCCTGTTTCTCTCCATTCAGTATAAGAAGAGTGCAGACCACTGTGAGTGTATGCACAGAACTAAGGAAGAGCAATTCTGCTTTGCACTGTACAGAACTGAGAAACATCTATAGGAATTTCTAGACCTTCAGTTCGGACAGACAGAAGAACTAATCTGGTAGCCAGTTTATAGAAATGCTATACTTTTGCTGGACTAACTGAATGAGCTTGTGTGCTTCAGCAGCACAGAGGGGAGCACTATCCCCATGACTTTTCTCTTTCAACCAATGCTGATGGGAGAGAGGGAAAGCCGGGAAGTATATATGCTCACAGTGCAAAGGTTTTTACGCAATAGCCAAATGCCTAGTGATATAATTTTGATCACATGTACATATACCTTAGACTGAAGGCCTTCAATGATGAGTTGGAAAAGAACATTTAATTACTTGATGTAAAAATGAAGACATAAATACACCTAAATTTGTGATTCCAAGAGTTTTGTACTGAAGGAACAAAGTGGGAGAACAGTCAAGTCAGAAGAGCAAGTCAAAGTTGCCACCCCCTGTTATTGCTGCAGCCTTGTACTGAGCCATTCCCACCAGATACTGAACAGCCTCTGTGGTACATGAGTTATCCTAATTACTGCCACAGGTCCTAACACTGCTCATAAACTTTCTTCAGAAAGTATCAAATTCTTGCAAGGTTTGGCCAATCAGGTGTTAGCAGAAGTCAATGGAAAGACTGCTATTGACTCTGGTGGTTGCCGTAGCAGGTTTGGCATTCACCCCACCTAACTTTGGCTGTCCGAAAATAACTATCAAGTTTGAGCAAGATGCCCCGGCCCATTTTACAGCCAATGGTGAGGGAAAACGAAAGAATGAGAGATGAGGAATTCACCTCATCTATCTTCCCCACCATGTCTTAGAATATAAGATGATACCATCCAAAAGTCTTTCCCCATTTGTTTTCTCTATTTGGCAAGTAGGGGAGGGAAAGAAGTGCTACGTGCCTGTTTTAGACTGTTTTCACTGACCTGAAGGTGACTATCTTCAAAAACAGCTCAACATTTCCTCTCCGGAGGAGAGGACTATCCAGCAGGGGAAGCGGCACTCCTCAAGAAAAGTCAACAATGGCTTGTGGAACTGCACCAGTTAGATCGGCACTCAAGGACATACATTGCATGGGTGGGAAAGAAGAGTAGCTCCAGCACACTTGCAATTCAGGTCCTTTTCAGCAAATGAGCAATGGTTATGTTGCTCCTATAAAGTCTTTGGAAGCAAAACCAAAGGCAGATGGCAAAAGATTACTACCTTGTTATTGAAAATAAAAACAACAGAAGGATTGTAAATGTCCTAAGCTTGGGTTATTAGGAGGGATTAAACTTCTTCATGAGCCTTAGATTTTTTCTGCTGCAGACTTAACTGGGTTATTGAAACAACTTCAGAAAGGTCAAAGGTTCACCAAGAAACTATGAAGCAGTGGAAGGGCCATCTGCTGCTGGAAGATCCAGATTCTCCTTCCAAAGCACAGCAGCAGGTGCTGCAAGTAAAATTACTTTTATTTATTGCTCTGGATAGTTTTCAGAAGAACCCAGGTTGTGGCTCGCAGACTGAATACAAGATATATGAAATCACCACTGTGCCAGAATGCTACTTCTGCTACATATTTTATCTTCTCTCTGACATTACCTTAATTCTAGGCTATTGATGTCCTGGCAATGTTTCTAATCTTTAGAAATAAACTTAACAAAAGTCATATATAGTGAGAATTTCTGAATTATTTCTTTCTGATGAGCAATGATTTCTCACTGTGAGCAACGACTGTTCCTGCTTGAGAGCAAGCAGCCCATTTTTTCCTTGAAAAAGGTATGCACTACTTTTACTTTTTGTCTCAGCTTTTTATATAGTGTATCTTTTGGGAATCTGAACATGTCAGTGATATATTAGCACTGGTGACACTGCAACATTTTATTGTGAAATGCTAAAATATATGAAACTATTGTTTTAATATTAATCAGTCTTTTCCTTTGGGATACTGAACTCATTCAGAGATGAAAAGATAGATTTTTAATCCACCTCTCCATCCATCCACCTCTTCATACTTTAAAGGGCTGTTGTAAAGCAGCTGCAGTTAACCTTTAGACCTTGCCCTGGATGGAGGTGTTGGCAAATGACATTAGCTCCAGTGAGGGTACAAACACAAATGGAGTGCCTGATGGACGATGAGAGATTGAATATCAAATGGCACCTTATAGTAAATAGCTGATGTTGCTGTGGTTCTGATTCAGTCATCACTTTCCCCAAGAGCCTTAATCAAAATAAGGCAAATTAGAAATAAGACTGAAAGGAGGGGTCAAAAGCAGGGGTGAAAGCTGCAGGGCTCATGAGCTTTAAATAGACAAAAATGTGAAAAAACACAACGGAGGTTGAAATGTTCAAGAGCTCATTTGCTTCAGTTTTCAGGAAAAGAATGAATTGCAACGAAATCCTTACCATCAACAAAGTGAAGTTCAGAACAGAGCCCAAACTAGCAAAAGAGCAGGACCAATGGTAATAAGACAGGTTAAACATACTAAATTCACCTGTAAAATGTTAGACAAATTAATCTGGTAAAATCTGTTGTTTGCTGATTGCTGAAGCAATCTTAGAACATTTACTGATTACCTTCGAGAAGCTATGGAGGACAGATGAGTACTGGAGAAAGGCAAACATACCTTTTGTCTTTAAAAAATGAAAGAAAAAAGAGGATCCGGGGAATAATGACCCAGTCAGCCTTATTTCAAATCCTGAAAGACACTGGTACAAATGATTAAACAATAAATTTGTAAACCTCTGAGGAGAGAAGGGAGATAAGAGAGACCCAGCACAGTTTTGTCAATAGCAATTTGTGTCAAGCCAAGCTAATTTCCTTTCCTTCAGTGTAATTGGCCTAGTCGATAAAAAGAAAGCCATTATTAGATATTTTAGCTTTAGAAAGGATTTTGACGCTCTCCTGTTGCAAAGGGCAATATGGCCTAACTTATGTTATTATAGGGTGGATAGACAGCTGTTGGCATGAAGAAGTCCAGCAACAAACTGAAATATTTTCATAATTTTAATCACTTTTTTTTGATGGCATAAGGAGATAATTTGAATTTGCAGGTGGCATTTGCCCAGGAATGGCTGTTAGGCACTGTTGGGAACAGAGTTAGAATTCCCACATCTTTTCATTAGAAAAATGGTTTGAAATCAATGATATGAAATTAAATTAAACCAAAAGAATGTTCAGGAAGTACATGGACAAATAGGAAATAATATGCATGGAAAAGAACTGGGAAAGCAGTGAAGCCCTAAGCCAGAAGAAAAGGATCTGGGGGCAGCATGAGACAAGTTACTGTGAGTAGCAGATGTGACAGTTTTGCAGAGAAGGCATGTGTTCTCCTTGGACATCACATACATGGTCTGCAACTAATCGGTCTTTTGTTTTTCTTATTCTTATCTTTATGCAGGTTGGTTTGGTCTCAGAGAGTGTGGTCTCATTTGACATCATGTTTTTAATGTACTGATGTGCGTTTTTAGAAAGAAACATGTACATAACCAACATCAGTAGGAAAATGATACCAGTAACAACAGATGTAGAAAGCAGAAGTGAAGGCTGAGCAGTTAGCCCTGCTTACTCCAGAAAAGAAAAGAAAAGATGGCAACTGCATACAGTTCAGTTTTTTTATAAGGCAGGCAGTGTTTGGTTGTTTACCATGCCCACTGTGGGACAGACTGAGAAAGAATTGGTTCAATATGCAGTTGGATAAATTGAGGTGAGATATTAGGAAAAGATTTCTAACTGTAAAGGGACTGAAACAACAGCACAAGTTATATGGGGAAATGTAATCATTAAATTGGCACCTTTTAAAAACTTTATTGAAAGATTTTTAAAAATCATTGGATGGTAATATGTCAGGAATCACCTAAGTATACTTGGACTAGGATGCAGTGACTCACTTTTACAAGGAGAAGAAAAGCCTGCAGCTGCAGACTTGGCTGGAACCTTATGAATCCCACTGGAAGGTAGCACGGGATAGTCTGAGCCTTTTCAGGCACCAAAGAGGGCTGAAATCCACTTGTCCTGTTTCCAGCAGTGCTCCTTGGTCATATCTTTGAATTAAAGGTATTTTGCAATACTGTCATGCTTTGTGCAGGATTCAAGGTTGTCAGTGTGAACTCAAAGCTTCTAAAGAAATTCACTGGTTAAAATTTGATACAGATTTTTAAGATTGCATCCTTCAATTTAGGTGCCTACCTACATTTTACTATGGGTTTTAAAGGAAGTGTCTCAATGCTTTGGGTCAGAGACTGAGTTTTACTATTCAAACACCCAGTGTCCAGAAACACTAGAATTCCAGTTAAAGCTTGGGCAGTGTCGTACAAATCAATGCAACAGGCAGATGCTGTTTTTTCTCGCTTCCCTCCCCTCTAATCACACAATTTCTTACACCTGTGGCACACAGTTTGCTGTTCTGGTACCTGTTGATTTGCAGGCTGTGGTCTGTTTGCCAGGGCTGAGTGCTGTGGCCAGCTGATGGTGTTTTAGGTGAAGCAGACTGGCAAGAGCAGCAAGCACTCAACGTCCGACCTCGAAGCGTTCTTGCCTGGATTGCATGGGTGCTCAAATGGGCAGTGAGGTGAAGTGTGTTGAAAATCAGATGGGAGATCATAAACAAGCCTTCCTCTTGCCAGCTCCCTGCCCTGGTTCTGGGCAGTTGCATGAAGTGAAGGGCTTTCTTCTGGAGGGTTTTGGATGAGGGTAGGTTGGGTTGGTGTGCTTGGAGAACACCCACAAGAAGAGGACGCCCTGGGTAAGATGTCTAAATGGTCTGTCTGGGCTTGGGTGGGAGCTTGGGCTTATACAAGCTGAGCGTTCTCAGTATTTTTCTTGGGTTTTGCATGTCCACACACCAAAAATAGCTGAAGGAGGCTGTAGCCAGCTCCCGGGGAAGGCAGTTGCTGAGAGAGGGTTTTGTCAGATGCTCAGTGCTGGATGCAGGCACTTGAGTGCTTTTCTATATCGGGCTCCAAGCATGTAAATGCACAGATGATAATAAGGCCCTTGGTCCTCTTTAGCAATGACCTGAAAGGACTCTTTAGATATTGCTTTACCATTTTAGAAAATACTTGAGCCCGTATTTGACAGACATCCAGCCGCAGGAAACATATGAGGTTTTCTGCTCTTACCACATCAGCGCAAAGGCCGCAGCTTGAGGCTATACTTTATAGTGTACAGTGCAGCTCGCTGGTTAGAGAGAGCTGAGCTGGCACCGAGTGAGTTCCCGTATCTTCACGGCAAAACACAGTGTACGCATTTCCCCAGAAGCGGTAGAGCTCTGCTGACTTGTTTGTGCACCTTTCTGAAAT
Organism: Aviceda cuculoides; assembly: GCA_035590195.1. Lineage (NCBI taxonomy): Eukaryota > Metazoa > Chordata > Aves > Accipitriformes > Accipitridae > Aviceda > Aviceda cuculoides. The sequence goes on from JAVJGG010000027.1 coordinate 16,042,891, forward strand.
TAGCTTGGGGGCCTTCTATAGTGCCTGGTGCGGAGAGCTCCCCAGAGTCCCCGCGGGCAAGTTCCCGGCTTTAATTAGCCAGCAGCAACCTTGTCCTGCATTCTGTACTGCCTACAGAAAACTAGTAATTGTTTTTAACCCCACTGGAGATGAAACCTATTTCCATGTTTTACAAAGTCTTGCAGCTGGTTTGCAAGCATTAGGGAAGAGGTAAAGAACAATTAGGATGCCAGATGGACTTTTATTAGTTGTGGTAAGGGCTGATGTGCAAGATTCTGAAGACTGCAAAGCTATTTTTGAGGCTGGTTCTTCAGTTGAATCTCTGTTCCTTAAGCAGGAGTGAGACTAAACAAGGTGGGTTTGATTTCTAAGAGCTTTGAGTGGCTTAGCTGAACTGTATTACAAAAATAATTGAGGGAAGTGTGAACATGAGCCAGGAAATAAAAGTGATAGAAATGATAAGGGATAATAATTTATTTTCCCTTAGGGATGTGTAGTTTTCAGAAAGGTTTTATGTTTACATGGGAAATAGTCTGAATGTAAAGGTTTTTCTGCTGTAAGTGTATGTGTTATCTATTATACCGTTTAGAAATATAACATATATTAACACATTTAATAGGTGTTTTGCAGAGCAAGAATAGATCTAACTTTCTGTTCCAAAGCTCTTGGAAGGTATGAGTTTAAGAAGTGTATTAAAAAGATGGATTGTTGATAACATCAATAAATAATTATACTAATAAAAGCAATAAGGGAAATGGAGAACATGATGACAATGAAGATGGGGCTCTGGAAAAGGTAGAGGGAAACATAGAGAAAGACGATGAGCAGGCAAAGTGAAAAACAGAAGAAAATTGTAAGTTCGGGAAAAATATAATATGTCAAAACCAGCAGTGAATTTGATGCTATTATAAGGAGTGCAGTAAGGAAAGAATGTCTTCCAGCAAAATGGCTTGTGGCTTGGCTAAAGGACACTACTTATTTCAAGTGTGAAATATTGTGATGCAGTGTGTATTTTCAGGACTGAAGTCTCCAAAACTGGTTAACCCTACTAGAACATATTGCTGACCTCTCAGCCAGAGCCTGCTAAGTCAATGCGAAGACTGGGAGAGTGGAGTTCATTTGACCATGCGTAGATATCCGCATCTGGCTGGTCATATGAGACTGCCTTTGTATGCCACAGGGAGGAATGGGTCCTGTCGGAGTGATGCATCTTGTACTAAAGCAAGCAGATGACTGAAATAAGCTCGATAAATCATGATCTGAAAGGGTATTTCTCTCCATAGATTATAAGTAGAACCTAACATATCTGGCTGGAAATCTATATTTAGGTAAGATAAAGTTCACTGCCTTGTCTTGGGCAGGATCTGGCATGTTTTGAAGGAAAAGCTGTGTGTGACATTTTGTTAAAATGTTGTTAGTCCCTGCTGCCTTCTGCGAGGGCTAGTGTAAATGAGCCATTACTGAATATTTATTTGTTATCATTAAAGCACAATTAGACCTTTGGGGAGGCTGCATCTGTAAACAAATGATGAATGGTTTACATTCTTTATCTCCTTTCTACTTATATGCCCAAGGATGAGGACTGTAATCAATTTCTGTAATGGATTTATTTTTTTTTTTAATGGAAAGACACTTGTTCAGTCAAAATGTGTTTTCTGTTAAGTGCAGCGCTCAAGTTTCACTGACTTGTCTTAAGCTCAGAGGACTGCTGGCACTTCATAGGAGACTTTGGGAAACACTTAGGTGAGAATCAGTCCATTTTCTTTAGCAAATGTTGAGGAAGAGAGAGTTCCTTTCCTCCCATTCTGCTTTTCTGCAATCCTTTTATGAGACCAGGGTGTAGGCTTCTGTTCCCCATTCTCTTTTGTAAATCTGGAGATAGACCTGCTGGGGGGCGACGGACCTCTGACGGCAGTAGGTTGGAAAGCTCCCTGGCCACTTCCAAAGTATGTCGGCAAGGCAGAGGCTGCAAGCAGACTCCCCCGCTTGGTCCATGCTGACCATGAAGCTGGTATTGTGTGTGTATTACTGTGTTAGTAAAAGCCTGACGTTGCTCACATGGGATGGATAAGCTGGTGTTGTGTGGCTGAGAATTAGGGTTGGCTAACTTCAGCACAGCACAGGGCTAACTCTCATCTGACCTGCGCCTTGCTTTGCTCTGGGTTTTCATGCCATTGTGTGCCTGTGGACTTGCTGGCTTGTGTTTTCCCTGGGTTAGTTATTTCTGTATCGCTTTGCTTTTCAGATGGTGGACAAAACCCTCAGGCTTAACTGGAGGCAGCCATCAAAGTATGTCCAAAGAATCTCTGTGAAGTCGTATTGGGTGGGCAATGTATTTTATATCTGAAGTTGCATTTATAATTTATTGCCTGACTTCAAATACAGAAACTACAGACAGGTAGCAGAAACTGTTGAAGATAAAAATGAAAAGTATTTTTGGGGTTATGGAGTACTGTGCTGTTAAAAACTATGTGGTATTTTCAGCTCCTTTTCTGCAGCTTGTGTCTGGGTTAACAGGCTGCTGACTGCTGTCGCAGTGGCAGCAGTGAGGGGACTAGCAGTGATTAGTTTTAGGAAAAGGGGGCAATTAGCAAACTTCTTTAAACCACCTTCTCATGCAATCAATAGTGTTAATGGTCATTGATTTCTGTATAGCCACCAGAAGGCATGCTGCTGCAATTTGCAGTTACCTCCTAACACTGAATTCAAAATGTGGCAGAAACCAGAGATGTGCCCCAGTAGCCATTGCTAAATTCTACAGGGGCTGGGGAACCTGGGTCATTCTGAGAGCCAGGTTTTGCTCAAGGAGAGAAAAGGAGCATCATTTTTACCTGGAAAGGAGGCAAGACTTAAAGAAAAAAACACCTATACTACCCTAAAATAAGAGTATTTTAGCCCATGCTCTCCTATGTTGAATTGCTCCCTACCCTGGTAGAAAAGTAGCTTTGAAATCTGCTCTCCACGGAATCGCTGCCTAAGTTGGTGACTTCTCTTGCATGTATGCTATTAAAGAGCTTAGACTGTTAAAGAGTTTAGGCACTAGGTTTGTAGCACAGAGGCTAAATGGATCCTTAATTCCTGCGGGTATAGCACTTCAAACATCCTTAGTGCGGCTCTGGTAAAGAGAGGAAGACAAGGAGATGTAAGAGCTGCATTTCAAATAGTTGTGGGCCTGAAAGAGGCTGCGAGTGGCTCCCACTTCTTAGTGTTTTAACAAGTCTGGGTTGGTACTTCTGAAGTGCTTCTGGCAGATGAGGAGTCTGGCTTTTTTTGCAGGCTTTCTCTATGACCTTGAGTGTCTTGTCCAAGCCAGACCTGCAGAGACTGATCTGGGGTGTTCCCACACCACTGAGCATCTCTGGTGCTGGGATGAATTCACAGAGCTGAGGGAGGTGCAATGCAGAGCAGAAAAATGTGCTTGCAATCCCATTTATACCCCAAATATTAGTTTCTTGAACGTATCATTGTATCCCAGGGAGACTGAATGTATCCTGTAAAATCTCTGGGTCTAGGCAACTATCATATCATCCTTTTAAATATGAATAATACACCATTTCCTTTCTTTCAGGAAACCAAGGGCAGTATTTGCACTACCAACTTTTTATGTAATAGCTTAGTGAGTAAAACACTTACCCAGACATGAGGGATTTTTACTTAATAACACCTGGTCTTGGCAAAACCCCATTTTATAATGAATAAACTCTTCCCTGGAGGGAGAAAGAAGGAAGAAGAAAAAGAAATAAAAATCACTTTGGCTTAGCTCTAGTATCTGAACAAAATTACTTTTTTTTTGTATTAGTCTGCCCAATTTCCTCATCAGAGTTTCACAGATTTTTGGGCAGCATTGGTTTTGTCCCAGAGCTTATCTCACATTTATTTGCAGGTATTGCATTAATGCATTAAGGGAATAATTTCATTTTGTACTCACATGGTGGAAAAAAAAAAATTAACAGAATTGTAATTTCCTCTGCAGTGTTTTATAGTGAGAAATACTTCAGGAATAGGCAATTTTAAAGAGCATTAACTGTTTCTCCCTCTAGCAAAAAGTCTGCAATCACTGATGATAGGGCCCTTCTCTTCTGCACTGCTAATGAACAGGCAGCAGTACGAGCTTCTCTAGCCACCCAGTGTAGAGGCCACTGATTCATGCCAAATATTCTGGTACTCTTATATACCTGTCGTGAGAGGAGAAGCCTCCAGAAACAGCCACTGTCTCCTTTCCTGAAGCTTTCAATTATTCCAAATCTGCTTTCTCACATTAGCTGAAGTCTCCTTTGCACCAGGAGGAACTCCTTCTCCTGGAGGAGATGCCATTGCAGTCTGTCAGCCAGATGCTGGGACCAGCTCCAAACTTTATTTCCTGGGCAGGTGATACATGGGGATGGGAAACCATTCACTGGAGAGATCCTCCTCCTGGGGGGGAGCAGGAATGATCAGCCCATATACACTCTGCAGCAGGGAAGTGGTATCTCTGCTTTGTTATTAGGCTGTGTTACTTTATGCTGCTTCATAAGGGGCTAAGGGAAGGAAAAACTTAAAGCAAATTATCACAGAATATTTTTTTTCTCATTTCAGCTAGAGCCAAGTCATACTGCATATGACACCAGACATGAATCAATAATCCCCTGAAAAGGGATGTCAAAAAAGGCTTCCAAAATCCTTCCCACTCTTCCACATACAGCTCTGTCTCAGACCCATAGTGGCAATATTTGTGAATAAGGATTTTTTTAGTGTGAAGAAGGTTACAATAATCTGTTTTTTTGACTAAGAACAGGTGCTGGATCCTTTCTCTTATTATCAGTCTTCCTGAGCTACCAAAACTCATTGCATTAAGTTTTCAGACCTTCCTTCAGCTCTTTCAATTTTGCAGCCCAGTGGAATAGGTTGTCTCACTGTTATAAATTACCTTGCACTGTACTCCAACCTTTCTGTGAAATTTGTATCCCTCCAAGCAGTGTTCAGTTGCCAGCCTGTTATCTCCTTTCTCTGGCCCAATTAATTTAGAGGCAATCAATTTAATCCTTGAATAGTTTGCACAAATGATTGCATCCTTCCAGCTCCTGTACATCTTTCTCTCAAAGCTTCTCTGTTGGTGGTGCATGCTGCACGTCAGCTGTCGTGAAATGAGTGGTTTGGACCGCTTAAAGAATCACCATCAAGACTCTTAGCAAAAAAAATTTAATAGGAATTTATAAAAAGCGCAACTTCCCAAAGTTCGATGGCAAGGTTCACTCTATTACTTAATACATGGATGAAACGTACAAAGAAAAATCAAGTTAGAATCAAACTAGAATTATTTGTGCAGAGACTGAAGATGCAAAAGGATAAGAGAAACATACAAAGGAAAATTGAGTTAGAATTAATTTTTCATGATTTACCCAGAGCTTAGGGATGTAAAAACTTAGGAGAGACCCTCCCATTGAGTCACAAGGTTCAGATAAGACCCCCTTGCTTTCTAAACTCCTGATGGAGCTTAGGTGCACGTGGATCCACTCCTAGTCCTAGACTTAGTCAACGGTTTATGTCTAAAGGAATTATGTGTGTAACAGCAGTCTGAGGTTCATGCACAGTTTGAGGTGAATCATAGGATTTAGAAAAGCAATATTTATACTATACTTGCTATAGGATACCCAGTCTGATTCACACACACATGCACACAGACACTAAGTTATATATATATATATATATATATATATAAGCAAAGGCATACCTGTTAAAAATTCCTCTCAAGTTCAGTGAAAATATTCACGTCAAATGTCTCTGCATTTTTCTCAACAGTTGAAGGATTGAGCCTCAAGGAGTGAAGGGTATCGGCCCAGGTCCCAGCTGTCAGCTTTCAGATCCTCCGATTTTTGTGAACTGGAGAGTTTGCAAGCTCCGAGGCATCCCCCTCAGAGGGAGATGCTGGTCACAGCCCGCTGCAGTCTGGGAGAGCTCAAAGGGCCTCACTTAGGACCGTTCTTTATAGCTTCATGAGATGATTGGCTTTAGTCATCAGCAAATTACTGGAATTCCGGTAGCACTGGTACTGTTTTCACATGAGATAAGGAAGGCTCCAAGGCTGCCAGGGGACAATTAAAACCAGAGAAGAGATGCTCCAAGGCTGTCACGGGATGACTAATACTCCTGCTCCCATTCCCTGCCTCCACTGGGCAATGGGAGTCCTTGGTACAGTCAGTGCTACTCCCCGCCTTAGCCATGCAAGAATTCCTGGTACTGTCAAGGGACACTCAACCGCCCAACTCATTACACAAATGCTAAGACCTAACAGGAATTCCTGGGATCATAGAGCAGCCCGGGAGTGAGGGAGGAAATTCACCACCAGAGTCACCCCATGTTGCACATTCAGGGGTGCCATTCTTCCATAGAGCTCATGACAGCGTCTCAAACAGCAAATAAGGGTTATCTTCATTCATGCAAGCTTTAGCCAGGGTTAAATTCAGCCTGTCCTGCAGGATTGACACAGGACTTGTACAAAACCAAAGCAACAGGTTTCATTTTGCTTAAATAATTTTGTTTCCATAATGGCTTTTCACACATCGAGCTACATATTCATGTGGCTGAGTCACTGGGGAGAGAGGAGAAAAAGAGCCAAGACATTTTTTTCCTTGAGTCATCTTAAAAACGATGAGGCATTTCGGCAAGGAAAGTTACTGAGTTTCAGTGCACTGCAGCAGTGCTTTTGAAGGTATGAACCTGCTATTGGTAGTTAAATGAATAGTGTTCTCAAGCTGAACCTTTCAAAAGGAGTTTTAAAGAAGGAATTGGTCCAGAGCCAGAAGCAGAGCAGAAAAAAGGAAAAGAGCCACAGAGCAAAAAAGCAGCATGAGGCTTAGTAGTGGGTAGCATTGAAAATAGTGACATTTGTACTGCAGTAGCATTTAATGGCTGTAGTCAAAGAAAAGGCCCCTTTAGACAGGCCCTGTGAGTATGTGAACAGCTAAGTGGCTGACAAGTGCTGAGAGGTTGATAGAAGAAGGCAAAGTGGTGCACATGGAGTAGGAGGGATGATTATGATTAGTTGAACTATCTGGTCATAGTCCATCCAGCCTTGACCCTCCCGTGATCATTATGTAGGTGTAAATTGTTGAACAACATATCAGTGCTCCCAAAACAGTGCTAATATTTTAGTAGATGGTTGGGTACTTAGAGGGTTCCTGCAACCCCTGTCCTATGCTTGGATCCCATCCTCTGAAATCCTGTCCATTCATAGAGTCACATAAACTGGAAAGCACCTTTGGAGGTTGTGTAGTCCTCAAAGCAGGAGGGCCGGTCTTCAGGCAGGTTACCTTGCCAGGTACCCAAAAGTATCTCCAAGGACAAAGACTCCACAACCTGTACAGGCCACTGTTCCAATGTCTGACCAGCCTCATGAGGACTTTTTTCCCTGCTATCTGTCTGGAATTTCTCATGTTCCAACTTGCTGTTTGCCTCTTGTTCTATCACTGTGCACCTCCTAAAAAATCTGGATTTGTCTTCTTTATATCTCCTGTTAGGTAGTCAGGACAGCAGTATCCTCCCCCCATGGTTAGCTTTCTTTTTTTAAGGATGAGTAAGCCCAGCTCTCAGTGTCTCCTTGGATGCCACGTGCTCCAGTCCCCTAACCATTATGGTGGCCTCAGTTGGACACAGTCCAGTATGTCAAAGTCTTCTGGCATGAAGGACCCAAAACCTGGAAGGTGCTCCAGACCTAGTGTAACAATTCTTGTTCAGCCTCAGGATGGTGGGTCTACCCGTAAGGATGCTATTGAGATATTGGACCATACTTTACAGTGAAAATAGACTAGAGAGCATAAGGACTCTGTAACAGAGGATTGTGAGGACACCCCATTCATAAAGGAAATGCAGGGACAACTGATAGAAACAGGATCAGACTATGATCCCAGTAGGGGAAAGGGAATGACATCTCATGTAGGACATGAACCCAGATTCCTACTAGTATTTATAAGTTGCAAGCCAGGTACTTGCACCCTAAGCAACTAACTCTTATAGGCACAATGTTAATAATCCATAACTGTCTATCTGAAAATCTGAGTACCTTTGGTCTGCCCTTGCTGCCTGTAGATCCATCAGATTTTGTCTTCTGTAATGATGTTCTGTAATTTTAAGACTTTTGTCATACTGTTTTTTAGAAGTTGCCAAATCTGAAGGATATCTCTCCTGAGACAGCCCTGGGAGCAGCTGGGTCAGGGGGTCCATTTGCTACGATTAGGTTATCGGGGTCCCTCCATTCCTTTGTATTTACAGTGGCTGGTTTTTAATCACAGAGCTGGAAACTATCCTCTTTCCTTGTTGCTGTTCTAATGGATGTATTCATAAAAAATCATTTGCAAACCTTGTTCCTTGGAGATGAACACTTATTAATTTTTTCCCCTATTTGAATGAAAAAAAGACAATTTTTTTTCTAGAGCTCCAAGCAAAAATTTAGCAACAGACAGGAAACCATTTAAACAAATGTGAAAACCTTTACTTCCACAACCTTCTCGTTGGAGTTACAACATGGGGTAAATGCTTAAACCCAGTGATGTATTTTTCATGCCATTATTTCTCCTTTTTGCTCATTGTTCAGAGTCAGGAGGTAGAACTGTTACTGAAAACAAGTATTTAATCAGTTCAGACTCATTTATTAGCCAAGAGTGTTCATACCTCTGTTTCCCAGAATATTCAAGATTCAAACAAGAGGAAACATTTTCTTTTCTTAAAGTCCCAACTGTCTTTTCAACTAGATTTTCCCTAAGAGCTTTTTCTCTCTTAGGTCTGCATTCACTGTACTTGTTCTGATTGCTTTCTCCTTGTCTTTCTTCTTCTGTCTTCTTTCTTCGTTTCTATTCATATATAGGTTTGGGTTTTTTTTTTTTTTTCCCCTAATGTTGTGGGTTGACCTTGGCTGGATGCCAGGTGCCCATCAAGCCACCGTAACACTCCCCTCCTCAACTGCACAGGGGAAAAAGTATAATGCAAGGCTCGTGGGTCAGGGTAAGGACAGGGAGATCACTCAGCAATTACCATCATGGCCAAAACAGACTCGACTTGGGGAAATTAATTTAATTTATTGCTAATTAGTAAGAAAGTGGGATAATGAGAAATAAGAACTAATCTTAAAACACCTTCCCCCATCCCTCCCTTCTTCCTGAGCTCAATTCCACTCCTGATTTTTCTCTCCCTCCTCCCCTCCAGCAGCGCAGGCTGACAGGGAATGGGGGCTGGTGTTGGTTCCTCACACGTTGTCTCTGCTGCTCCTTCCTCCTCAGGGGCAGGACTCCTCACTCTTCCCCTGCTCCAACATGGAGTCCCTCCCACAGGAGACAGTCCTCCACGAACTTCTCCAACCTGGGTCCTTCCCATGGGCTGCAGTGCTTCATGAACTTCTCCAGCGTGGGTCCCTTCCCCGGGCTGCAGTCCTTCAGGCACAGACTGCTCCAGCGCGGGCTTCCCACAGGGTCCCAGCCTCCTTCGGGCATCCCCCTGCTCCAGCGTGGGGTCCTCTCTCCCCGGGCTGCAGGTG
>JAVJGG010000027.1:16052495-16092442 GCA_035590195.1 Aviceda cuculoides
GACAGCGGAGTCGCTCGGCCGCGCTTCTGCCAGCGCGGGGCGGGGGGGGACAGAGAACATTAATGCTGCGAGGTGTGGGTGCTCTCGGACTTAAACGCTCTTCTGAGGATTTTGAGCGCAATCTAACCGCTTAAGCTCTCAGTTCTCTCCTACCCGATTGTTCTCTTTTTCTGTTCTTCATGTGGAAGATTTTATACACCACGATTTTATACCATGATCTCGGGAGGGTGGGGAGTACCTGCCGCCAGCCGGGACATCTCCTGCAATACCAAAGCAGCGTTCTGTGTCAGTTTTTATCGGCCCAGTGGCTGCCAGTTCACAGTGAATTCCACCTCTGCGTGTTAAAGGACATCTCCTGCAATTCTGCCGCTCCGCAAATCCCCGTCTCGATGTCCTACAACTGTAGGAGCGAACGCGAAGGACGGCACTCTTCAGGTGGGAGGGAACATCGTAATTCCAAGGAACATCTGTGTCATAGCTTCCTTGCTAGTATGTGTCACGCACCGGCAGTTGTCAAAGCCGGGTTCTTCTGTGGCAAGACGTACAACTAGCAGATGTATTACAACTGGTATTTTGGCAGTTAACATTTGAAAGAAAACGGATAAAATGTGGTTTTACCTGATGTGGGTGGCACACTGCAATTTCAGTAGGGCGATGTTCTTGCTATGCTGGCTTGTGGCCACCAGATGTCATGCCGTGGCCACTGCTACTGAAGGTGTCTTCAGGACTTCAAGAACTGACTACAGTTATTACTGACTGACTGTGGGTTTTATCCAAACAAAGGCTGGCATTTTAATGAATTTGTATGTTGCTGATTCGACCTTATAATTCCAGGAATTTTAGCATTTTTTCAGTCATCTGAAAGATTAGAGAAGGCTGAAGGGCTTGCTTTATTTTTTCCGGTTTAAATAAGCTTGTCATGATCACCTCTTTTTGATAAAACATAATATTCTGAACACGAACCCTATTATAAATTATTAGAAAAAAATAACTTTTTTTGTCAATGCTCCATAAGCAAAAAGTTTAGCTGTGGCAATTCTGTGATTTGGCACGTACACAGTGTAACTTTCCCTATCTTCTCTCCAAGGGTTTTTGTGACATATTAATTAAAAAAATAGGTAAACTGGTGTAAACCTGGAGTAAACTTCATATTTGGTATGGTCTACCCCAAAGCCCAGGGAAAGACGAACCATAGCACATGCTATATTGCAAGGGCTTTAGGCTCTCAAGTGACCAGTTCCCTTATGCTCCTAAATATAGGCAACTTGCACTTGCCTTCGGTGCATGTATTGGGCAGCACCTCTAAAGAGCATGCCAATGCTGACGTGATGAAAGGGGAGGAATTCCTCCAGAAGTAGCTCCTGTGCACTCACAACAGTTTAACTAGTGGGGATGGTGTGGAAATGACTGTCTTGCAGACCTGGAATGGCAGAAACTTCTGAATGCGGAAGGATGCTTCCATGGAGACCTGCGCAGAACTGATCCCACAATTACAAAGGCATCCAACCCACAAGCACTGGTCATTGCTACAGGCTTCTTTATGGATTTCTGCAAGGAACCCTCTTGATGCTGTTACAGGTCCATTGAAACAGGTCTGACGAGGATGCATTGACTAGTGGAGCTGCTGTGAGGTGCCAGCACTGCTGAAAAAAAAAAAAAAAAAAAGTACTGTGCCCTGGTTACATTACAAACTTTCAGAAAGCTTTGCACATATGGGTTTCCCTACAGGAAATCAAGGAGAACCACATGTTTATTCTTTGCCCTTTCTTCCCATGAGCACTTCGGTAGTGATGAAGGGTTTGGCTGATTATTGTAGTGGCATGACTAAAGATAATGCCAGCTTGTATTGAAAAGAAAATGGCCCAGAAACATCCACTGGCACAACTGCTCCCACCGATTCTTTTCTCATGAGCAGGAAGAACTCTGCTAGCACTGCTATTGGCAGTAATACTGGTACTGTGTATATACTGAGGATGTGACCCATTCTTGACGGTGCCTGTACTTACCTCCTGAGGTCTTGCTTAACCTCTACTGCTATAGCTCTTGAAGCACAACATTGGCTAGCTAGACTCTGTAATCAGCATTCTGTTCATTACTAATGTCAACTACCAAACAGATTAAACATTTATGTTTGCACTGTTCTCTCATGTATGGTATAAGGAACATAGGCACCTGACTCAGGCATATGAATTCCACTCCATAGGCTGAAAATTGAACACCATCGAGCGCCCAAGTCTTTTGCTGGATCTAGATAAAAGATGCTAAGTAGAGAATAAAACACGGTTAAGTTGTAAAGACAGTTAACTTGCTGTTTAGAGTACCTTCCTATGTAAACATCCTAGCAAACTGCTGATGTAGTTACCAGACACAGATGCAGCAAAATACATTGTAAAATCTGTGTGAGATTATAAAGACAATAGTTCTATAGGCAAATGAGGCTCTGCTACTGAGATGAACTTGATTGTAGATAAATACATGAGATATAATACATGAGAGTAACTACTGAAGTGAATGCCAACTTTGCTATTAATATGACGATAAATAATGAATCTGAATTGAAACATTAAAAATAATTGCTAGGATGGAATGTCAAAACAGGTACAATAAAAAAGGAATTATCTCCTTTGGCATATTGTTTTCCACATTGTTATCTAATGCTTCAAGTTGCATCATCACTCAGCAGAATGGACCAGTCTAAATTGGAAGGGGAAGAGCTCAAGAAACATATTTCCAATTCCAAAGATCCTCAGAGATCCCCCATTTTAAACGTCATCATCAGACAACACACAGTGAGTCATTGCCTTATGGCACCTAAATCAAAACACCAGTTAGTGAGTACATATGGAATGTGAAGATGCTTGTAAAGAACAAGATTATAATTAAAGATGCATTTATTCTAACAGAAATAAGAGAAATAGAACAGATGGTTTACATATTTGTGGGCAGTTATGTTTCTGTGTAGTGGCAATGGAGATGAAGATTTGTAAACGGAATCACCGTATAATTTAGTTTGGAAGGAAACTTTGGAGTCCTTCCCTGACCTCTAGGCCAACACCCCTTCTCAAAGCAGGAGTAGCTACAAGGTTAGATCATCTTGGTGAAGGCAAATAATGCCAACATTTGGTTGCTGAAAAGTTACCTGAAATAAAATGTGAAATAGTATTTCCCTCTATATTTTGCCGTAACTGGGATAACTGATATTCATTGCTTTTATCACATGGAACAAATTTAATGCTGCTTTCATAGAACTGACATTTTATGGCACCTAAATATACACAAAGTCAGGATCATTCATATGTATAATAAAAAACCCTGGCAAGTGGACAAAAAATTCCTTTTACTCAGGCCTGGCTCCTCGTGTAAAATCCTGATTCCATTAAATCAATGGCAAAACACACAAAGACATGTGAAACTTAACTTATTCCAGTGTTGCTTTATTAGAAACTGATCAGCAAACACGATGGGTGTTTTCCCTTCATTTCGCTAACAGTTTTCAATAGAAAGCAAAACATATTTTGTTTTGATTTCTTAGCTATTGTCTTTTGAATATGTAAACAAAAACAGATTGTGAGAATCATTAATGTACACCTTTTAACACGTAACAGTGAGTAAGAGTCAAATGAAACTCATAATGCTGCTATTTATATCTAGCTAAATAGTACATTGTTGCCTACTCCCAGTGAAGAATTAATTTGATTAATTACGTGAGAAGCTGATTCATTCATCTGAGACATATCTGGAAATATTACAAGATACAAGTACTAATCTAATGCTTCTGCAGCAGTGTCTGATGGCACTTAATTTTTCCAGATACAATTTTTATTTTTATATTTGTGGAAGCAAAAAATCACTCTTACCTGGATATACTTCTCCTTCCATGCCCTCTTCACCTACTAATATTTGCCTTCTGTAACAGGTGAATAGGTTTGGAAATATTCTAGACTGTTTTTAAACTCTTTCTTGTCTAAATAACTGAAGTGTACTGACAGTTTTCCCCCCACCGTAGTTAACTCTGTTTTACTTTGCTGATTTCCTATTTTAATTCTAACTTAAAATTCCTAAGTTATATTTCAGACTATTGAAATAATCTTTTATTGCTAAAACAAGTGACTGGACATTGGGAACTCCAAGTTCTAAGTCTGCTGCTTATTATTTACCTTGAACAAAATTTCTTGTGTTTGCTACTTTGTCATAGCCCCATTAAGACATCTTGGTCTTAGTGAGGAGGGAGGGAAATGCCATTCTTAAAAATTTCACAAATGTATGTATGGAGATTTCTCACAAACACAAATCAGATCATAAGCCTTCTTTTTTCATATATTAATAGTGCGAACAGCCATTTGTTCACTTAGATAGATTTTCACCCCTCTGCATGTTAACAAAGTAATACTTACTCTGTCAAGTATTGTCACTTATCAAAGAGGAGTGCCTGGTATTCAAAAGGCAGTAGGATGATGATTCCCAATGATTCCCATTTTTTCTGTTGGGAATACTGAAAGAAAGGTTAATGGCTTTGTCAGTACTATCACAGTATGTGACAGGACTGGCTCCATCTATGTTTGATACATAAATTTAGCTGTTTATGACTGAGGATCACCACGAACTTAGTGCTGAATCATAGCACTGCCAGGAAGTAAAACAAAAATATAGAGAGGATAATATAATAATCCTGTGCTGTTTGGCTATTGGAACAGCACTTAGGTTGTTTATTTTCAGGCAAGAAGATGTTTCACCCTTAATCCAAATGGAAACATCCTGATAATGCTGTTGGGATGTCAGCTTCTGAGACAAGGGCAGCCCAGTCCTCGGTACAAGAAGATACGAAGCACCTGTGTGTCAGCCGGTATTCAGGAACTTCCACATCCAAAACTAGCATTAACTGCTGTTTATCGGCAAGTAATCTTCTACACCTTGGTAAGAAGACTTCTTGCTCTACTGCTTTGTATTAAAATCCTTTCAATAAGGATTTAATTCCTTTTCTGTGTTACATTGCATAATTTCAAGCATCTGAGTTAGACACAATCATCCACAGATACTCATTACAACCTGGTCTATTGGCTAACTTGCGAAACTTATGACATACTATTGCAATAAAGTATCAAATATCGTAGTGGTTCATGGATAACACAGTGCTAAGTGTGGCGTAGGTACAACAGACCAGATTCGCTGCCCATACAAGTCACCATGGCTTCAGAAAAGCAATTTTCTGTTCTCGGTAAACCTGTGTGTCTATTACATCTGACCTAGACCTAGCTTTCTTAGCTTTCTGAAAGGAAATACTTCTGGTTTGTAATAAAATACAGGATTTCTCTATTCCAGACAAAATTGGGTTTGTGGTGTGACTGGATGATCTTCAGCAGTTTTACCCAGGGAAAGAATTTTTCTCAGTGATTCCAAATTCACTTTGATCATTTTGTAGTAATAAAGTCTTGATAACTCCAGTTCTGAAGCTCTGATATATCTTTGTTTCTCCATTAATGAAGTGTGTTAAGGAGGTTTAAAATTAAAGACTTTTTAGTGAATTTAAAATCAATATTGGATGTGAGTTCTTCTGTTTTTTCTCTTTGTTGTATTTGTACAACATATGAGCTAGTTGTTAAATCACTCTGATTTCTCAGGGAAAAAAGCATACAATGCCTATAAAATAGGAGGATGGATGTTATCGTTGATGAGGAAAAAAGTAAAAATCTGAAAGTCTATCTGGTTCCGTAAGAAGTATCAGTGGCCTCACCAGTGCTGAGTGGGGGAGACACAATCCCTTCCCTTGACTTATTGACCACACCGTGTCTAACATAACCCAGTATATGCTTGGCCTTCACTGCTGCACAGGAGTTTGCATTTGCCTCTGTTGAACTCCATGATTTTTCCATTGGCTCATTCTTCTCGTTTGCCTGTGAATGGCAGCTCAGCTCTCCAGCATATCAATTACTCCCCCAACAAGTTTGTATCATCCAAAAACCCAACAGCTGTGTGTGTTCCAGCTCATTGCTCAGGTTGATGATAAAAATGTTAAATGGCGCTGGCCCTAGTATTGACGCTGGAGGAACACCACTAGTAACCAGCTTCCAGTTAGACATACTATGGTGGGTTGACCCTGGCTGGATGTCAGGATCCCACCAAAGCCACTCTATCACTCCCCTCCTCAGCTGGACAGGGTAGAGAAAATATAACAAAAGGCTCGTGGGTTGAGATAGGGACAGGGAGAGATCACTCACCAATTACCATCACAGGAAAAACAGACTCGACTTGGGGAAATTAGTTTAACTTATTACCAATCAAATCACAGTCAGATAATGAGAAAAAACCCCTAAATCTTAAAACACCTTCCCGCCACCGCTCCCTTCTTCCCAGGCTTAACTTCACTCCCAAATTCTCTACCTCCTCCCCTGCAGCGGTGCAGGGGGTCAGGGAATGGGAGTTGGGGTCAGTTCATCACACGTTGTCTCTGCTGCTTCATCCTCTGCAGGGGGAGGACTCCTCACACTCTTCCCCTGTTCTACCATGGGGTCCCTCCCACCAAAGACAGTCCCCCACAAACTTTTCCAGTGTGGGTCCTTCCCATGGGCTGCAGTTCTTCACGAACTGCTCCAGTGTTCAGTCCTTCAGTCACAGACTGCTCCAGCGTGGGTCCCCCACGGGGTCACCAGTCCTGCCAGAAAACCTGCTCCAGCCTGGGCTCCTCTCTCCACGGGGCCACAGGTCCTGCCAGGAGCCTGCTCCAGCGCGGGCTTCCCACGGGGTCCCAGCCTCCTTCGGGCATCCCCCTGCTCCGGCGTGGGGTCCTCTCTCCCCGGGCTGCAGGTGGAGATCTGCTCCCCCGTGGACCTCCCTGCACTGGGGGGGGACAGCCTGCCTCACCATGGTCTTCATCACCACGAGCTGCAGGGGAATCTCTGCTCCGGCGCCTGGAGCATCTCCTCCTCCTTCTGCACTGACCTGGGGGCCTGCAGGGCTGGGGCTCTCACATATTCTCACTCCTCTCTCTGGCTGTTGTGCAGCATTAATTAACCTTTCTTCAATATGTTATCAGCACCATTGCTCAGCTTGGCCAGCAGCAGGTCCATCTTGGAGCTGGCTGGCACTAGCTCTATTGGACATTGGGGAAGTTTCTAGCATCTTCTCACAGAAATCACTCCTGTAGCCTCCCTTCTAGCAAAACCTTGCCATGTAAATCCAACACACCTACACAGCTACAGATATGTGCATGTCTGTCTGATTATTCTCTGGGGTAGTTCTTTGGACTGTATCTTTGTTGTCACTTTTGATTTTGTTGCAGGATGCTATTTGGGGTATTGCTTCTTCATTTTCAGTTACACTCAGTTCTACACTTACTCTGAGTAAATGAAAGCTGCTGTATTCACTGATCTCAGTAAAATTCAATATAGCATGTATCATTATTTTCTATTTGTATTGCTCTTAAGTCTAATAACACAAAGCTTGGGCCTGATATAGTGAGGCACTGGAAAAAATTTTAATATAGTTCTTGCATCCTAATAGAGGCAAGGAACAAAAGTCCTGTAATACGAAGAGATGGGTCACCTAAAATGTGAGAATCAGAAGAGTTATGAAAGATGAAGCACTAGAGGGCAGAGATTAATGGCTGAATTTTCAGAAGGCTGTAAATTCTCTCTTTGGGACCTGAATGAAGTGGCAGGGCTATTTAAAACTGTTGAGAACTGACTGACTTTAAAGCTTTAAGTGACATACTAACATCAAGCCAGAAATCAATAGTAAACTAAGGAGCTGAATTCAGATTTTCTGACTCCTGGATAAATAACTACCTATAAATTCTGTGGGCAGAATTGAAGTCTTTGGCAAAACCCCTATTATCTTCAATGGGAAAGTCTTAATTCTCAGTTTTTCCATGTCTCTTGTAAAATACATCACAAATATCCCAGATATGGTGTATATAAGAGAAGAAAAAGAATCATTCTTGGAAGGCAGCCTGTGCCTTACATTGCAAAATCCATCGCATTGAGAGCACTGCGGTAGTGAACAACTCGCATTCATATTAATGGAATATTAAGTTTAAAGTTGCTCTCTGCCTCCCTGCCTGTGTTTCTCCCTCCTGTATGTCCATCAGGAAGCCACAGTGAGCATATAGGTAGTATTCTCAACAACAGCAATATACCAAACAGTATTTAATCTTATAGCTTTTACTTACCTCTGTTGTGGAATATGGTTTATTCTGGGTAATGCACAGTAACTTTGTGGTCTGTCAAAAAGCTAAGAAATTTCTTGTGATGGAGAATAAAATTGGTTCACTGGCAAAAAGCAGTTTTACTTCTCCATCCCAGAAAACTTCAAAATGTCATATTTTACTGAGAGAAGAAAAACATGAGAAAGGGGAAAACTGAATAGAAAACAAATATAGGACATCTTTGTCATGAAGATAAGAAAGAAGAAGAAGAATTTATCTTAAAGGAAGAACAGGGTGAAAAGAAACTTCACCTTCTTTCCCCAAAAGCATCAGACACTCTTGAGAAAAAAAAAAAAAAAAAAAGCAAGCAGCAGTCCAGGAACCCTGAGCCCTTGCTGCTGTCTGGTGAAGTCAACCCCAGACGGAGGCAGGGAAGAGCTGCAGCCTGTGCTGGGGGTTTGATGGGGACTTGCTATGGGCCAACCCATGCGGTCACTTTTGCAGCAGTTAGAGAAGTTGTGGGCATGGGCAAAAATGCCTCTGAGTGGTTTGGTGATGGTTTATGCATTTATTAGAGTAATCCATGGCAAGTGTCCTGGGGCCAAGTCACCGGTCACCTCTAGCTCCTAGCAAGTCTCTGTTTCCAGCCCTGGAGTGGGTACAGACAGAATGGGGATGAGGGAGTTAAAATCTCCCTGATTGTAGCTGTTGCTAAATCCATGCTGTTAGGATATGTTGGTGGTTCAAATGCCATTAAAATCTCTCCGAGCATCTGTAGAGTAAACCAGTCCCCATATTTGGTGTCTGGCAGGTACCTTTTCTGGGGTCAGGCTGACAGGGACCACTGTGTGGGTTTTGCCTTTATTCATAGCGCAGGATGTGCTGCCCTTTCCCACCAGCGTTCACTAACATTGCCTAATTACTCCCTGATACTGGACGGATTGCACTGTCTGTGCTTTCAATCTTGCCTGCTTTTTTTGTTGCACATCACAGCTGGTGGCTTTTGGTATTAGGTCATATGTTCTTTGGAGGGGCTGGGGAGTGCTTCGCCAGCAGCTCTGCGCGGGGACGCGGAGGGTAGCTCTGCTGTGGATCACCCTTGCTTAAGCATCTCTGTCAAGGCTGTCAGTGATGGTAAGGTGGGCAGCTTTGGCGATCCCTTGGTGCTGTGGGGACAAGCAATGCAACGATTGTTCCTGACTGAAAAAGGCTTATGGGTAAAATATCAGGTGAGGTATGGCTGCAACCTAGAGATGAGAGACTCAGAGGAATAGCATCGTCTGCATAGCCAGTGTGCTGAGAACAGGCAGAACAAAACAGCTTCTTGAGAGTTTATAATGATATTTAAAAATGTCTTTTTCTGGTAGGGAGAATATTCTTACCACCCAATGCTTTTAGTCGAGACTTTGTTAGTGTTGCACAGCCTACCATTAGCTTAAAAAAAAAGTGTTGCACACCCTTCCGCCCTAGGTGAAGTACTGTGCAAGCTCCAAAACAACCTCCCTGCATCTTTGGACTTCAGCCTTTCTTTGTTCTTCCTCAAATTACTGTTGCTGTAAAAATTAATGTTGATTTCATCTAGTGATGTCAGATAAACCTGAAGTGTGATTTTCAAATTATGTGAATTGGTGTGATTTAGAAGCTAGTGTGCTAGTTTAAACTCACTGTCCCTAAAATTTCAGCTCTCATTGAGCAGACTTTTCTTACTGGTAAAGGCATTCTGCAATGTCTAGCACAGCCTTCATTGTCATTCCAGTCAGTAATAAGAAAAGTTTCAACATCATTATTTCATTGGCCTCTGGTATCTTATATTTTATTTCTGAGAGTTTATTGATGTCTTCAAGTTGCAGTCATGTCTCCTAGACAATTCACACTTTCAGATCAAATGGCACTCTATTCATGGCAAAGTGATTATCATATTTTTACTAGTCTTTGCATCTGAAATCTTGCTGCTGTGATCATCTTACGTTAGAGTCTAATAAATCTTCTTCTGATAAATTATTCTTTTTTCAAAAAAATTAATCCACAATAAATACTAATTTAGCTGTGCCTAAGATTGAAAACCAGGAAACATGAAAAAGGGAATTCAAAAAAAGGCAATTATCCATTTAACTGTGCTAGTTTTATAGTTCATCAGTCATGATATGAGCTTCACTCTTTCTTGAAACATCTCGCATCTGACTTGTGCATTCTCAGAGATCTTTCTCTTTTGAGAAAAATATCTGGAGTGAACAGGAGAGACAACTGTCAGAGAGGAGCTTGTAGTACTGTCTTTACGGAAGTTTATACAAATGAGCTGCACCTATGTCCTTCCACTGTGATAAGCTGGAGTAGTGTCCTGGAGAATCTGCACCATCCTCGGCATCCTCAGGCTGTCCTTGGGGCAGGGACCGAGCTCACTCGTAGAGGACAAACAGAGGTGGGAATAAGATGTAGTTGTGTACTGTGAATTAGGACTTGCAAGAAGTGGTTAGGTGCATTCCTACTCGCTCTTTGAAGCCCAAGACCTCCTTTGTGTAGGACGTTTGACATAGCAGGTTTTACTCATGGAAGCACCAAGGCTGTAGCTGCCAATCCAGCTTGCACTGGCATCCCAAGATGCTGAAACCCGCTGGTTTCAGTGAGGTGGGACTCGCCAATGTGCAGTTTGGTGCCAGTGCACACAATGCTGACTACTGTATTCTTCCGTCAGCGATCTACTTTTGCTGTGTTTTTTATCCACGTTGCTGCTCCCTCTTTGCTCTGCCTCCTTTTTTTCCAGCAGGGCTCATATTCAGCTGCCCCTGCAGAAGTTACCAAGAGAGACTCAAGCTGTCGAAACCTCAAGACTCTCTAATAGTTTTTTATTGTCTTACATAACATACACATAATTACACATGATGATATAGGTAAGAATTTAATTACACCTTATTGAATTGATTTGCCATGTAAGCCTGAACTATAGTATAATGCAAATTACATAGGAAAACATATTTGCTTCCCAGTATTTTAAAGGGGATTTCAGGGCAAACAGAAAAAAAATCAAGCGCACAGAAGGGTGCGATGCATCTCACTTAGTTTATCTTCCGGGCAGTGCAGATGTCTGTGCTTAAGCTGTCACCTTGGGCCCTCTTTTTAACTGTGATGAGTAAAAGATGTTTTTAAATCAGGATTCTTCTTTACTTTTTTAAAGGTCTCTTCATCGGCTATAAAGGGATCCCAAGGTGTTCTGCTTAAATACAGGCACCTGCAGTTTCAGGTTACCTTCCACTCTAAACTACTCAAGCCAGATGTAAGCATTTCTGACAAAAAAAAAAAAAGGAAAGATGGGGCTGGCATTTGTTTCTCTTGCCTAGTCCAATTTCTTAGACAATGCCTTTTTAAAAGGCTTTTCTTCAGTCACAAATAGAAGGTTTTGAGGCTGTTTCAATTCTCCTTCTCCCTGTCAGAGGACTCCTCTCATCTGTGTCTCAAGAGTGGGACATGTGAGCTGCTGACGATGGCTTCGCCGGTGGACAGATGTATGGACAAAGATCACAAGAATGGCTTTCTGCTGGTATATGTGAGTGCCTGACCTAAAGCCAAGTGGCATGTGAATAGAAATCCTCCTAATATCATCACTGAGATTTAAATTAGGCTCACTGTCTTGCTGACCTACAGGAGACTAAAAGTGATGATTATCTATAAATAGTCTTTAGCCGTGTTGAGTATATGTGTGACTGTCCATAATACATATACAAAATGCATGTATCATCAGGGAAGAGGCAATATGGATGGCTAATCCACTGACAATTTCTTTCTAGAAATCTGGGTTCAGATACCACCTCTCCATAGACGTGGCAAAGGATGTATGTGACAAAACTCTCCTGTCTGCTTAGCATGGTGAGAAACACAATACATCTGGTATATATTTAAAGAGGATATTGGGAAGATGATTCAGTGATTAGAAAAATGAATTCTAATGAGACTTAATAGTTCTGTACTGAGGATCCCCAGGGATGCTCTAGCAAGAGGTGGCAACTCTATACCCGCAGTGAAGAGGACAACATTGGAAACGGGGCATTAATGCCCTCATTCCATTACTGTTACTGGGCAACCACAAGTGTTGTAATAAAAGTGGAAAAATAAGTAGGCAAATAAATTTCACTTTTAATTGCACTCTCTCTAGAAAGATACTTACATTTACTTCACTCTTATTAATAACATTGCCAAAAATGTGTGTCCTACAATGTCTTGTCATGTGAGGTTGATGAACCTAATATGTCCTTTTCCTCTCTAAATTCTCTCCAGCATTGGAATCAACATCAGGGGTTTTATTTACATTTCTGTAGCTTTTTTATTTTAAAATCTTGCTCACTAACTTAGTCAATTAGTGGATGTCATTGTACATCAAGGCCAAGGAGATGCGTTTTTAAAAGGCAACTTACTTACAAAATCATTAACCCTCTTACCTTCTTGTTGCAGCTTAAATAATCACATATCTTCACTGCACATTCATTTAGACAACAATAAATTTCCCAAAGAAAAGCTTAACAATGGCATATTGCCAAACTAACTGTTTGGCCAAGTACAGGAACAAGATGGACAAGCCAAATAATCATCCTAGAACACACTGGTCCCAAAGAGGGCTCTGTGTTTACAGGGACCTGCATCTTCCAAAGGTAATTTAGAAATGTTTCCTATTGTGTATCTCAATAGAAAATAAAATGTAGTTTCTAATTTACTTTCCACAAATAAGAGTCTTAAAATACTGACGAGCGCTGTAAATGCCATCTGCTTGAGATGTGCCCTGTATATAGTGATAATATGGGAAACTTCTTCCAGAAAGTTCTAAAATCTTATATGTTAATCCAAAGTCAATGGAGCTCCTTTTGCAGAAAGTGTTTGGTTTGGTTTTGGGTTTTTTTCTGTCTCCCCAAAATGTGTTATTGTGTCAAAATTTTTTTCTAATTAAATAATACTTGAGAGAACAGAAAAGTAACAAGAAAATTGGCACACACCACACCCTAGTGTGAGCAGGAGAATAGGGATTCAATTTACTAATGAGCCCATCACAGTGTTCTTTCTGCAAGGGCTTAGGAAGTACCTCATTGCTTCCAAAAAAGTTTGGAATTTTTAGTGCAAATCTCAGCTGTGGAAAACCTGCATGAAGGTTCTGTAACATTATATTGCTATGCACCTGGAAACCAGATAACTCTTCTACGCTAATCCCTCTTTATAGATAGGGCTGGGCTCGTAGCTTGGTACACAGGGTGACGGGACAAACTTTGTCTCAGCAGCCTTCTTAAATATTCCTGACTGTCCCTATTCTTGCAAAACTACATCTCTGATAAAGCAAAAAACCTTCTTGCATTCATCTTTCCTCCCTTCCAAGCATTCCAAAGCCCTGACGCACTCACGTCTCTTTTCTGTGGTGATTTTGCTGTGCCTCTTTAGTCATTCTGTGCTTATTCCACATATTTATGGCATTCTGAATCCAGGTTTGGATAGCCTTCACTGTGCAAAATACAGATTTTATATGTACAGTGTAAACATACCCCTTGCTTTCTTCCCACACTCATTACTTATTTGTAGTAAGCTATATGATAACCCTAAGCATTAACAAGCACACTTGGGTGCAACTATACAGAATATTATACCCATATAAGTAGGTGGTACTAATTCTGCAAATCTTACCATGTAAATAGAATATAGGAAGGATGAAAAAAGAAATAATAAAGTGGAGCGAAGAGATGAACTGACAGGTCATACAGCAGCAGTGGTACCAGCACAGGAAACAATTGCCAGAAGCTGTGGTTCCTGCTCTGCTCCACTGGTTGCAGCTGGCTCCTCCTGATTTAATTCCTTGAATATCACAAGTGTTCATCTGTTGTCTCTAGTTGTGCCACTTTTATACATAGAAAACATGTCACAGGCGCAGGAGAAGATGTTTACTTGAAACTGGGCCAAGCATAATGCTGTGTTTAGGTAAATCTAGCTCAACTTCTGTCACTGAATTTATTTTTTTTTAAAGATTTTGCAGGTTTGAAACAGGTATGAATTTTAATAGTAATCCCAAAGAGATTTGGGTTAAAATGTGGTGTGATCAGGTATGAGAGCAGAGCTTGGTCTGCTGTCTTCAGCTGCTGTAGGGAAGGAAAGAATTTGGTGCCTATTGCTCAGATTGGCACTTAAAAGACTAATAAACATTGCCAGTAACATACATTTGGCCTGAGGATGTAACAGGTCTTCAGAAACACTGTTAATTAGTCTCACAGCATCCTTCTGTGTAGTCAGTGCAAGCTTTCACTATGCTTATTTTACAAAATAGGGTGAAACACAGAGGGCTAACTTCTTACTCCAAGACCGTTCAAATCAGTGGCAGAGAAGGAAATTGCATTGACTCTGCCCTTGCCTAACGTGCGGGCCCTGGGGGCACCACTGGGCCTCACCGGTCCTGACCAGCCTGACGTGGGGCTCCCCTCACACCTGCCCGCAGGTGCAGGACCCCATTGCAGCTCAGCCTGGGGCCCCCAGTTTGGGCTAGAGCTGCGGTGTAAGTCTGCCCGTCTCCAGCTCCGCTGCTCTTCTGGATGGACCTCTTTGATGCTGTCTCCAGCCCTCCCTCCGGCCCCATCTCATTTTGCTCCTGACTTGGCTCCCTGGAGGGACACCAGCCCTGGTTTATTGCTTGCCACGTCTGGGGCCACCAAAGGACCCTGTTACCAGTCCCTGGCTGTCTGCCACGTTCAGGTCCCTCAGGACTTCACCTGGTCAGTGAGGGCATGGCCTCTGCTGGGGTGACCCTCAGCACTGGGGTGACCCACAGCTCTTGCCTTCCCTTCCCTTTGGCAGCAGCTGGCCTTCCCTGTGCCCAGATGCCTAAATCCCATTTTTTTCCTCATCTCTTTCCAATTGTACCATGCTGTTAGAATAAATTGTTTTTAAAAGAGATTTTGCACGTGGAGTGTGAAATTATTGAAATATATGGGAAAATAATGGATTTGCTAAAGCAGTGCAGGCTTGCATTATATTATGCTTGATTTTTTTTTTTACTTCAAATTTCTTCTGTGCTAGAAAGCTTTAAATTTTATTTAAGACATCCATTATTTGTTTTTAAGATTTTCCAGACAGATAGCCTATAGTGTAACCAAGGAAGCCAATATCACCACAGTTATTGAAGATGGGGGTGTTGGCTATGGAGTCAGTATCTTCCAGTATTTCTGAGTATTTCTCCTGCAGTCTTATCCTGGAGGACACTTCCAGTGGCTTGACTGATAGAGATGTTGCTTGGTTCCTCAGCAATAGCTTGAAGGCAGCTCATTGAGGAAGACCGACTATCCACATATGGATTCTTCACTCCAAGGCATATTCTATTGCAGCGTCCTGGCACAGAGGGCTCAGTCAGAGGCGCTGGATGGAGAGTTGTACGTGGACCTGAAAAGACCATGATATCCATGAAGCACTTCTGCCTGAAAGGGATTTAGCACAGGCTCTAAATAGTCAGGGCAAAAGGAATCTGTAATTCTTTTAACAGAGAAATAGATCCTAAACATGAAAATTCATCACTGAACAGCCACAGTAATGCTTTGTGTGTTGCAAAGGCATTGCCCTAGTGCTATGAATGTTTATTTTGGTGTGAAAATGGAGCAATTTCTATGATATTTGAGAAAACAACTCAATCCATGGGCAAAAAGAGGCCACTGCTTAGTCTATGGTAGGGGGAAGGGAGTTGGAAGCTGGATGACAAATGGATTTGACTGGGAAATGATTTTTTTATTTTTTCCAGGAAAGCTTTAACTTTAAATACCGAGGAGATTAATCTTTACTGTCAGTTTTCTTTGAAAAGTTTTAGCTTTTCATTAAAGAGAAGAAATATTTTGTCAGAATTGCAATTCCATTTCTGAAGGCATTTTCTGTTGGGAAGACTGATAGGAAATTTTTGACTGTCTTCATAACAGTTACCATGTTCTTTAATGAAATTAAGCCTCTGGTGAACACAAAGGAAATGTTTTCTGCCAAAAAAATTCATTTGTAAATAAAAAAAGAAAGTTCAGTTCAAGGTATTTTTGTGAATCTGTCCTATTTTCACAGATGTGGAGGAATAGCTGTGAGAAGAAAAAAATGCTTGACACAAAACCAGAATGTAAGTATTTATGCTTGCTGTTGAATTACATGAATCCTCTCAGTCAGCAAACACTGCCTGTTGCAGGAGGGAAAACCTGAGATTTGGAGTAATGTAGAGCATGAGTGTGATAGTCTCATGCGTTCCAAGAATCCTGTTGAAAACAAAGGGAATACCAAGAATGGGACCATCTGCAGGTGTCGTCTAAAGTAGCAAAGAACAAACCTAATGACTTTTGAGTTTTCTGCCCTGAGATCCCATATTCTGCTTCCTGTGTACTCCTGTGAAGTGTGAGCAAGATTTTTAGAAAAACAACTCAGTGCAGAGCAGCACTGTATTATTTATTAATGTACTCACCTTATAAAAAGATGAAGCCAAAACAATGAGAGTATTCTCTAGGTTAAGCCTGAAAATTCCCTTTTCAAAAAAAAAAAAAAGCCCCCAAAATAAATTAAAAGAAAATGAAGCAAGAGCACTAAGGTGCTCTAGGGAAAGTTTCCTAGGTCCATTACCACACATGTTTCAAGGCCTTAAAGGAAACAAGGCCTTGTTGATGTGCATGGAATAGCTAGAGAAAATATGCCCACTTGTGCCTTATTGCATAATTAAATGCTATATAAATTACTGATGTACCACAATGGCACACAGGAGTATTATAGGAAACCATCGGTTCAAACCAGCTGTCTCCTTCTACAGATTAGCTGATGTTTTCACCTCCTAGAAGGAAGCTAAATGATGTATGAATAAGAGAAGGAGCAGACAGCCAAAAGCAATACAATTAGTATTTTGCTGCTGCATTTTTTAAAACAAAATTGCCATGGATAGTGCTGCTTGAGGGGAAAAGTTTATTTTGGAAACTCAGTCTCAATGAGGGGATATTTTGCAGTTAAAGATTATATTTTTCAGTTGAGTTTCTACAAACAGTCATAAAGATCAGTGGGATCCACCTATTTATGCCTTTAATGAGTCTCATCAACTCAGTTTAAATGAGTGTAAAAGCTTTATGTTAATTTAGGATTCGGAAGAGATGTATCTGTTTATAGTGGATTAAGAAGCATAGAGTGGTTACAATGACTGGTCCAAGATGACTCAGAGAGTCAGACTGATCTGCCCAAGAAAAATACAGACACTCCCTTTAAGTCATTAAAACAAACAAACAAAATCCTCCTGGTATATAGATCTATGACTGTCGCATCCACAGAAGATGAAAACTGTGGTAGGAGAACCATCAATTTCCACAACTCTATTATTATAATTGAAAGGAACTTGATTTATTATGCTGATGTTGAATTCAGATTCTGGGCTTTCCGGCAGTGAGACCTGCACCCACTTTGAGTTCTTGTCGGCAAGTCAAGTCTGAAATAGTGTGTACCAGGAGGGAACGCAGCACGGCGGCCACCTCGGTGCCAGCTCAGATGCTTGACTTCAAGTTGCATGTTAGACATTGCTGGATCCAAACCCTTCCTTTTCCTTAGAAAACCTCAGCCTGAGAAAAGTCTCAGGGGTCACAGTCTTCACCTGAATTTGGCTTTTTTCTGTCCTTCTGCTGGAAATTATTTGACTTCTGAGAAAGACGGGGATGGGCAAGAAAGTGTAATTAGTTATGGTAATTTGCACTCAGCTAACTGTCCTCGTAAACGATTTGCTAACACATATCTTGCTGCCCTCCACAGGATACAATCAGAATTGTCTATTTGTTATCCATGGACTCTGACATTAATAGTCAAGAGATTCAGATCACAGTATGATTTCTTTTTGCCTTAAGTTTGTCATAGGAAAACTTAAATTTTTATACAATTTTTTGTAAGGAAATAAAAATGAAGCATTTCTTTTCAGATTGCTTTTAGACAAAATGTCCTTCTAATGGCTAAATACATCAAAAAAAGTCAATGTTTCTGAAGCATTGACTTTTGAATCAGTTACAGACAATGGAATGCATTTCTCTGTAGCATAGTTCCTTTGGGGATCTCTGTTATCAGGGATCTGTTTTGTTTACTTCTAGGTATAGGTCTCTGGAGACTCATAGATAATGTGTTGATTTTTGTCTGACTAGCTATGAGATTTATCAAGGGCACTGGAGATATTTTGATGGTAGCCCAGGGAATATGGTCAGGGGAGGCAATGAAGACAGATGAACAGCTTATACAAGGCAATAGCTGAAAAAAACTTACCAAAATTGACTTCTAACAGTGATTTACGTGTGTCCTATGAAACAAACAGTATGTGTCAATATCGTGGATTTCAAAATGTGTTATTTTGATTATGCACATCAAAATAAAAAGTCAACATTTCCAAATTCATTCAGTCAAAAAAAAAAAAAAAACCAAAAGGACAGCTTTGTATTGTTTTTTATAAAGCCAAATGTGGAAATGACAGAATTTCCCTAAACTGTTCAGATCTTTCTTTGTTTTACTCCTCTCTGTAACAGATGCTGACAGTACACATTGAAGGGGACAGATATTTGGCTTTCAGCACTAAAAGTGTGGGGATCTACCCCTAGACTAACAAACACCTTTGAATACTTACTGTGCTTGCTGTGGCCATCTGTCAGTGATACCCAAAATATTCTTTCCATTTAGATATTTTTTAAAAATCCCATCCTTTTCTGAAAAGAAATACTCATTTTCTGCCTTTGTTCTCTCACTGTATTTCAAAATGGACAAAGTACATGATATAATAAAGACCAGAGGGTCCTTCTAGATGACAGATTCTGTATGACTGCACATGTTTACAAACAGTGGTTGGATTCTATTAAAAAATGTCAAGTTGCTGATATTATATTAGGTTTGGAGCAGTAATGGTTAATTCAGTGGGCTAAACTTTGTTTTCCATCACTGCTTATTGAGGCAGACATTTTTCCGGGGTAGGGGGGCAACAAAATGTTTCCTTCCTTTTTAGTCAGTTTTTTGCTTTTCTCTTTTTTTTTTCTACAAAACATTTGAAAAAGTCCCAGTCCCCCAGCTCAGATTTTGAAATTAGCTCCCTTGGAATCAAATATGGTTGAGATCATTTCCTTTCCTGAGGAGACTGGGGAAGAGGACATTTGGTAATAAAAATGTAGAGATTTTTCTTCCTTTGGAGCTCCTATCATGGGACACCTGAACGAGCTGGTGACTACTTTTTTCAGGGATTCTAGCATTATGCTGTGCTTGTGCAAAAAGGCAGTAAAGTCCAGTTCCCTGTGATAATAATTAGAAAATCACTATGACAGTTAGAAATAATTGTGTTTGTAAAGTTATCAGATTCTAAAGCTGGTGACATTTCTGCTCACTCTCCTTTATGTTTATCACGAAATCATATTTGAGTCAGTTGTTTGCTCTCAAAGGCGAAATAATTATAAGAACTTAATTTCAGGGGCAGAGAGGAAAAGTGAAAATGAAATGTTAAGCAAAAGTAGCAGCATTTATTTATTGTAATTCTAACTCCCCCCTCCCTCCACTTTTTTTGCAGCCTGTGATTTGGGAGAAAGGGGGACTGATTCATGTTCTTCAAGGTGGTTGGCGATATGATCACCGCAGAGTGCCAGACCTTCAAAGCCCATGCACAAGAGGGAAAATGTGAGTAATTCAGTGGTGTTTACTCTCACTCCGAACACTCCACATCCCCCAGGACTGCAGCAGTGCTGAGCAGCCAGAGGGTTTCATGAATCAGTGGCTCATTCAACTGGAGCACAAAGAAAATAAGCAGAGATGAAACCGAGATAATAGTGGCGTTTCCACGTGTACGTCAGGAGGAAAACGAATTGTCCACAGATGGGTGCAGGAGAGATTTCCGAGGATGGTAGGGGTGCAAAGGCACCAAGGTCACCGGAGCGAAAGGGCGGGCAGTGAAGGTAACATCCCGACGGGAGTTTGATCTCGCAGGGGCAGGACTGGAGGAGGGCAGAGCCTTAGCTGCTGGATTTGGGAGGCTGCAGGCAGCAAGCCTCGCTCTCTGGCAGCATGACCAAGATGAAATTTCAGCAACACCCGTGAAGGCTTTGAGCCACCAGAGGGTAAAATAGTGATCTGTTGCTGATTAAGGGGAGCTGAGGAATTATACAGCATCAGCTCATGCATGACCTCCTGGATGAAATGGGTGGCCTTCTCCTTAGGTGAGTTCATAGTAAATATTTTGCTAATATTTTAAATATTTTTTACTCCTACGGAAGGGAGTAATAACATTATTTCATGCCATAAATAGTAAAAGTGTCCCTTGAAGATGATAAAATCCACTTGAGGGCTGTTTCTTGCAGCCTTCTGTGCACAATTTTCCCTGACTTCATAGCTTGCAAAAAAGGGTTGTTGTTAATTGATTCACTAATAGTTTGATAATGAAGCTGTCTGTCATGACTGGGTGTTGTTTCGGTATTTGACAATGCAGCATTAATTCCCACCACCGTATTCTTGGGAAAAACTGTGACAGAAAACTGCCTCTCCCCTCTCCTGTGACTTTTGCCTCCTCACGTGTCAGGTGGTGATGAGAATTTTTTTGCATTCAAGGTAGGATGCTAATTTGGTCGTTCTCATATTCACATTTTAGTTAGCATTTTGGTAAAAATAACGTCAGCTTTCCATCAACAATGACTTTGCTGCAGTGCCTTTGTGCTGCCATTTTTGTAGTGTAGCACATGTGACAAAAGCTTTCAAATGTAGTGAAAGTCCTGCATGAAGAAACAAGCCAGATATTTCTCAGTTTCTCACCCAATGAAGAAAGGAAGAACTTTTCTTCAATCTGCTTTATGAAGATTTTTTTGACTTTTTTTTTTTTTTTCAAGTCAGTTACTTTCCATAGGGTTTTCAAAGGAGAAGGCGGAGGGTTTGAATCTTTGTCACTTTTCAAAATATTCATTTAGGTTGGAAACTTTTGGAAGGAGGCACATATTTTTTTCTATGCTGTTTACACAATGTAATCCAATGTAGAAAACCCACCCTGGCCAGTGAAACTCCAATCTCTGATCAAGCTCCTTATTACTGTAGTAGAGATACTGACCCAGTCAATGTCAGAATCACACTCACCGCTCCTGCAGATGCACTCATCCAGGACCATATTCCTGTGGCGGTAATATAAAGTTTCTTTTTTTCATGTGCTTAGCATTTTATAACTTTTTTTATATAAAAAACCCCCACAACAAAAACAAAACAACAAAACCAAACCCACAACAAAATACGGGATCAATGATAACTTCAGAATTGAGGTCATTTTGAAATCACATCTATCCAGTAAATGTCAATAATGCTACAACAATTTAATCTTTTCAAATGGAACCACTAAACATGTATCACTGTATTGCAGCAGAAAAAAAAATGTTATCTAAGAGTAAATATTAGCTGAGGCTTACATACATAATACTTGTGACATGGGGAACATACCTTACCGCTTAATATTTCCTATCAAATTTAATTTGTGTTTGATTAGTAGCTAACTCGGGTATAATGAATTAGTAACATACTGTTCCCTCTGTCAGGTGGTAAATATAATGTTTGGCAATAAGTTACCTGAATGGTGTTATACTAAATTAAATTCCTGTATTGCCATTTTTACTAAGTAACCATAAAATGTTACTGGTTTACATTCTGCTGGGTTCAGATACATCTTAATGTTAGCAAATATGATTTTGTGCTCTGCATCAGTCCCTCGGGGATTTTTTTCTGATGTCTTAAGAAAATCAAGCTAATCCAAAATTACGACTTTATGTGGACAAAAGGGCAGAGCACTGAATTCAGAGGACCTAAGATCTGCTTCTGTAGGACCTAAATGACTTCCCCTCCTCATGTGTAAAAGAGAAGCAAAGATTTATCCTGTAAAACACTTCCAGATTCATGGAACAGCTGTTGATAGGCAGGTTGTAGCAAAAGCCTTTTCAAACAAAATGCTCCCGAACTGCTCTCAAGGCCAGGAGAAGGAATTCCAGCACCCCAGAGGCAGAGGCGCATCCTCTCTAAAACTGCACCTGAATGACATAAAAAAAATACTGGGACAGGATAGGATGGGATGTGTGAAGTCAGGTGGGCACAAAGCCTCATCCCCTGTGTGCTAAAAAAAATTAAAGACAAAACCATAAATCTGCTTTTCAGTGGCTTCGTTCTTAGTACAAAATGTAGAGCAGTCAGTTGAAATCTCCTTAACGCATCTCTCTGGTGAGAAAAAAAACCCCCACATGGTGTTTTTGGCACTGGCTGCCACCAGCACCGTCTTTCGGGTGTAAATGGCGTACCTTTTAGTTAGCCACCCTTGGCGCTGTGCAGTCATACATCACAGCCATGGCAGTGGTGCTACAGTCTGGCCATACTTTTAAAAACACGGGGCTTGCTGGAAAGGGGCTGCGGAAAAGTAGCAGCAGATTTCTGCCCGCTATGTGCTCAGGGTCCTGTTTGCTGCTGCTGAGACAAGGTAGGTGGGGAAGCAAAGGGAAGAATAAGTTTACAGTTTCTTCCCTTAGCCCTGCAAAGCCCGGGAGGAAGATGGTTGCTTCCCTCCCCACGTGTGACCAGCCCACTCATCAGCTTGTGCCCATCCCTCAGGGAACTGGCCCAGCTGAGTGTGGAGTTGTGCTGGGGTTGCAGAGGGTATGATACGGTGATAGCAGTGTTTCTCAGGGGTCATTGCAAACAGGAATACTCATAAGGGGAGGAATATAGCTTGATAGCTGGTCTCCAGCAAAGTCCACTGGGCTGTCGGGTGGCACTAAGCCCAAAGACGTAATACGCTGTTGAGAGATGGAGAATTTAGGAGTCCCGATGTCATTGTTTTTGATGTCATTAATCAGGATATGCAAGTACTCTAAGGGACAATTAAGTTCACCTAGTTTGAGCCCTTCAAGTGTTAGGCATCCAGACTAGGATGGGCTCCTGCTTAGGATGTTGGAAGAATATTGTGCACCTCCAGAGAATGGCTCAAGCCAACCTAAGACAGACAAGACACGAAGACAGGATGACTCTGTTTTACATGGGGGGTCTTGTGTATCTCTTTTGCCCAATGAGGGCCTGTGGGTAACTGGTTTAGACAACATGACTCAGCTCCAGCCTTTTGTGGTTGAAGCTAGAGGAGATGAATTTCCCCTTAGGTAACCAGAATTTAGCCAAGAAGGCAAATATGATAAAGGGTTGCTTTATCCTGAAGTTCCCAACTAGAGAAGTCTGATCTGAATAACTAACTGCTAATGGAGATCTTCACATGCTAATTAGTGATGTTTCTCTCCCTGAACAGAGTGTACATTATTGAATGCTCAGTTTTTCTGACCTTATCCAGAAAGAAAGCCTTTGGTAATAGGCTGTAATATACCTATTAAGTCTCTTCTCAGGATGATCTACGGCATGATTTTTAAGCCATTAATTTAGCTGTCATATCTCTTGAAAGCGTAATATAAATCTAGACAGGAAAAAATAGAGTAGGGATTGACTGGTAGAGGCTAGCTAGAGAAATAACAGCCTGAATTTGAGACAGTAGGAAGGCTTTGTCATCCTCCTGCCGGATGAGGGGAGGGGATGACTCTGCTGTGAAGCTGTGCAAGAGAAGAAAGTAAGAGTGCAAGGCAAGACCCTGGGGAAAAGGGGGAGAAGGCTGTGCGAGGCATGTGGGAAATGCCCGTCAGAGAGTGTGAGTCTGGCTGCCCAGGTGCCCCACAGCCTCACAGACCAATGCATCCAGACGTGTCACCACGAGGCGAGAAGGTTGTGTGGAGCTGAAACTGTGCGATTGTCGGCATCGGGGTAACTGCTGCCAGGGAGTGGCAACAGTCTTCACTTCTGTTTCATTGTCCATTTGTTTCCTCCCTTCTGTTTTTAATTTTAGGATACTGCTCTTTTCCTGATCCATCAATAGGCAGCACAGAACCCCAAATCTTTGTGGGTCAACAATTGTGCAGCAGCATAGAAGTTACTGTAGTTTTAATAACCTTAAGCTGAGAGTCAGCCACAAAGAGCAGATTAACAAGTTCTGGAGTGTCAGCTCTGCAAAAGATTTTGCTAGGAGAAGTTTGAGCAGATGAGAATACAAGTTTGGGTGAAGCCTCTTGACTGGAAAATCTGAAGATGAATAACTGTTAAAACTCAGCACACAGCAAACAGTTTGTTATAACAGGAGTTTATTTTGACTGCTTGTTTGCCTTAGGCTGCCTAATGGGATTTTCTTGGTAAGAGATAAGAATTAAGCGAAATAATTCACTCCTAATGAGCTACATGTAATTGCAGAAATAAGTGGATTACAGTGAGATTGCTTCATGTTGGAGAAGTAAAGAATTCCCATTTCATCCTTCCTGACAGATTAGAAGACTAAAGTCAATCCAAAATGGCTTTTAGATGCCTAAACTTTCACTGACTTCACTGGGAGTATGTGTGGGAGAGCAGAAATTAGATGACAAACACCTATTCAGTTCCTGACTTAACAGTTTAAAGGAATTATTTCAGTTCTTGTTTGGAGAAGGTGATTTCATACAGACTTTTCTATTATGGCCTTCACCACACTGTCAGAAGCAGCTCCTGAGTAAGAATATGCTTATTTTTAGAATAAAGGGGCAAAACCAGATTAAGGTTGGGAACTTTGTTGTAAAGCTGTGGTGTGACAAACCACGTTTTCTTTTGGCAGAGACAGGCTTGTGCCCTGGACGCTTCAGGTGATCTGGATGTGCTCCACAGCCCTGATGTTTCGGGGGTGCGTCGGGTTCCCCAGGCAGTTGCTCCTGACCACTAGATGCATTTAGCCCCTTGCCCACCCTGTGGCCACGTCCCCCCTTGGTGCCAGGGTAGATGCTTAGGAAATGCCTGCTGTTGTCAGAATAACTCACCTTTGGGAGACCCATGGTTACAAAACCCAGGAGTCACAGTGGCGGGGCTAGATGAATTGCCGTGGTGGGCTCAGGCGGTTCCCAGGGTGTAGGGGGATGCTCTTTTCTAAAGTGTACTTTTAGGGGAGCAGAGTTCAGGGTGCAAAAGTGAGTAATCACATGATGATATGACCAGTTTGGGGTTTTTCTCCAGGGCCCTGGATAATTCACTACGAGGCTGAATTGGGGTGAGACGAAGACCCTGCACCAACCCTGACCCCTAGCTTTCTGGAGCTTGGGGTGCGTAGAACCAGCCAAGTGCTGGCGAGGCGTAGGAAATCTAACAACCAACAAGGATAGCCGAACAGAAACAAAATATATTTGTAAAAACATATGACTTGGACAAATTATGGGTTTTTTGCCTTGTTCCTGAAAACCCAATATGTACCCTAGGGGATGCTTTACATGCCCAATCCCTGCGCTTTGACAATAAATAAGTTATTAAGAAGGGCAGCCAAAACTTTTGGGGTTTTTTTTCAGAAATTCTAATCCCAGACTGAGGAAAAACCTTTTGAAATGTTACTGAAGGAAGAAATGATTGCAAGCATTAAGATGTTGGAAACGTGGACATAAATATCTTGGCCTGTGTGTAGCGCTTGTCTGCACTGTGATAGGATCCAGGTGGCTGTAGCCTCAGCTGGAACTGGGACGCGACAGAGACATGAAGCTTCAACACGACCGTATACTTTAGGATAATCCCTGGCATCATGTACGAGGCTGCAGCCTCCTGCAGTCCAGAATCAACCAACAGCTTGGGATAAGTCTGTACTAAAGGAGAAAGAAGCACATAATACTTCCCTGTCCTGTGGTGACTGTGGTTATAAGAAGACTTTAATCAGTTAGGTCCTCTATATAATTGTGGAATAAGCAAAGAACAAAAGATTTATCTCTGCCCAAAGGAGTACGCAGCTTTAGCCTGCACACCTTAAATTCTCTCCTTGTTTTGAGGTGGATATTTTAAAAAATGACCCCATACAGGTATTTCAGACATCATGTCTCTTAATTTTTCTGATTAAATGAATAAGCTATTGCAAATCACCTCGTAAATTATTTTGTCTCGTTAGATTTCCTACATCCTTCAGCTTTCCTTTCTGTACACATACATCAAGAAACATAGTGTTGCATATGAGTAAATTGGGCTAGAATTATCTTGTATGATATGTTGTAGAAATATGCTTTAGATAATGAAAAAAGTATTAAAGGATTAATTCAAGGTTTCTGTATACCTGGTATTTACTCCCCATGCTGCCATAAGCATTGAGGTATGAAAACAGAGAGAATGGTAAGTTTAAGAGAGTCTATACTGAAAATACAGTTTTTATTTTGATCACTGTCCTGCTCTATGTATAAACAGCATTAGAACTCTTGTTTCCTGAAATGTGGCTAGTTTTATAGCTAATCAGGAAAAGAGCATTGGAACAAATGCATGTGTATAATAAGGAGGAATAAATAAGAGTAGAAAAAAACTGCTGCTGCTGTACTGCTGTCAGGACATAACTATAGGAATTTCACAAGTAGTTATTATTGCATTTTACATTCTGTTGGAATGAGATAGTTTTGAAATGCTAATAATGCTCAGGTAGTAAAACTGAGTAGGGTTCCAGCATTAATAAAGCAGGTAGTAATCTTCCCTTCGCCCCGACGCATTTGCAAAGTTTATCTATCTACCCACCCAGAAGAAATCACTGGAAGTAACACTATATTTGACATCTGTTCGTTTTCATTGTGGCCACCGCTCTGGAGGGTGCAGTTGGGGGAGCAAAGGATAAGGAAGTGATAGGGAGTGTGTAGGACATTGGGAATTTCAGAAGAAACATACATAAAACAAGAATTTATTGCTAGTATGATTGAAATCTTAAGAGTCTAACCCAAGAATCAATAACAGTCCAAATGTAATAATTATAGAAAAAAGAAAGAATATTTCAATGCAGAAAAAGCTTCATTGATAATATAATAATGATAGGAATACAGTTAAAATTATTATTCTCACCCTGCTTAGTTTCTTGACCTTTTCTGCCTCACCCTTCCCCTACTCCTCTGGGTCCTAAGGTCGATGGTTCTCATTTTTGTGGTGGTGGCGAAGGGGGCATTTTGGCTAGTTGTCATCATCTGGAGCAATTCGCTGGAGGAGTAGGTGGTGGTTTCCTCTCCCTCATTCCAGGATCCATGTGGCGTTGTGTTTATGTCTTTTTAACACTCTTTTGCACCTTACTCTTTCTTCATTGCTCTGCAACTCCACATTACATCCAAATTTACTATGTAAGGTGCATTTTACATGTGTTAGAAATACTTGTTCTTTGTTCTATTTGTTACCCCTAAAGCCAGTTTTGTCTAGCTCTGGCTTGTCCAGCTTGTGCAGTTTGTGCAGGTCAAGGAAAGCTCCGATGGAGCAAGCCTGGCCAGCCTTCTCCTGAGGCCTTAAAAGCTCAGTACAAAGCCTGTGGCTTCTTCGTGGCAATGACAATACTACACTACAGGTTTACATGGCAATAACCTGCCTGTTTTCTGCAGTCCACTCCCCTTGTGCAACATCCAATCACTGAATTAGGGATGTTTGAAGACACATCCTGCCCACCCTTTTAGAATCCACTTATGGGACTGTTGCGAATTTTCTATATAAAACCCCCTTAATGTTAGATGTAATTCCAGAGAAGAAGAAATTAAATTTTTTCAGGGATAAGCTGACTTAAACCTGCTTTTCTCTTTGTTCTTCAGATCTCCCAAATTAACTGTGTGCACCATCAGTTATGTGGTGGGTTAAAGGACCAACTGGGCGAAAATAAAGAAGAAATTTAATTCACTAGGTTTTTCTCATATTGTAAATTCCGTGAGAAAGGACCATTTCTTCTTAAAAATCTGTAAAAGACCAAGAACATGAGGTGCTCATATGGCTGGAATCTCATCCAAATTACTTGGCAGGGGACCACTAATAAATCAGATTAGACAGGTAACCCCACAGTTCCTGTCATTTTTAATTAAATTAGTTTTCAACAATCTTATTTCTATCTGCTGAAGATTTTCCAGGGTGTTCAGTGGTGAGTCACTCCATCGCAAATAACCACCCAAAGAAGAGAGAAGACAAAATGCCAATGAAGGGGAGCACAGCTCACAAAGGGCCTGAGAATATTTGGTGGTTTTTCTGTGATTATCTCTGGTGAATATAACTTTGATTATCATAGAATTATTTTCATAGAATCATTTAGGTTGGAAAAGACCATTAAGGCCATTGAGTCCAACTGTAAAATTATGCTGAATTGAGACATCTACAGCTGAGCTAGTCATTCATTGCTCTCTTTATCATTAATGGGGAGAGAAAGGGTTGGCTTTTTTTAGGGTACAGTTCATCTCGTGCAATGCAGGTGCTATGGGATCTCACAGTGCAATCCTTGGTGTGAAAGAAAATGAACGCACTCTTTTGGAAATGCGGGATTTGGTTCAAGTAACAGAAGCATTTCACAGAGCACCGTCCTAGCTCTGTTTACACAGGTTTCAAAACTCCCAATAAATTCATCAGGAGCAGAGGAAGAGCTTTGGTTTTTGTTGCTGTTGTCACTCTAGTGATTATGTTTCACAGAAAGCTGTTAGAAAGCCCCAAGTCTGGAGCCCACACAGCACTCGTGTTACTGGTGGGTAATGGGTGTTGCAGTGGAGCACTGCAGCACTTTTTTTTTCCGGTGGTCATCTTGCCTTTGAAGTTGTGTATTTTTATATTTGCAAGCTTCCAACCCTCAGCCTGCTCATCTCCTGATAGAAGGGGTAAAAGTCCGTCCTTTCAGCAGAATTGCACCTTCTGCTCTCCAGAGGGCATCTTTGGGTGACAAAATCATTCAAGACCAGCTGCCAAGTCATTATCTCAGACCAAAGTAACAAGCTGACACCTGTTCTTTTTTCACATTGCAGTTGGATTTAAATGGAAGGAAAAAGGCTTATGGAAGCCAGCCTCGCCTGTCCTCATTCCACCCACCACTCTCACATGCAGGCTCCTGATCCATGAACACAGGCTGAGCCTCACAGCCCCTCGTGTTCAAGATGCTCCAATTAGATAAGCAAAGCATAAAAGTCAAGGCAAGTTACAAGGGCTGTACAAAAAGTCCGTGGCAAAGGTAGGATTAGAATTCAAAAGTCAACGTTAGCTGACAATGTCATACTCAATCTTCTGGAAAATGCTGCTGAATTAAAGCAGTGTGGTGGGTGCCACAGTCAAAGGGATTTAGCTGAGCAATAAGAAGCAAACGCACTCTTTTTCTCCTAGCTTTTATTCTATGATTTTGGGTGGGAGAATTGTGGGCGAAGGGAGAGGAAGGGCTTAGGCTTGCAGAGTTCAGTTTTCCAGGTAAACCTGTGTATAAGGATGTAGTCTTTAGAATCATAGAACAATTTAGGTTGGAAAAGACCTACAGTCTGCAGGAGTTTTCAGTTCTAGTAGCTAAATGTTGAAATCCACACCTCTGTGTGCTTTCATGGACATTTATTGTAGGAATTCAAACATTTTTTCTGTATATACCTCTAGTTCAAGATCAAATATAAGACACAAAAAAGTCCAGAAGTATTTCATGTTTAATAACTCAGTGGCTCAGTACTGCCATTTTAACCTAAATAACTGTATCCTAACTTTACTCAAGAGTGTTTTCTTAAAGAGGGTTTAGAAAAAGACATAGGGTTGTCCATAAGCTGAACAGACCCCAAACAGAAAAGTGTCTTGTGGTAGTGACACTTTCCTTCCAAAACGTCTTTCTCTTGTACGCTGGTGCAGGGAAGTGCTGTGAAAGCGTGCCCTGACCCTGAGGAGGTCTGTAACCTCCCTCTCTGCAAATTGCTGTGGCTTTTTCTTAGGACTGTTTCTGACTGAAAGGCAATAGCAGTATGTATCCCACCAACAACATTAGTGAGTTAATGTTCTTTAAGCTTCAGGTCATGGAGGTAAGCACATGAATGAAGTTCCCTCGCAGACAGAAGTTGTTGGAAGAGACAAAATGTAGCTAGTGGCTAAGGAGTGATGAAAGAGGTAATAGCCTATGTCCTGCGAGCAAGCATCTCCCAGTGCTTGTGCATCCCAGAGAGCCCCAGAATGGAGGGATTCCAGCGTGGACAGTTATTATGGTTGGATAATTCAAAAGCATGGGAGGGAACATGAATAAAGAGAGTGGTTAAAATCACTCAGGGACTGAAACACAAGAACAGACACTTTATTAGTATGCAAGTTATCAAAGAAACTAATCTTGGTTTCATCTACAGTGAAGAAAAATACCAGGCCTAGTTGTGCTGTCTTTACTAGCTTGGTACTTTGTGGATGATCCTAGTAGAACCTTAAGGGTTTAATGCAAGTTTCAGAAGGAAACATATTTCTGGAATGAGGTGAAGAAGGACTATAAGGGTTAAAAGGTCAAAAATTCATGGGATTGGTTACTTCTGATGCTCTGAGAATAATAAAATCATTCTCTAATTAATAGTATAGAGTAATTCCAATTTACAGAGCGAAGCTCTTTGTCAAGCAGGATAAAATCTATTGATAATCAATAAGAGATTCAGATGATGATTGGGAGCTCTCATCACAGCAAATCCTACTGCTTTCTTTGAACTGTGCCAGTGAATATTGACAAACGTCAGTGACAGGATGAACTGTTAGAATCAGGGAACATCATATATAGTAGGATTCTGTGACCAGATATTTTTGCCACATGCTAAATATGAAAGCTCATATGTTCTTAGACATTAGCCAGTGACTATGCTGGGGTTTTGATAGCAATATGTTGTTACTTGTACATCTAAATGCTTTCAAGTCATGGTAATGACCCAGTGTACTAACAATTAGGTGGAAAGCACTATGTCATTTCAAGTGTCTATCACCTTGCAACCAGCCAATTAATTGCAGCAGGAAACCACAATGTGCCCCAGAGAAATCATCAGGAGGCATTAAAAGTAATTGGGAATTTCACCTGTTATTTCAATTAGCGTGCTTAATTCTGAATGCTGGCTGAACAGTGTGGTGGGATAGCATCAAACACAGCATTTGCAAAGATGTGCTTTAGACTAGACTGCATGAAAAAAATGCTAGATTGAACGGAATTGCCTACTACGTGGCTAATTATAGTAGCACTGATTATGGCATTCAGTGAAACATGACTATATTTGAGTCACACTTCAGCTCAGGCAGGGTGTCTTTTTAGGGAACACAGATGTAACAGCCATTGCAGTGATGTGTGTTTCTCCATTCTGCTTGCTGATACAATCCCTACAAATGACTCTAGCAGAGCCACTGGAACAACTTCTACTGGTGTAACTGGTGAAGGATTAATCCATGGAAGGAAATGAGGCTATGGTCTCACCTCTTTTACAAACTTTTGAGAAGCTAGCACCCAAAGCCCATGCTTTGTTTGGGGGCACAGAGGAATACTTCCCAGTTTCAGGGCTTTGGGTTGTATCTAGGTAGTCAAAATCTGGCTTCTGATTATTTTTGAATGTTAATTGTTCCTTGATGGTAAGTTATTAGGGAACTTTTTATAAACAAACAGTGGCCTGACTCACTTCCTCAGAATCAGTGGGGGTCCTTGCATTTGACCGTGATGGTCTTTTACCATATAATTTGAAAATTAAGCATGAAAAGAGTTAGGAGATTAAACTTAGAAAGAGTAGTCAAATGTATTTTTTCCCCACTAATGAGCTTTAGCAGTTAGGCGTGAAAGTAATCAAGATTTTATATCTTTCATTTACAGTTTTATAGCATATACAACACCCTCGCAGCTGAAAAAATATCAATGCAGAAGTTAGGTATTAGCATTTCCCTAAAGAGATATTTCTCTCCTTGCAGTTTTCTTCCACCTGCCTTCCACCTTTTTTCCTAATAGATAGAAGAGGAAATGCAAAATCATTCCTTAAAATGGCTTTTTCCTTCAGAAAATTGTTTGTTTTTTCTTTGGTAATGCAGATGTAGTGAACAACTCCCTCCTGCTAGTGGTAGATAGCTCAGAGCTTTTGCCTCTAGAGGCTAGTGACTGAAGTCAGTGCTCCACAGGTATTTTAGTACCAAGGAAGTAGGCAGATTTTCAGAACAGCTGGGAATTTGGGGTACTGAACTCCCTTGAAAATCTGACTTTAGTGTTTCTATAAAAGCATTTATGACCTTGACAGAAGCTGTGGGGGTTTTTTTGTGCTTTTGCCAATTGCTAGAATTGAACCCTTGAAAAATAATTTTCTAAATTACCTTTTTTAAAGCCTGCCTGAACCAACAGGAATTTTGTCTCTGTTATTGATTTATTTAAAATGAACTTAATAAGTCTGACTCTGGTGTTCAAAAGTAGTCATTAATTAGCTAATGTTTTAACATAAAATAAGCAGTGGATTGAAGAGGATAGAAATACCTGCCAACTGAGAACTAATTTGTCTGTAATGTGAGGAAATGAAGCATCAGGTCTCCCCATCCTATATAGCCTAAGTAGGAGCAATAAGGATTAAGAAAAGCAAAAGGGACAGCACGTTTTGTGGACGGCTTGGGAAGGCCATAGGTCTTTCTTGCTTAGACAGCCCAAAGCAGCACACAAAATATCGACAGCAATCACTCTGGATGCACCATAGCTAAACGATAGCTCTGGCCTAGGCTGCCGCTAGTATAAGTTAGTGATGTGATGAGCTAAAGGGCTGCTTGCATGCGCCCCATCCTTCATGGGTTAGGCCAGAAGGACCACAACACATATTGGTCAGTGAGCAGTGATGAGCCAGCATCATCCTGTTGCCAGCAGGTTGTGAGATGGAGTACGGTGCCATCTCTTGACAAAACACTGGGGGTTGCCAAGAGATTTCCCTGGGTGGATCAGGAAAGAGACTTGGCTTAAATCATATGAGGCTGCACCTCTATAGCAGAACTCAGATAAAGAAATATTTAAATATATATCTATATACCCAAATAGAATTCTTTAAAATAACAGGTTTTATGCATAATGTTTTAGCAACTTGTAAGCAGTTCCTGCACACTGTCCTAAGAAGATTCACAACTCTGATTCCTCTTAAATCCCCCAAAATAAAATTTCATGGTCAGTGTCTCCATAAATAGTGTCCAAGAGCAAATTTCAATAGTGCACAACACATGATATAAATATTGGGTTTTTTTAAAAATAACTTTTTGAATCCTTATTTTGGCTAAAATATAGCTATTATGAATAACAGGAGATATGCAGAGTTCTGCATACCTCCTTAGGTATAATTGTCTGCAGACATCCTTCTTTCTCACTAAATATAGTTTGTATGCTGATCAGTAGATTTGCATAAAGTCCCAATGTACCTGTTCTAAGCATTATCAAGTGCTGAGGCTGCCCGAATTTGCAGTAGCACATAAACTGGTGTGCCAACTTCAGGATTTAATTTTAAGTATGTAACCACTATAACACATATGTTATGGTCTGTTTGGACCTCTCAGACTTACAGGACAATATATTCTGTAAATTAAACTTTATTTTATGAGCTCATTTGGAAAGAAAACAAATAAACATGTCAAACAAAGGCCCAATCCCCATTGTACAGGCTAGCCTAACATGTGAATTCACTAATTCATCACTTAATTCATGAGGTTTCTAACTCACAAGGTCTCTAACTCATAACTTGCAAGTCTTAGCTTGCAACACACATGCCTATGAGCAAAATAGTTACCTGACCGGCGGTGAGAGTGCTCATTCTTCTTCCTCCATCATGGTGCAGGTGTCTTTTGTATTGCACTGGAAAGCACCAAAGTCTCAGCAGTCCAGCTGCTGTTAGATCTGCTTGAAAAGCTTTTCAGATAAACTGATGTCATTATATCTTCCAGCTTGGAAGTCTGTTCTACACCATTTCCATGAGTCGGTGGCTTCTGAAGAAAGTGCCAATCGATATGCAAGGATGACGGCTGCAGGAGGCAGTGAGCTGCAGGTGATAATGACTGCATAATGACCTTTCGCCCTTCCTGGCCATCGTGTCCTGCTTACGTGTTGCTCTTGCTTTGGCCTAATGGTGCTGCTCCCACCATACATCAGGAGTTGTGTGAGCAGTCACACACGTACTTACAGGCTGCCTCGGTCTGAATACCTTCCCTTTTGTTGAGTAAAATTTAATACTCGCATCTTCAAGATAACACGTTTTTGGACAGGAATCTGGTTTAAGCAATACCTGCCCAACATTAAGCACTTCAGTTAAACCTATAACAGCTGTAACTGCCATGACTTCATTAGACACCATATTGGTCAAAAAATTATGTATTCTGTTGGCCTTTCTTCACAGAGGGATTGGTCTCCAATGCAAGAGTCTTCTTGAATCAAGCTTTCATCACAGATTTAAGACAAAATAAAAATAACTAACTAAAAGAACTTAAATCTTCA
Organism: Aviceda cuculoides; assembly: GCA_035590195.1. Lineage (NCBI taxonomy): Eukaryota > Metazoa > Chordata > Aves > Accipitriformes > Accipitridae > Aviceda > Aviceda cuculoides. The sequence continues at coordinate 16,086,863 of JAVJGG010000027.1, forward strand.
GTGCTTCATAAGACAATCACCTAAAAGTGAAAGAAAGTACATTTGTGCATAGTCGGTAGTCTCCTATACATGGACCTTGAAAGTTTGCTGCATGTAATAACACTTATACTACTTGGATGTAGACCACTTAGACTGAAAACCTTTTTCATTATTTTTCTCTATTTCCAGATTGGCAGGTGTCATTGCTACTCTGGGAGACTGTTATATTAGTGAAACAGATCATTAATATAGAAAAGCCCAAGTCTCGATAACAGAAAGTACATAAATATATGGAGGTCAGGAAATGAGAACAAGAAGTTTGTGAAATTTTGGAAGTGTTCAGCTAAAGTTTAAATACCAACCTTACGTCTCCTCTCTTATGCATGCTGCTTTGGCTGCAGGGCTGCATTCTCCTTTTAGGTAATCGCAGGGGGAATAGATAAAAGCATTGCTATCTTAACTGCTGCGTAACATTTCAGTAAGAGCATTGCCAGGAGACTCTAGAAATTGTTACGGTTCAGTTGCTCTCTGACTGCTGCCTTCTGTGTGTGGGGGAACTTGATCAGTCTTGATTTCCTGTCACGTATCAAATAGTTTTGCCAAGAGTTGAAAAATGGAATATTCGGGGATTTGCTATCCCAGTAGGATACTGAATTGAGGAATAAGCATGTGAAGGATTGTGACAGGGTCTCAAAAATTCCGTTTAGATACCATTATTTTGGGGTTTTTTTAAACTGAAAAGCCAAAATCATCTTTAAAGAGCAGTGTTGGGATAGTTATTCTGAAAGAGACAAGCAGGGCAGGATACTAGAAGTGTCTTCCAAACCTGCGTATCTTCCTTTTTTTACTGCCCATTTGACAATAGCTCCACCTTCAAGTATGCTTAACTGCACATTACCTCTCTTTGAGGCTTAGTCTTCCAAACTTCATCAAACTATTTCTCCTAATGGTAAAAACAACGCCTAAGTTCTTATAGAATGAAATATCAAAAAGTAAAAATTATACTGATAGTAATTTAGTACTCAGTGTCAATAATTTAGAGCTGTGATCGAAATTGGCTTTATGACAGAACATTTCTAAAAGTTTTAGCTGCAATATTTCAAACACAGCTTCAAAACCATGTTGAGCTCCCTTTTCAGACATTACCTCATGTGGTCTCTTCACCTCCATGCTGTTTCTTGGTTTTGTCCTTTTTGTGGCAAATGCTCCACCTAGCCAAGGTGCCTGGTTGTCTACAAGCCATCAAACACAAAAGACTTGTTGCTGCTTTGTTCCTATTCTCTTCAAGCATGAACAGTTATTTTCCATTTCCACAGCCTGAATTTGTCCTTGGCGGAGCTATTTTGATTTTAATTGCCTTGCTGGCAAAAAATTATAATTCAGTTAAGAAAAGTCTGTAATGATTTAATGCTCAAATATTTATTTCAAAGCAGCGCTGCTGATTTTTGGTCAGAGGAAAGAAGAATATGTGGCTGGAGTGACTGTATGAGGAAGGCTGCTTTAATGAAGACTACTAACACTTATGACTAAGTTTTGAGCTTAGACCCTTAATTATGCTTTGACTCAGTTTCTTATTCTGAGGTTTGGAGACAAGCCTGTGCCTTGTTCAAATGGGCACTGCATTTGTTAGTATCCATACGTGCCACACATGCATTTCTGTAGGCTATATTTAACTAATAAGCAATATTTGTGTCAACCAGTTGTACAGCCCCATGAAGTCACATGTTAATTTGGTCTTTAGTATTTCTCTCCTGCAAATCTCTGTCTCTTGTTAATATACCCACTTCAATAATTGATGTTAGTACTACACGTAGTGCCTTTCACATAATGATCTCAAAATGTGTTAAGGACATTTATTGATAAACCTCATTCAGTGCTAATTATGTAAGGGAATAAAATGTGTTTGCATTATTCATGTGGATTAAGTAAGGCACAGAGAGCTTAAGCTATTTCATCCATCAAAGCAGCAGCGGAACTAGCAATAAAACCTGGCAATTCTGATTGCCCTCATCCCAACTGCACGTGATACTCACTTCCAATCGCTAAAACACCCACAATATCCCAATGTAATGATCCCACCCTCCCCCCTACACCTTCCAATAATGTGGCAAGATGACCTGATTTTGACACTGTCACTTAGGCTGTTTAAATAAGCTATTATTCCTTTTCAGATAGAATCACAGAATCACAGAATGGTTGAGGTTGGAAGGGACCTCTGGAGGTGGTCTGGTCCAATAGCCCTGCTGAAGCAGGGCCACCTAGAGCCAATTGCCCAGGACCTTGTCTAGATGGTTTTTAATATCTCTAAAGAGCGAGACTCCACAACCTCCCTGGGCAACCTGTGCCAGTGCTCCTTCATCCTCACAGGAAAAAAGTGTTTCCTGATGTTCAGAGGGAACCTCCTGTGTTTCAGGTTGTGCTGATTGCCTCTGGTCCTGGCGCTGGAAAGAGCCTGGCTCCATCCTCTTTGCACCCTCCCTTCAGATGATTGTGGACATTGATAAGATCACCCTAGGCAGTCCCAGCTCTCTTAGCCTTTCCTCATAGGAGACATGTTCCAGTCCCTTCATCATCCTTTTACCCCTTCATTGGACTCTCTCCAGTACGTCCATGTCACTCCTGTACTGAGGAGCCCAGCGGTAGACACAGTACTCCAAGCGTGGCCTCATCAGTGCTAAATAAAAGGGAAGGGTCACCTCCGATGACGTACTGGCAATACTTTGTTTAGTGCAGCCAAGGATACTATTCACCGCCTTTGCAGCAAGGGCCCATTGCTGACTCTTATTCAACCTGATGTTCACCAGGACCCCCAGGTCCTTTTCTCCCAAGCTGCTTTCTGGCTCAGTGGCCCCATATATTAGTGCCTGGGGTTGTTCCTCCCCAGGTGCAGGACTTTGCACTTCTCCTACTCAAACTTCATGAGGTTTCTGTCATCCCATTTCTCCAGCCAGATGAGGTCCAGCATTGAGAAATCCGTATTATCGTGAACCATTAATGCAGGATGATGTTAAATTGAATCGACTCTTGGGGGAGCACTGGACAACCCGTACACAAAGTGAACTCCAGAGATCATCCTGGCAGTATGAGAGTTGGATGTCTGTGAGTTGTAGGGTAGTCACAGTCTGAGACTTGCTGACAAGAAAAAAAGGTGAAGTCAGAGCTAGGTGCCAATGAAGGGCCCAAATGAAGGGCACCGAAGGGGAGTTGAAAGCTGGAGAAGAATTTGCCACAGGAACAGCAATGAGAAGTGATGTGCTCCAGCCCTACTTCAGTGTAGTAAACAAGGACAAGCTTCGAGACTCACATAAGCGAATAGCAGACAAAAATACCCACAGCCCAGACAGCAAGGCAGAGGCTAATCTATTTTCCAGCAGTCACCCTGTGTCTTCATTTTGTTTTTTGGGGGTTTTGGGTTTTTTTCAAGAGAGGGATAAATGAGGAAATAGAATTTAGAAGGCAAATTGAAGATTACTATTATTGTTCTGGTGCTGTGACTAGGAAACACACATAACATCAACCCAAGATAACAAACTGTCACTTCTCTAGAGCCTTGTATTCCAAAGGGTTACTCCTCAAAGTGAGAGTACAGTCCCACCAATTCCAAATGGTGTGAGGTATGGGAAAATTCCATACATAAATAAATTTAAAGTGAAGCTGTCACTGAAATGTGTGTATTTAAGTGCATATGTGGTTAAGGGGGAGAAGCAGAGCATGGTATGATGGGGTGGGCAAGAGGGCACACTTACATGAGACTGTATTTTGGGTTAATTTATGGGGTTGGGTGACTGTGATCATTTAATTTTGGTATTGAGTGCTTGGTAAGATCTGTGTGTACAGGTGGCACTTTTTGGAAGGAGCTTTCCATTAAGAACACCAGTAATAATTTGCTTCAGTACATTGTGAAGTTTAATCAGAATAGGCAGAGCTTATGTCCCAGCCAGCTAGGAACAGTATATGGCAAAATGAGAAAAGGAATAGATTTTAATGCTAGGAACACTAAGCTCCACTCACTTCAGTGTCCTGATTAATGCCTCTGAATGCCTGAAAGATGAGGCTGTTGGTGTGACCTTTTGTAATGCAAACCCATAAGACATGGAGCCCTTACTGACTTACATTATACAGTTGGCAGCTCTCACCAGTCCTGGATCCTGATGGTGCTGGATGCTCCTCCTCTTTTGCCCCTAGTAAGGAATGAGTGGAAAATCCAGGCTGAGTAGTTTTCCCTACCCATGTTTGGTCACAGGGGTATCTGTTGTGCAGTGGGCTGTGACACGCACCTGAGAAACTCCTAGGCTAGACATGAACATGATCAGCATGGTCTTGCAGTGAGTGAGGGAAAATCCCGTAACAAACATTTGCCTTGGCACTGAGTATAAAAAAAGAGAGCAGCCTGCAATAAGAAAAGAGAGCTAGAAGCCAGCAGTTTCTGACAGTTCGATTTTTTTTTCTTTTTGTGAGTAACGCTAACGGCAGTATTTGGGCTGACAGAGATGAGGTGCAAGGCTATCTGAGCATCTCAGCTGTACTGCAGGAGGGAGGGCACAATTTTATTGCCTGCTTTGAAGACTCATCATGTGCAAGGCAATAACTTCACTTATGGATACAGTCAAGAATGATAAGAGAAAACTACATGAAATGACATTTTTGTTTTGGAGAATCTAGGTTACATGTCCTCAGGAAAAAGAATGATAGGATGATGCTGAATATAATTTCTGGTGGCAGACTTATAGTTTGCCAGCTCCTGGAGTTGAATCAGCTCCAGAGACCCTATGTTTCAGCAGCTGAAGCATAGGTATTCCTTAATAATCCAGTTACACAAAGTACTTTGAAGGTCCTTGGGAATCCTTATATTGCCTTTTTTTTCTTCATATGATATTTGGGGGCTATCGGATTTATTTATTTATTTATTTTTTTTTTTTAATCAGAAGAGAAACACTCTAGTTTTGTGTGAATGCACACAGACCTATCCTAACTGGCAGAAAAGAGCCTTTTTGTTTCAGTGATAAACTTTAGTGCATAAATCCTGAAGGTTAAAAGACAGAAGGCTCTTAGCAGAAATAAGTGGGGCTTCCAAGTGTTACCTTCTAAATCCCATGATTTTGAAAACTCTGTATTTGGGAGATCTCACCTGTGATTTTTTCACATGAGGGCTGGCCAAACAGTTCATGCTGTTGATTGCTAGTATCTGAAATGAAGACTAGAAATGAAGACTTGAATTTTAAAATGAGCTTAGGAAGTCAAATGTGTCAGTACATACGATGAGAAAGGCACTTTGATCATAAGGTCTATCTGCCACGACTTCTCATGTGCTAGCTGAGCTGCTAAGCTACTATTTGCTACAAAGGCAATATCTATTCTTCTCTCTCAGATATGTAAGTTTTTATTCACTTTTAAAAATTGTCATCATAACATGACACATTCTGTCTTGGATTGTGGGATGTCTGTTGGGAGATTTTCATGGCAGTAACTTGATCAACCTGTTGTTGTGGCTTAACCCCAGCCAGCAACTAAGGACCACACAGCTGCTCACTCACCTCCCTCACAGTGGGATGGGGGAGAGAATCAGAAGGGTAAAAGTGAGAAAACTCGTGGGCTGAGATA
>JAVJGG010000027.1:16116936-16128423 GCA_035590195.1 Aviceda cuculoides
TTTGATTAAAGGAAACAAACAACTCTAGGGGGTCTTGCTGCCTGTCTATCAGTCCTTCTTGCCCACCAGAAAATTTGCTGTTGCTTAACTCCTTGTTTTCGGGGCTGGGCATGGTGCTGACACTTCGGTGGGATTAAATCTGACATCAGATGAAGTGGCTAGCAGGAGGGTTCAGTTCTAAATTAAGACAACAAAATGAAAATGTTCATATATGACCCAAACGACTAAGCTGACATATATGAGAGATCCGCTTATAAAACCCACAGAGCACTGAAAGCAAATTGGCTGATGAGACATGAGGGGTCCAACTGACCAACCTGTGCAAAGGTGTTTTAAATGATCTGAAACGCCACAGGATTTCTCCACAAGTGTACACATTTCCCACAGGTTCTTTGTCATACATGCCTTAGAATATAGCCTCAGATACCTCAGGTTACTCAAAACAGCATTAAATACCTATTTTTAGGCAACTGGATCATATCTTGGTTATCTACTGTAGGGTGAGGTGAACTGGTGTACAGATTCCTCTGAGTAATAAGACCTTGGACACCCAGATCACATGCAGATATCTACAGTGGTGGGCACTCCTATGACAGCACTATGCACAGGAATCAGGGAAATCTAAAAGCACCTTGTGCTCATGGATGCTCCAGAATTCAGTCTTTTGGATGAAGTATGTGTAGGAAGCATAACCATTGTGCCCTTCTAGCTGAGCCCTGAATATAGGGAAAAATGCAGAGTGTAGGTAGATGTTCTACACATCTCCTACTGTTTCTTTCTGTTTGAGGAAAAGAGATGAAATTTTGTGGATGCTCTGATTGAAGGAAATAGTAACAGAAGGAATTGTTAGCTCGTTTTTTTAATATTGTCTTTTTGCTCCTGAAGATTTTTACTTGATTCCACTCTGGCCAAAAGACCTCCTTCCCATTTTACCATGACAGGATGAAATCCCAGGATGGTTTTCCTTGCCTTTTCTTTACTTAGCACATTTACTTGCAGCAGAACAGATACCATATAGTAGCCATGTATGACTACTGCTACCCTACTGAGGAATAAAATCTGTAGTGTGGAGATGTGGCAGCATCACTATTGCCAGTACCATTGGCAGTTTGGATCTACCCGGGTCTAGAAAATGTACATGTGTCTTGCATAAACACATCAACAGTACCGATAGATTGCTATTACTGAGGCAGCTTGGGATGAGGCTTCTAACTTGTTTTGTGGCTGTGTGGGGGATTTAAATGGCCTTTTCCAAGTGCCTTTCATAAACACTAAATGCAATCTGAGAATGACTGGCCTCTATTTCAGTGTAGCTAATCAGTTAAAAACTCAGCCATGACCACAGGTATATTTTCTTCTGCTGAAACCCTTGTCTTCCTCTTTTCTCTATGCAACTATGGAGACTTCTTCCTCTATAAACTAGAGGAAATGTCATTCCAACATGACAACCTTCACTGTGAAGTCTGGAAATCATGCAGCAGTTTAGAAGTTTGAAGTTTAGAAAATAACACATTAACATTTAAATGAAGTGTAAAAATAATAGACTGCTGCTGTAGTTCAAAGTTGAGGATGTGAATTTTTTACAAAGGGCACTTGCATCTTCAAAGAAAAATCCTGGGCTTCTGAAACTCATAAGGCAAATCTTGCAGCTTATGACAATCCAGTAAATATAAATGAAAAGAGTTATGACGAAGAATTACAGGGGCTCCATAACAAGCTATGCAATAGTTACCTGGAATAAGGGCATCTGAAAAAGGTCTCTTACGCTTAGTTTACTCATTTTTCAAAATAAGCCAGTTTAACACTTGAGTTACCAGAGGATCCTCAGCCATATCTGAACCATTTGTCTCTGCACAAAGAGATAGCCATTATCTTTCCAGCAGCTAATGTCTCTGAAGAACCGGAGGAAATGATTCAGCCCTTATTGCTGTTAGATCTCACATAGCAGAGAAGAAATACAAACGTTAAGAACAATATTTTATCCTGCTTTCCTATACATCACTTTGGTGCCTGCTTCTTCTTTTCCTGGTGCTTCACACTGCAGATTAAGAGGTCTATCAGCATGTCTAAAGGCAAAAGAAGCCATACATTAAGTATGAGGTGATAAAAAACCCGCTTGTTGAGTGTTTTCTTTTAAGAGATTTAAAAAAATATTTTTTCTTCATTTTTAAATACAAAGTATTACAATTTATCCAATTAACACTATGAAGAAACTGCTTAAACTCAACAGAGAAGTGAACTGTCAGCCACTTGGAAACAAAGAATGTGTTAAACCCGTTATGACCTAATGAGAGAAGATTACGCTTACCCTCCAAAAGCACATACACATTTTATAATACAGAACTCCTAAAGAAATAACTGATTTCTTAATACAAAAAGCCCTATAAAATTTAAGGTACATATTGTTAATACCTGTAAAGTTTTTTAGAATATGAATAGGCAGTGATGTTTGGGGGAAGAATAAAAGAAACTTCATTTTTTTACCTTCATGACTACTTCAGTGTCTTTGTGTTTCCAGTGGACAAAAAAAAAAAAGATCCTTCGCATGTGCTTTTGTTGAGAGATAAAATAGGGTAAAATGTTATTTGTATTACAGAACGGTTCATCCCTTTATCCCATTTCTGCCAGTGTAAGCCATCATTTTATACTAAATTTGAGAAAATAAGATTACAGGATGGAGTGGGAAATTTCAGGTGAGATTTTTCCACAGTATGGGAGAAATTGAAGATGTAAGTTCAGACCTTCCAGCACAGCTAGTATGTCTTGATTTCTTAATCCTAAAGGCTCATGGTATTTTTGCAATTGGCTAAATAACAGTTTAATCCCATCCCGCTTGTCCCAAGTCTTTTACGGCATAAGAACTCTAAGGAGCTTGTATATTTATGCATGGTATTACATGTCCATGTATAACTGTAGCTGATAGTTATTAGCTATCCTTATGTATATGCTGCCACCATACCAAACTCTTACAGCAGCTCTGCATGTTAGGTCTTCCTTCACTCACACGTGTGGGCAGTACAGGACCAACCGGGGAGCAGAGCTCCCAGAAGGATCCGGGTTCCTTTGAATCATGAGGAACAAGGAACCACACGCTGTGGAGCCGTCCTCTCTTCGGCTGCTTCAGCGTGGCACATCAATGCCTGAGGTTATGGAGTGTCTTCAGGGTTTGTGCTGGAGCAGAGCCCAGGACCTGAGTGGAGCAAATCTAGGAAGCCAGAATTGAAAGCCGGCTGAAATGCTGACTTCTTGCCCTTACCTTGGTCATGAGGAGGCCTTGTCCAGACTGGGAATATTAACACTTGTAAGACATTGGACCAATGCTCTCTACTTTGAGTTTTCCATGGAGCCAAAAAAAAAAAAATACTGCCTGTTTTATCTTTGTGTCATTAAACTAAAAGGCAACCTATTCAAACTACTTACAAGAGATATCATCTTGGAAAAAAAGAAACAAAATACATTTTATTCTGATTGTTTCTAATACTTGTGGTTTTATCACTGATCTCACGATAGTCAGGTGTTTTCTTTAGCATCCATTCTCATGATACAAAAGTTAGTGGCAGCACTAGAGCAGGAGGACAGTAAATATTGCTCACAGTCATTGAGGAATTCTGAGTCTACTTAACCATTTTCTAAGAGACCTGGTTTTGTAGATATCCGTTTGTCTTCCAGAGGAGGGTGTGAGAAGTTCATAGAGACTCCAAGTTGCCTGTATTTGTGAATGTGATGGGAACAGAATTTCCAGAACCAGAGTCTTATTACTCCGAGGAGCAGAAATATGCCATTTGTTTGACCATTTATCTTACAGCAGCTCACTACAAATTCGTCCTCGTAGCCAGTAAAATTTGACCTTTTACTTGGATCTCTGCTCTCTAAGGCAGTATGATTTGTAGTGTCAGCAAATATTTAGAGATAATGAAAAAAAGCAAAGGCAGAAAATCTGCTTACCTGGGTTTCATTTTCAGTGAGCCATGTAGGACTTGTTATGCTAACAGAGTTTCCTACTGCTCTGGAGAGTATTCAGTGTATGCAAGTAATTGAGTGTGCATGGTGTGTGACGTCTAGGACGTTCCCATACCTTGGATTGAATTATATGGCTGTAAAGACACCTTTTCTGATTTTTATTAGCATCATGAATAAAAATTGTGAGACATTCAACCACTCTTTTCATCAGAGAGTGCCTTTCTGGAAGGAATCTGAGTAACAGATGTATTATTTAATGAGAACAACAACAACAAAGGTTCCCTGTCTCCTGTTTGCCGCATACTGGACTAAGGACAGACAGAATGGATCATGGTTTGCATTCATGTTCTTTGGTGATTTCTGCAACTTCAAATGCCTTTCATTAACAATCTATGAAGAAGACATCACTCTTCCTGATACATTTTTTTAATTCTATTTAGCTGAAAGAGCCACATTCAAATTTACTCTAAAATCCCTTCATAGTTCCAAGAATACTAGCACATGAGGGAGAATCCATCAGGCTGAAAAGAGCACAGGAGGAAAGCCTTATTGTAACAAAGCTGTGGTCCTCTGGGGTGGAGTGAGGGGGAGACAGAACTAAATGCATCAATAGCACATCAAATTCTTTCAAATAATGCCATATTTTGGTTCATAGGTTTCAGTTCAATTCATGTAATTATTTTTTTTGCATAGGAAAAGTTAAGATGATGGCAGAAGTTGTTCAACAAATAAATGTATCTTTTTGAAAAATAGCTAGAGAATGAGATGGAGCATAAAATTCCAGGATCTGTATACTTTTTCCTCAAAGAAATGGTTCTTGAGACCACCTAGTTCCTTGCACGTAGTGCATTCGAAAGATGGTTTCTATATATGACACATTGTCATGTTGTGTTTGTTGGGTTTTTTTAATTGTTCTCTACACAAACAAATCTGGGAAAAAAACCCATATGCAGAATGTGCTTTAATACAGATTATTTGAATGCCATATCAATTCATAATATACACCAGAGAGGGCTATTAGAGCCATTGTATTCACTTTTTGTATTTGCAGCTGAAAGCTGGGCATTGTAACCAATGGCTCAAGAGTATTCAGATCAATCACTGCAGTAGATTTGGTTAGTTTGTATCTGTTAATTATATAAAACACTCTAAAATACTAAATGTCTGCTTGATATTTAGCAGCAGAACAACCTTTCATGGTATTGCAATGACACCCAATTTAAGATCAGTGCCACTCCAGAGCAAAGGGAAAAGATCTTTTGATGCACTATTTTTAATGATGTAATGTTGCTTGAAATTCCTATTTCCTGCTGTGCTATTGTGTAAAGTGCTAGGCTAAGACTAAATAACCCGTGCAGGAATCTAGCCCTATGAACACAAAATTTGCATTGATTTTCAATGACAGCAATTAAAGCATGACAAAAAGGCTGCAGTTGATTAAAGACTAAATTAGGGCTTACTATTTGAAAAGCATTGGTATCACCAGGTCTTGGCTTTATGAATTATCATATATAAACTGAGGCATGTGGGATTGGTGAATACTTTGCAACATAGAAAATCTATCTTGTATTTTTAAAATTAAATATATTACATATACTTCATATAAATATTTCTATGTTGGGGGAGCTTGCTAATGACATCGTGATGCCATACTGCATCATTTTTGAAATGTCATGGCAACTGGGGAGGCTCCTTGTAACTGAAAAAAGACAAATGTCACATCATCTTTAAGAAGGACAAGAAGGGGCATTCAGGGGACTACAGGCTGGTCAGTCTCACCTCAGTCTTTAGGAAGGTGATGGGGCAAATCCACTCAGAATTCATTTCTAAACTTATGAAAGACAAGAAAGTGATTGAGAGCAGCCAGCACAGGTTTACCAAGTGGAAATCATGCCTGACCATCCTCGCTGCTTTCTATGATGAGGTGACTGGTGCTGCAGCCAAGGGAAGGCAGTGGATGTTGTACACCTTGAGTCTAACAAGGCCTTTGACACAATGTCCCATAGCCTCCGTATCACTGAATTTGTAAGATAAGTGGAAAAAAAGATGGGTGGGCAATTGGCTCAACTAGTGGACCTGAAGAGCTGTGGTCAGTGGTGCAAAGTCCAGCTAATGGTCAGTAACTAAGAGGGTCCCTCAGGGGTCAGTAATGGGATCAATGCTGCTTAAAGTCTTCAATAACAACCCAGATGATGGGACAGAGTGCATCCTTAGCAAGTTTGTGGACAACACCAAGCTGGAGAAAGCAGTCAATATCCTGAAGGGCAGGGCTGCTACTCAGAGGGACCTGGACAAGCTGAAGAAATGGGTTGCAAGGAACATCACGAAGTTCAGTAAGAGCAAGATATTGCGTGTAGGAGGGAATAAGATCACGCAACACTCCAGGCTGGGGCCCAACTGTCTAGGAAGCAGCTCTGCAGGAAAGCACATGGGGGTCATTGTGGACAAGAAGTTGACCACCAGCCAGCAGGATGTGCTTGCGGCAGAGGGCTGCATTAGGAAAAGGGTCACCAGCAAGTCAAGGGAAGTGATCCTTCCACTTTGTTCAGCACTTTTAAGACCATATCTGGAGTACTGTGTCCTGTTTTGGGCTCCCCAGTGCAAGATAGGTATTGATACACTGGAGTGAGTCCCACAGAGGCCACCAAGCTGGTTGAGGACCTGGAGCACAGGCCATATGAGAAAAGGCTGAGAAAGCTGGATTTGTTCATCTTGGAGAAGAGAAGCTGAAGGGCAGACTGTACTGCTGTCTACAACTGCCTGATCAGAGGATGAAAAGCCAGAGTCTTTTTGAAGGTACATAGTAATAGCATGGTAGTCAATGGGAGCAAGCTGCAGTATGGGAGATTCCAAAGACATATTAGGGGAAAAAAATATACCATGAGGGTGATCAAATACTGATGTAGGATATCCAGAGAGGTTGTGTAGTCTCCATCCTTGGAGATGTTCAAAGTTGACTGAGCATGGACCTGAACAACTTGATCTATTTAGATCTGTTTTGAGCAGGGGATTGGACAATTTGACTTCTGGAGGTCCCTCCCAACCTAAGCTATAATTCTGGGATTCTGACAACATTATTGAGATCGTGAGGGAAAATTTACATCTGCTCATATACTGATTACCACACAGATGTGAGCATTTCAAGCCAGAGGTAGTCTTTATTTTAAAGTCTCTTAAAAATGGTTGTGAGGGTTTTTTTCTTTTTAGTAATAACTGTTCAAAACCAGAAGAAATGCTGACATTGAAAGCAAGAGGCTGTGAGAGAGATGGTTCTTCCTGGAAAAGCTTTTTTTGTCAGTTGTAGAGACTGCTTAAGGCTCCTCAACCATGTAAGCAGACTGTTCTCCTTAAGGCTACAGAAACAAGGCCGGACCAAGCTGCTGCTGACATGAAAAAGGGAGCAGCATGAGAAAGAGGTACAAATGCAGTGAAGGGTCAAAAAATAGAGCCCTGGAAATTTGCTGTCAGTGAAGGATGAGAAGGAGGGGACAGTGACAGTATCTGCCAGAGGAATCACATTTCTATTGGCAATAGTTGTGGTCTTATCCTCCCATAAACCATCCTGGAGAGCAGCAGGATTTTCAGAGTGCTTCCTGGGCCTGGCATATTCCTGTGCTTCTTTTGTGTTCACAGTAATCAGGCAAGCTCTGTTTTGTTGACAAAATAAAAAGCATTGAAATTCATCATTGAGCAATCTTCCACATTTTGCTCTCTTATTATTCTGTGTGTCTTCAGTGTTTTATGGGGACTTCTGAAACTTAGGGGTTACAGTGTGTGTTTCTACAGTAGAGTATCTTTTGCTGTGAAACAGGACTATATAATTTTATTTTTTGGAATTTTGCAGAACCTTTTGGATTTTTTTCCAGGACAAAATGGTTACATTTGCACTAAATGCCCTGACCCATGTGCAGAGCCTTGCACTTGGCCTTGTTGAACTTCATGAGGTTTGCATGGGCCCACCTCTCAAGCCTGTCAGGGTCCCTCTGGATGGAATTCCTTCCCTCCAGTGTGTTGACCACACCAGACAGCTTGGTGTCGTTGGCAAACTTGCTGAGGGTGCACTCAATCCCACTATCAATGTCACTGACAAAGATGTTAAACAGCACCAGTCCCAATACCAACCCCTGAGGAACGCCACTTGTCACTGCTCTCCACTTCGACATTGAGCCATTGGCCGCAACTCTTTGAATGTGACCATCCAGCCAATTCCTTATCCACTGAGTGGTCCATCTGTCAAATCCACGTCTCTCCAATTCAGAGGCAAGGATGTCGTGCGGGACAGTGTCAAATGCTTTGCACAAGTCCAGGTAGGTCATGTCAGTTGCTCTTCCCTTATCCATCAAGGCTCTAACCCTGTTGTAGAAGGCCACCAAATTTGTCAGGCATGGTTTTTCCTTGGTGAAGCCATGCTGTCTGTCACCAATCACCTCCTTATTTTCCATGTGCTTTAGCACAGTTTCCTGCAGGATCCACTCCATGATCTTGGTGGACACAGAGGTGGCCTGTAGTTCCCTGGGTCTTCCTTTTTTCCCTTTTTAAAAATGGGGGTTGTGTTTCCCCTTTTCCAGTCAGTGGAAACTCCCCTAGACTGCCAGGACTTCTCAAATATGATGGATAGTGGCTTAGCTACTTCATCTGCCAGTTCCCTCAGGACCCAAGGATGCATGCCATCAGGTCCCATGGACTTGTGCACCTTCATGTTCCTTAGATGGTCTTGAACCTGATCTTCTACAGTGGGTGGTTTTTCATTCTCCCACTCCCTGCCTTTGCCTTCTGTGACTTGGGCAGTGTGGCTGGACCACTGGCTGGTGAAGACTGAGGCAAAAAAGTCATTGAGTACCTCAAGTCTTCTCCATGTCCTTGGTAACCAGGTCTCCCATTTCCTTCCGGAGAGGGCCCACATTTTCACTAGTATTCCTTTTATCGCCGGTGTACCTATAGAAGCTTTTCTTGTTGCCCTTGACATCCCTGGCCAGAGTTAATTCTATCAGGGCTTTAGCTTTCCTAACCTGATCCGTGGCTGCTCGGACAATTTCTTTGTATTCCTCGCAGGCTACCTGTCCTTGCTTCCACCCTCTGCAGGCTTCCTTTTTGTGTTTGAGTTTGTGCAGGAGCTCCTTGTTCATCCATGCAGTCCTCCTGGAATTTTTGCCTGACTTCCACTTTGCTGGGATGCATTGCTCCTGAGATTGGAGGAGGTGATCTTTGAATATTAAATAGCTTTCTTGGGCCCCTCTTCCCTCCAGGGCTGTATTCCATGTCACTCTACCAAGCAGATCCCTGAAGAGGCCAAAGTCTGCTCTCCTGAAGTCCAGGGTAGCAAGCTTGCTGTGTGCTCTCCTCGTTGCCCTAAGGGTCTTGAACTCCACCATTTCATGGCCGCTGCAGCCAAGGCTGCCCTCAATGAAGCTGACTTTCTGGCTCGAGTGGCTGGAATTCCTCTGTGCGGCTCTTCACGTGCTCTCCTGCTGACTGTGATTCCTCTCCCGGCTCCAGGCATCTATTGCTGGTACTGGCATCACACTGGCAGGAGTGGGATGGATTGAGGTTCCCGTCCCCCAGCAGTGTTCGTTTAAAGCCCTCTTCATGAGCTCGGCAAGACTATGACCAAAGATGCTCTTCCTCTTCTCTGACAGGTGGACTCTGTCAGCCCCCAGTAGACCAGGTTTCTCAAAGGGAGTTCCATGGTCTAAGTAGCCAAACCCCTGGCTATGGCATTAGTCCCATAACCATTTGTTGATTTGCCAGATTCGATTGGCCCTTTCAAACCCCTTCCCTTTGACCAGGAGGACTGATGAAGCGACTACCTGTGCTCCAGCGAACAGCAGATACGTGACGTGAATATCTTCCGTAGATATTTATTCATTGGCAAATTCCCAGACTTGTGCAATTTTTCAAAAATACAATTCAGAAATAAACCCAATTATTTTTATCTAAATGTGTTCTCAAAGGAAGAAGTGGAGAGACAGAAGTACATTTCTGCCCCTGAGAATGAGCCAGGCAGAATTGTTCTATTCAGTCAATAATTTGGTTTGAAAACCTGATCTCACTGAAGTCAACAGTAATAGGACTGAATCTTTAGTTTTAATTCTTCCTTGAGAGTGAAATTGTCACTTGCACAGAGAGATAGAATAAGGTTAATGCATCGCTTCAGTCCCACCTCCACTTCCCTCATTACTGAAACAGAATTTACAAGAGGTCTGCACCCATCTACGTGAGGGTAAGCTTTTTCTAATCAGAGTTCTATTGTAAGACCAATTCTAGAATACCTTTATTTCTTTTAATAAACAGAAAATACAACACTTTAATCAATATAGCATTAAATGCTTGAAAACACTCCAAATTTTCTGGAAACAGACTTTGTCCCTGAGGCCCTAGTTTTGCCTTCACTAGTTACCTTGTGCAGAACACAGGGTCTACCTGACTTCCTTCTTCCTTTTTCTTGAAGTGTCTATATCTGATATGCTGTTATAAATACTTTTATATAATGGAAATAATAATTTCCTCAAGGATGCATAAATCTGTACAGAGCTGATATGTTCTTCCTGACTATACTTTCAAACCATGTTATAATCATAATCCCTATCTTGATGGTTAGTTACATTTTAAATTGAATTTATAATTTTTTTCTGTAAATGTAAATTGAAGAAAAATGGAGTTTGAATTATAATAAGAGAAGGGAGGAAATTAATTTAAGGCTTTTGATGTAGGTAGATGGATACTTTACTATATGGTAAAATAAAATATTGCTACATGAAGAGGTTTAATAACACAAAAGCTGCATTTAGTCATCTAAGTTAGTATAAATTTATGTATTTGATTGATTTCCAGGTAAATGTAAATTTATGAATTTGATTGATTTCCAAGTCAACTCAAAGACAATGCTTTGTAATAATATATGGTATAAAAACTTACTTTAACAGGCATGAGTTATTGTCTTTACATCAGGACTCAATAAGTAGCAGTACCTGCCACACTAAATAGCTACATTGGATTTGCAGACACCATGCAGAGCAGGATCCCAGTCAGGAAGTGTGGTGGTGGTAGAATCCACACCTAATAATTTAGCACCGTTCCAAAATCTTTCCATTATTTGTGAGGAAGGATCAAATTTTGGAACACTTCTTTCGTTGAACAATGCATTACTGTGTTCAAGCACTGTGTTCAGCTCTGGGGCCCCCAGTATAAGAAGGACATGGACCTGTTGGAGTGAGTCCAGAGGAGAGCAATGAAGATGGTCAGGGGGCTGGAGCACCTCTCTTCTGAACACAGGCTGAGAGAGTTGGGGTTGTTCAGCCTGGAGAAGAGAAGGCTCTGGGGAGACCTTACTGCAGCCTGCCAGTACCCAAAGGGGGCCTACAAGAAGGCCAGAGAGGGACTTTTTACAAGGGCATGCAGTGACAGGACAAGGGGCAACGGCTTCAAATTGAAAGAGGGTAGATTTAGATTAGATGTGAGGAAGAAGTTCTTCACTGTGAGGGTGGTGAGGCACTGGAACAGGTTGCCCAGAGAGGCTGTGGCTGCCCC
>JAVJGG010000027.1:16128449-16140251 GCA_035590195.1 Aviceda cuculoides
GTGGAAGGTGTCCCTGCCCATGGCAGGGGGGTTGGAACTAGATGATCTTTAAGGTCCCTTCCAACCCAAACCATTCTGTGCTTCTGTGTTTCTATTCTATTACTTGTGTGAGGTTTATTTAGGATAGATGAGATACCAGCACAAGGATTCTTAAAAGTGATCTTTAATTTTTAAATTGCAGAGATAATTTGTAAATTGACTTCCTACAAATTTCAAATCTTCTTCCCATGAGTATGCAGAATGATAGCTGCTCACTTTTATGGCCAAGCAAGTGGTTCCAATGTTTATATTTGTTTTATGGAGTGAAAACAATAATGGGAATTTGATCCAAATTCCAGACTCCATTCTGAGTCATGTCAGCAAGTGATAAACCAAGGTCAATGGATTTACTTCTAATACTAGTTCATCTACAAGTCAGACAATAAATTTTGACTTTCAAGTCACAATTTTTGGTACTCATAGATGTCAGAAAAAGCATAATTTTCAATGAAGCAAACTTGATTTCCTTTCCTGCAAGTTTTCCAGAATCTTGAAACTCCTTATTTACTTTGAGGGAAGTTTCACATGCAAATATACATGTATATTAGTTCTGTGTTCTGTACCTTGGTGCGGAAGTCATGAAGAAAGACAATACATATCGAAACTGTGTCAGACTTACAAAATTATGTTCCAGGTAGAACCTACATATTAATGACTGCTATTTTCAGCTACAATATTTTTATTATCTACCACCAGGTTAGATTTGTACCATCTCTTTCTTACCCCTATTCACAAAGTTTTCAGCTTTCATCAGGTTACTACTCTGAGTCCTAGGGTACTGAACTTCAGAGATTATCAGAAATTATCTGAAGAACATGAAAGAAGCTAGAAGAATCATCACATTTGTTACTTTGCTGTACTTGATATTGACTTTTGGCAAGCAAATAAAACATTTAAAATACTGTGGTTCTTTGATGTTTTTCTCTAAGTATAGCAACTTAAGGATGATGTTTAATACATCTTTATGGCTTCAGGACAGTATATTGGCTGCAAAAATTAACATTACTACAGAAATATTTTTCATAATAGCAAGGTCAGAAAACCCAAACTAGAATGTAATAGCAACCCTAATTCCTCCTTTTCCTATTTCAATACCTGACATGGATTTACCAGAGGCCTATCTCCTTTCCCCTGAACAGTGCTACTAAGAGTAATGTGCATTTCAGGTCTAATGATAAAATAACTTAATTGACTGTGTTTGCACAAAGATCCCTAATCTGATTTAGAGATAATACAAACCACATTGTGTAAATTACTATGATACTGTGGGATATAACCCAGATTGTAATCTGATCTCTACGGTCACTGTTACAATATGGTACCTGAAAAAGGAGAAATCCAGTTTGAATTTGAGCTGAGTTTGAAAAGAAGATGGAATATCATCCTTTTATTTTATGCACTGTGAAAATATGAATGGTAAGTACACTAATTATGGGATTAAGATAACCTATCTTTGCCTGAAATGTGTCTATATGAGCTGCCTGATCTCCATTACAGTCAGTGAGTTCTGTCAAGCAGTTCCCCTGTCCCATAAAGATAGGATCACAGAATCATAGAATCATTTAGGTTGGAAAAGACCTTCAAGATCATCGAGTCTGTTTCAAGAAAAAATGAAGCATTTTTACTAGAACTCCATGATCTACAGGGGGAATTTAGAGAATTAATCATGTGCAAACATCTACACTAGTGACATCCCAAATTAGGCAAGATAAATCCCCATCTAGATATCCAAAGCAAGGTGTTTGAACTAGTAATCAAAGCTTCTTCTTACGTCAATGAAAGGAGACCAGCACCTCCACAAAGCAATTAATCTCATCCTTGGATGCGTGTTTATCATCACAGATGAAAGGAAATATATTTCCACTATAGGGAACCTTGAAGGTTATTTTACATTAGATACCAACAGCAGATTTTGTTCAAGATTAGATGTAGACATGTGAGGCAAGAATCTCAACCGCCATTTGACTGCCTCAACAGTCAAAAGCGCCACTTCTTTCAGTCTAGCATCATTTGAGATGATCTAGGAGATCCTGCCACTCCAGCTGATCCAGGCCATATGCCATAATTTCCAGCCTGTTGCAAATGTGTAAAGTGTGCTAAAGTGCATCAAATGACATTGGATGTATATATTTAGGTAAATAAATGGAGCACAATGAAAATTCAATCCTCTCTAAAGGAAGAATATTGTGTAAAGTAAATGTGTAAGAAATCAACAATTCGTATTATATTATCTGTCATAAAATCGACCACAAAAGACAAACAGAGTAAATACACTGTATTCCCAATCTCAGTGTATGTAAGTATGAAAAACCTGTGAGGAAAGGCTCTAATGTTAATATTTGCTTTTGCACAAATATTCTTCTTTCCAATTTACAAGTTTGATTCAAAGATACTACTGCCACCAGTACCTGCACAGAAATGTGATGTTTGGCATATGTGTGGAAAACAGATTATCTGCTTCACCCTCTTTGTTCAGATACAGGAGGGAGGAAAATATCACTCTGCAGCCTTGATGAGCTGCTGTGCCCCATAGTTAAGTACCTTCACTACATCTTCTAAGAACTGAATCCTGATCTTGTATAAAGAATGCAAAATTCCAACAGAAGTAAAAAAATGCCTCATTCACATGTCTGGGAACAGAATTCAGCTCTCAGAACTAAAACAGCTTGCACTCACCTGCTGCTTTAATTCTGAAATGCATTTTCAATTGATATCTTGTATAAATCATGAATTTAGAGCAATGTGCTTTACAAAGAAGCCTGTATTCCAGTCGCAAAGTGCCATCCAAATGGAAAGCCCCCCAAAGTAAGCAAGAATGACCAGAACATTACAACTATATTCTTGGGTTTCTCCATGACAAACTCTGGCATTGACTTTTACACATTTACAAGGTATCAGTTTTCATTTGGTCATTGTTGTTTAAAGCAGGAGAAGGTTTGCTCTTCTGACCATCAGTTCCTCCTTTGGATGTGTCCTGGAAGAAAAGCCTTGGCATCCACAGTGACATTAAAATTCGTTTGTATTCATTCCTAAAATTCTGGTTAAGAAGTCCATATATTATTGCATTAAGGCAGCTGTTGAAATAGGCCATGAAGTAGCTTATAATGAATAACCATTCAGGAACTTTTGGTGCCATTTCCATAGGATCGATGGCTACAGCCAGTCCAATGAAGTTTAGAGGTGCCCAGCAAAAGGCAAAAATGACAAAAACCACAAACATGGTAAGAAAGTTTCTGAAGTCACTTGGCTTCAGTCTTGGCTTTGTTTCTGACTTGACTCGTCTTCTAACTTGAAGCACTAAAACCCAAATTCGAAGGTAGCAGAAGCTCACAATGGTGATGGGGACGATGAAGTGAATTACCACAACAGCTATCGTATAGTAGGAGCTTGCAGTCTGAACAAATGTGCATGAATAGACACGTGGATCATATTTTAAAGAGCCAACAAAGAAATTTGGCACAATTGCAATTACTGTTAATACCCAGACTAAGATGACATACAGCATCGTGTTCCAACAGCTGTACACTTTGTCATAGGCAAAACTATGACATATATAGCAATATCGGTTTATTGCAATTGCAGTGATGTTGAAAATAGAGCCTATTACACTTAGTCCCATCACAAAGCCACTCGCTTTACAGTGCATTTCACCCAACGTCCATCCGTTGTGGAAAATAGCTAAGAGCACCAGTGGGTATGGATACACGGCCACCACCAGATCAGCCAAAGCTAGGCTCACCACAAATGCATTACCTGGGGAGAAAGAAAAATACATAGACATAAGTCTGAAAGCAAGCATAGTTGCAAACAAGAAGAAAATATGATATATTATTTTGGATATCTGCAATGCTAATTTATTGTTGATGTCAGCAAGCAGCAGGTATATAGGACCAATAGGTCTGCATGGGAAACAATTTTACAAGTCAGCTTAGAACACCATGAAAATTTCTGCAGCAACATAATGTTTCAAATATGTCGGTTACTGATTATACCTTCCTTTTTATTTCAGTCTTTAATAAACATACCACCAGCTAGCCATTACATAAGAACATGTTGAATTGTTTCAGTGTAGCTAACTCCACAGCAGGATAGAATAAGGTGAAAAAGAAAAAAAGTCTGAATTGTGCCAGGTGGGCAAGCCATTATGCTATTCTAACCTATCACTAGAATACTAACAAGCTTGACAGGTATCAAGGGGAAGGATGTACAAAGACTAGGTCTATAGGGATTAGAAGGATGTGTTGTTTTATGTATACTCTAAATTGCTACACAATAGTCTGTACAATAGATATTTTCTGCATGAATGCAATGGCCTACCCATACTGCAGTTACCTTCCCACTGGATTGACTAAGGAAGAGTGAATTGCCTTTGCCACCCTCTGTAAAAAGGCATATTTAATTATACAAAGGAAAAATGCATGAATGCAAGAGAAAGGCTTCAAATTCATAGAAGAAGCCTTTAGATCCTTTTCTGGTGATGATGTTTAAAGAAATTTTAATGCTATGGTTGAGACTTATTGTCTCTCTTCAAACAGTGTTCTTTTCATCAGTTTGAAATTTCTTGACATTGTATCTAAGGATACTTTAATAAAATAGTGAGATAGTAAACTATAATCCTGAAAAAAATGAAATGTGAAATCATTCTCTAGGAACTTCCCAGGAGACAGAAAATATATATACTAACTTTAGATTCTTTGCATTTAGGTAGCATAAAGCACATTTCTGGTTTACATACTCACTTTTTGCTTAAAGTCTTTCACAGCATGAACAGAGGTGCAAAAGACCCAAGTAGCTTTTAAAACTGTGTGTGGAATATAATAATTTTCTGAAAAGAGCAGTTAGATGCTCAATTCTACAAATTCTGAGCTTTCTAGTCCTCATCTAGGAAAGCAGTTCTCCGTTTAGTTTTAAGTACAGAAATAATGCTCTGGATAAGGACATCATTATCTGGGAGCCATAAAACCAACAACCATGTAGGATTAAACTCCTCAAAAAATGGCAGAAGTTCACGTGTATACTGTTTGCTCCACCTGCTCTGCATCTGTAGCTTGCTTAACCTGAATTAAGGAATTGGGATTTCTCTTTCTCCCATACACTTTCAGGGAAGACCACACTTATCAGAATTTGCCCAATAGCTAGTGAACTTAACAGAAAGCAGGATTATCCATCTGTAGCTACAGAAACATGGCGCATCTCAAGAGTGGCGTACAACTTATTTTAGACGGTTCCTTGTTAGATGTTTAGCAGCCTGTCTCACATGCTCTTTAAAGGCCACACAAGTGTTTTCATACTACAGTTCACTGACATGGTACTGAATGTGAGGCAATTCCATGCTATTTGTCTTAGAAGCAGGATGTAAAACCAATAGTACTGTGCTGGTTTTTGTGCCCTCCCAAACCACGGTCACTCCCTGATTTAGGGTTGAGGTGGGTCTATTTGAGTATGTTGCTGGACCTGCACAAGGAGACATTTTCTGCTGGCTTTGTATGTACTATACTGAGTACAATCCAGTAATGTCATGCTGTTGTGAAAAAGGTAAACATACATTTAAGATGCAAAACCCACATAAAGTAATTTTTCTGACTGACTTACTCAGGGTTGCTAAGGCATTAGAAAAACGTCTCCAGCTTGGGGCTTCGCACTTCAAGAAAGAAGTAAACTCTAATTAGAGCTAATCTAGAGCAAAGCAAATATCTACTAGTTTTACGATCTATGAGGAAAGATTGAACAAACTAGGGACACGATTGAGGGGGACATGATAACTTCAAATAAGCAAAGCAGGAAGGATATAATCCATTCCCATGACTGTGGTGAACACGAACAAACTCCAGTCACAACAGGAATTTTCAAATTAGACACTGAGAAAAACATTTTAATGGCAAGAAGAAGGAAGTGCTGGAACATCTTGCTTTGAGCCTGCCATTGGAGGTTGTAAGAAAAAGTTAAATAAGCATTTGCCAGTACTGGCCTAGATGCAGCTGATCCATTTTGAGCACAGGAAGGATGACATGACTTTGAAAGCCTCTTCTAGCCATATGATAAATAGGATAAAAGACAAGAATAACAAAGGAGCAGGGGCATCTTTATCAGAACGTAATTACATCATGGCAACAAAAAATTCTCTTATGTTTTTTCATCACTGTATCTGACATTAGAAGATAGAGAAGTCAGGAGAAAGAAAGAAAGAAAGAAGGAAAGAAAGAAAAGAAAGAAGAGAAAGAAAGAAAGAAAAGAAAGAAAGAAAGAGAAAGAAAGAAAGAGAAAGAAAGAAAGAAAAGAAAAAAGAAAGAAAGAAAAAAGAAAGAAAGAAAGAAAGAAAGAAAAAAGAAAGAAAGAAAGGAAAGAAAGAAAGAAAAGAAAGAAACCAAAATGTTTTTTTCTGTTTTAGAATGCCTTTTGGAAAAAGATTTTTGGAGTTCAGTCTGGGATGTGTGCTAAAATTAATCTTATCTAATCTCTAAGGCCTCCCATCATCAGCTTATACCTAAAATGTAACTGCTCAGTTAAAATCAAGCAGGCATTCAGTTCTTTCAATCACATTTGGAAATTTGGCAAGAGAATTTCAAAATTTTGTGTGTAATTTAGTACTTCTTGAAAATCCCAGCTGCAATGAATAAGGACAGCCAGCAATGAACTTGTCAAAACCATAATATACCACTTTACAACACAGAAGAAAAATGGTGTAATATCTATAAAAGCCTCAAGTGATTTGTCACTTTTATGGCTGTTTACAGGTTCAAGTGTTCACACTGTGCACTGCAAATTAAGGTCCAATATTTTTTTCTTTCTATGATGTGGCTGACTGCAGAATGAAGTTTAATATATTACTGCAGTGAATAATCTACAAAAGCAGAGAGAAACTTTTCTAATTCATAAAAAATACATAATCAACATTTTGAGAAATCAAAGGTCTTAGATGTCATTTAAGAGCTTGGAGAAAGTAAATGTTCCTTGATACACCTAAGACACAGCATCTGGAGTGTCTGTAATTACATTCGTAAGATAATGAAAGAGGTAAATTTTTTCTGTCTGTAACAAAATAGAAACCACAGAATGCTCATCTAGTTGGAATTATTATCATTATTTCCATAATTTACCTGCTAGTCTTTGTTCCTAGATTTCAGTTTCATCAAACAGAAGATTATATTCATTTATAAGAAACACATTTGCGCACTGGTATGGAAAGACCCCTTAATTACAAGCAGCAGCTACTAAAAGCCAAATATCTAGCCAGGGACTCAAAAAGATACATATATGTGCTGGTTTAAACATTGGTAGTCGGGTGCATAAAAAAAGAAAATTAGTTCTGACATTGACTTTGTGTGCAACTGAATTAGATCCATATTTCAGGAAGCATTCTTGCATATTGGTTTTGTTACCCCAATTAACAGGAAAAAAGGCAACTTTCACAGCCTCATGCAATCTTGATATGACTTGATATTGTAAGAATTTAATCGCAGAACAAACTTTTTGGTAAGGTCAGGGCTTTTAAGGGGTAAGCATCTGCCTTCTGAAAAGACAATTGACTTCTACCAATTGTCTCTACCAAAACCAGAAGCAATTGCAATCACCAACCATTTTTTAAAGGTTTTGCTTCTTTCTTTGGTTTCAAACTGGCTAAAATGATTAATTATATATCATGGCATTTTATTTTTTTTATTGGATGGTGTTTTGGTTGTTACATATTTGTTTAAAAACTTGTTATACATTGCATACAGATATCACCCTCTTAGCTCTATTTCCCCCTGGCTACAGTCATGTTCATCCTTGTGTACTCTTCTTCTCACTCTATTACTCTTGTCTTCTTTAGCATACAAAGGCCTAGCTTCGAGACAGGAAAATTGTTTCTATACAGCCTATTGCGCAGACTGCTGATGTTTTCTCTGCCCCCTCTTCTCTTACTGTCAAACTTGGGTCGCTGTGTAGCAACAAATGTAAGAAGCAGGGGCAGGCAAGGCAGAAAGTGAATGAGTATGACTATAATGTATTGGCAGATTTTTTTTTAAATATCAAGGATCAATGACTCAGGATAGTTATTTTATTCTTCCATTTCCGTATCCTTGCCTTAAGCGAAAACTCAGAGTTACTTTTGCAGATTTCTTACTTAATTATGTCTTCAGTTGGAATGTAAGTGGGAAAGGTCTTTGTTTGCTCTTAAGGCTTAAACCCTCCTCTAATAATCAGTACTGTTTATAATAATTAAATAGCCTTTTATACTGGCTGAGAATGATAAGAACCAAATTTTTTCTATGGTATCACTCTGACAGCTACCTGTAGGTATTTATCTATACTAAAGGAAAAGGAACAAGATCTTGACTTTAATGAAGTAAGTAAGAGTTCTATCTTTCCATAAAACGAAGATTTTATGGAAAATTCATTCCTCTGCAGAGTTCACAGTAATAGACATCCTCAAGATGAAATTAGCTTGACAGACTGTCTGTCCATACACACTAGGTATTTCTCTAGTGTTAGGTCATTCTTCAGCCCCCTTTTTTATTCCTCTGCCAGAATCCTGTAGCCCCTGTACTCAAAATGAACTAAAAAAAAGAGTTCTGGCTCTGACAGCTTTCTTGATGTGGTTGATGTATAAAGACAGAATCTGGGCTCAGTTTCTAGACAGTCTTATAGTCAAAGACACAAGATATCATTTCAGGGATGCATGGTGTCATCCATTCCTTAAGTTAGTCTTATATAAACACTATGCATACAAAATGCTATTTTGCTCTAGTTTTTAAAATGTTCACAAAATAGACAAGGTGACACTAACATTTTACTTCTTTCCTGCAAGTCATTACAGGGAAAAGAAAAAATAAAAATTTTACAGTCTTGATCCTAATTCCAAATTTCTGCAAGTGATATGCTGCTTGCATACAAAATCCTTCCTCAGCTGTGACATCACCTTTCTCTAATAAAGGTAACCTTGATCCTGATACTAAGCATGGTATGGAAGTTGCTGGTGGCTTATAATTTTTATTTCTGACTACTAGCGATTTGTGGAAACGGAATTTTATTTTTATAGTTTTAATCTTAATGTCGTTGCCTTTAATTATATTACACTATATTGGTGTAAATTACCCATCTTTTAGGCCTTTTTAATGACTGCTGAAGTTAATGGGAGACTTGCCATAGACTTAAAAGAGACATTAATCAGATATAAGAAAATAAATACCTCTTAGCAAGAATCTGAAATACTGAAAGCATCTGGTCCATATAATAAGAACAACAATGAAAAAAATGAAGCACTTGAATTGTATTTGGATGCAAAAGAACAAAAATCAAAGCCTAAGCCCCCTTCATAGTTCCTACAGCTTTTAAAAGAGCAGATCTTACCTTCAGACAAAGACAAATAACAGTGCGTTAACCCCAAGGCATGTTAGCCAGGATTCACTATAGCAAGTGGCTTATTGGATCTGTTGTTTGAGTCTAGACCAACATGGAGAATGAAGAGGCATCTATAACAGCTTGAAGAAAGCAATCAGTCCTTCAGTCAAGAAGACTGTCCCTCTTTAATCTCCCCTTGTCTATAATTACTAATTAGTAACAGAAACTATGAAGCTCTGATGAAATATTGTCTTGAACTTTCTTGTGCAATTCCACCTTTTGAGAACCAGGCTTAAATATAATTTCCAGGCTCCAGACCCTACTGAATCCTCATTAAAGTGAATCTCAAGGTCTGGACAAGCTAAAATAGGAGCACACTCAACTAAGAGCAATTTGGTATAAAATTGACTTCACGTGTCTATGTCTCCACTCCTGCTTCTATAAGAATAGCCCTGAGACTGAAACTAAGGACCAAGCTGCTCTGCTAAACCATTTAAGCAGCAGATTATTCTAAGTGCCAGCTTGAGTGTAAACCTGAGCAAGGTACGAATGGTTTTCCAGCTCAGAGTTCAGGATTTTGGCAAAGGAAATGATTACTGTCATGGAAATGTGTATCTGGTCCCACTTCTGGAGCTTCTTCATTATATGTGTGCCCAGGTACACATGGATACTTACTACTTATTCAGCTGATTATCTTTCCCAAGATTTGAGTTACTTTTGGCATATTGCATGGAAGAATTACATAACAAGATACAAGGTTATGCTTTCAGAGCCAGGACTTCTGCTACACTTCCAGGTGGTGGCTTTTAAATGGAAGCCCTGGCCACCTTATCACTGGTTCTTGATGCTGCCAGTGACACCTACATTTTCTGACCTATCATATTTTCTACTGGGCTTCAGTTCCTATAATTCTTGCAGCTCATTTCAGGCTTGGTTGTGGGGGTTCTTCTTAAGGTTTATTCTTTAATGTGGAAAGAAGAAGATAACTCTAGAGGGACTGAAGAACTGGGACCAGGTAGGCAGGCAGAACTAAGGACTGGGTAGGTTTTTGTTTCTCTTTCCAGAGTGGCTCAGCAAATATGGCTCAAACGGCACGCAGGGAGACATTAGCTGCTCCTGGAGAAAGGCTGATGCTTCCTACTTCCTCACTAATAATTTTTGCCTCTAGTTTTGACTTCATTGATTAGTATTTTTTTACAGTTTTTAAGCTCTTGTATTTCTTGATATTTTGTTTAAATAGGTAACTTTTAAATCTGTTTAAAATCACCCATGTCAACTCTTTTTTTTCTCACAATCCATGAGAAAAAATTAAACCTACTAGCCTAATTCAGATGAAACTCCATTCATGTCAGCAGGAATGAAGCCACCAGAAGCGGACACTGGCAGCAGGTGGAGCAGAGAATTAAGTCTTTCACACACTGACATTTTAATTCCTTGTGACACTACAAGCCAAGACCTAGGGTAATCTTTGATTTACTGAGACATCTTAATCCAGTATAATGTTCAACAGTGTGTTACTAAACAGACGGTTTAACATAATGCTCCAAACGAGTGCCAGATACGTTTTTGTTTTCTTTGAATATGACAGTTTAAAAAAAAAGTGGTGATACGCTCCTTTGTAATTATGTTTCATGATTTCAGATATTAGTAAGATATACTGTAGACTTTGATGTAATGAAAAGGGACAGGGAATATATTTTCACTAGAAGAGCAGTATTTTAAAGATTCTAGCAAAAAATGTGACATAGACAATTAAATCAAGGCTGTTCATTAATCTATGGAACATTCAGGTTATTTCTTTTTAGGAAATGTATGTTCTATGAAATTGTTTAAAATATTTGGTGAGTAGAATTATCCTATGATATCTATAAGGAAAATTCTCTACAATCACTGGGAGTAGAATCATAGAATCACAGACTTACTGAATCATTTATATTGGAAAAGACTTTTAAGATCATCAAGTCCAACTGTTAACCTGACACTGCCAAGTCCACCACCAAACCATGTCCCTAAGAACCACATCTACATGTCTTGTAAATACCTCCAGGGTCTTTCAAATACCTCCACTACTTCCCTGGGCAGCCCGTTCCAATGCTTGACAAGGTTTTCAGTGAAGAAATTTTTCATAATACCCAATCTAAACCACCCCTGGCACAGCTTGAGGCCATTTCCTCTTGCCCTATCACTTGTTACATGGGAGAAGAGACCAGCACCCACCTCACTACAACCCCCCTTCAGGTAGTTGTAGAAAGCGATAAGGTCTCCCCTCAGCCTCCTCTTCTCCAGACTGAACAGCCCCAGTTCCCTCAGCCGCTCCTCATAAAACTTGTGCTCTAAACCCTTCACCAGCTTCGCTGCTCTTCTTTGGACACGCTCCAGCACCTCCATGTCTTTCCTGTAGTGAGGGGCCCAAAACTGAACCCAGCACTCGAGGTGCGGCCT
>JAVJGG010000027.1:16145162-16161817 GCA_035590195.1 Aviceda cuculoides
CTCTGTAACATGGTTTAGTGGGCAGGGATGATGGTTGGACTCGATGATCTTGTAGGTCCTTTCCAACCTAAATGATTGTATGATTCTATGATTCTATGAAATAGATGATGAAAATGGCCATTATAAACTTTCTGTGAGGTTTTTTCCTCTGAGCTTTTGGAAGGCCTCATCACTGTACTTGCATGGGGAGATGAATGTCTTCAGAAGCTGTTGTCAGTCTGTGCCATCTGCTTCTTTTGGAAACAAGGTCTTAAAGCAAAGTACACTGACATGATTAATCTTATAATGATGCTCATAGGTTTGTAAATAGCATGTAAACAGATGAGTAAATAAAATGCTTTTACAGAAAGTGATTGTGTAATTTCTTCTAGATTATTAGCTGGTTTGTGTTTCAACTTAGCACAGACAAAGTGTGTAATGATCATTTCCTGAATTAAGGTCTTTTCTGAGAGCTAGTAAAAGCCTTGCAAAATCACTGGACAAAAACTCCATTCTGGCTAGTCCCGTGAGTCATAATATTGGTGAGATAGTTAAATGAAGGGTGATAGGCATAGACATATAACCAATATAACCACAAAATCATTTATGTTGGAATTGATCTCTGGAGACCATCTAGTCCAACACTCCTGCTCAAAGAGGAGTCAACTACAGCGGGTTGTTTAGGGCCATGTCCAGTCAGGTTTTGACTGTCTCCAGCCATGGAGACTCTACAGCGTCTCTGGGTGACCTGTTCTAGTAAGGAATGGGTATACAGGATATTTACTGTTTTCACTAGGGAATAGGGGGAAGATACTGTTAATTTTGCAACAGGTGAGGGCTCTCCTTTATCTACTAAATAGCAGAGAGTATCTAAGGTCATACCTGCTACTATGTAGGTAGAGAAAAGATGTAGTCATTAGCAGTGAGCTAGACTTGCTTGGTCAGCAGAACAGGTCCCACTCCCCAGAGTAGGTGGGGCTTTGCTTTGCTTGTGCTTGTGTCTTCAGATTCCTTGTGCCAGCAGAATCTGAACAGTCTCTGACTGGACATGATGGTGTGAGTCAAACAGAGAACCTGGCCCAACAAACATTTACAGACTTGAAGGGTGGAGGGTGGACTGTGGTGAGGTCTGCACATCAAGAAGGAAGAGGCACCACATGCTAGCAGGAATGTTTTTGGAGACCAATTCCCACTGGCTTCAGCAAGGCCAGAATTCCCTCTTTATCTAGATACTCAAATACTAGGTTCAGCTTACCCAGGTTGCAGAATCCTTTTCCACATGCTACCTTGATGATCTTTGAGCACTGTAATCTGCAACTAGCTATTCAGACTAACTTCTCGTGGGAGTCCTAGCTGTAACCCAAGTGAGCAACCTGGTGGCCTGTGGTCCAAAATAAGCAGTGGGTGACTTTTGTCTGCATGAAGTACCGAGTTACACTGGGCAAATACACCTGCAAACTGGGACAAACCAATGTAATTTTTACTAAATCAGGCTCAAACGGAAATCACTTTTGTATATATTACATTAGAGTGTTGTGTTTGAAGGTCATGTACTCCGTTATTTTGTTTGCTCTCCATAAGCAGACCAGATATTCTTGCTTCATATTTAACCAAGAAGCTGACTGTATAGCAAGATTTACAATTTTTATGGTCCTAGTCTACCAGACGTTTCATAAGAGTGACTGAAGAGGATTACATTTTTTTGAGATTATCTAACTAAAGGCATAATTACAGGATGTCAAATTATTTAATTTTTGCTCAACTTTGAAGCAAAAAATGCCCAGCACTGAAATTGGTCTCTGGATTGTGTAGTTAATGTTTCATACCTGGGACCATAATCATAGGTAAAATCTTTTAAACTATCTCAACCCACTTACCAGTAGATCATTTTCTTTAGGCAAATCACTATGGTTAAACCTTCTTTTTACAAGGCCTAATTCAACATCTGATTAACATTTTACACATTTTGCTTCTAATGACTGCAAAAGAAAGCATAAAAAAATGAAAAGAAAAGAAGGTCTTGCTTAACATGAAAACTGATTCAGAAAACAATCTGTTGCCCATGTGCTCTAACCCCACCTGTGAATCTAACAAGTATTTTTGCACTCACCTTAGAGGTCTTAGGTAGGCTTTGTGTCCTTGAGTAAAACTGCTCTATATTTCCACAGCACAAGAGTCACTTTCTGCCACTATATTTTATGCCAGTAAAATACCTGGAATATGCTGGTGTATTACCTGATTTTTGGCACGGGACTTTGAATTTTAAATTTTCTTTCTATCATGA
Organism: Aviceda cuculoides; assembly: GCA_035590195.1. Taxonomy (NCBI): domain Eukaryota; kingdom Metazoa; phylum Chordata; class Aves; order Accipitriformes; family Accipitridae; genus Aviceda; species Aviceda cuculoides. The sequence continues at coordinate 16,147,426 of JAVJGG010000027.1, forward strand.
CCTCTAACGTAACAAGACAGAGGCATATAAAGATACCAGTCCCCTATTAATCAAATAATTGTTGCATTACCTAAGTATTAGGCCTTTCTATTAAACAGAAGGTTCTTTAAATATAGCATTTTCTGTCAGGTGACTGTGCTGATGTAATTAAAAGTGTGATAAAGTGTGCTCCTTTGTTTTCTCTTTTGGAAAATGATTTTTATGTTTCAGTTAAGGGTTGGACCTGCTGATGCAGAAGATTGATGAGAGTTTACCTTGCTGCTGCTTTCAGTATCACTGTATACCCCAGATACAGAGTTCTGCCAAGACAAACTATTTTCTTCCTATTCTTTATCGAAAGGCTATCCCTTGCTTAACAGATGACATGCAACCAAAGGCACTAATACTACTGCAAACATATTTCCAGCTTCACTTTCTTTTCTTGTTTGGTGTTTTCCAAATTGGAGCAATAAAGGAATGGAAAACTAGTTGCAGTAAGCAATAAAAGACCATACTAAAGGTGCAGGAAATTTACCACCTTTAAACATGTGTGCACTGAAAAAAAAGCAAGCTTTTCAGAAATCGGAGATCAGCAGTCAGGATGAGTCAAAGCCTACCTATGTGTCGGTAAGCCTGTGCTGTTAATAGAGTTCTGCCAATTATGTCAAATGAAAATCTTTCCACCAGTACTTAGGTTAAAATACAGGTTTTTTACAGCAAATTATGGTGTCATGATGGAGCCTCACAGAAGCACTGTATCACAGACTCTTTTAGGTTGGAAGGGACCTCTTGATATCATCTAGTCCAACCCCTCCTGCTCAAGCAGGGCCAGTGAGAGCAGGTTGCCCAGGACTGTGTCCAGCCGGATTTTCTGTACCTCCAGAGATGGAGACTCCAGAACCTATCTGGGCAACCCGTTCCAGTGTTTAACCACCCACACAGTGAAAAAATTTTTCTTGTGTTCAGATGAAATTTCACAAGTTTTAGTTTGTACCCATCACCTCTTGTCTTCTCAGTGGGCACTACTGAGAAGAGTCTGCCTGCCTCTTCTTCACTGCCTCCCACCAGGTATTTATAGACATTGACGAGATCCCCTGAGCGTTCTCTTCTCCAGGCTGAACTGTCAGAGCTTTCTCAGCCTCTCCTCAAACGGGACAAGCTCCAAGCCCCTGATCGCTTTAGTGGCCCTGTAGTGGACTTCACTCCAGTAAATCCATACCTTTCTTGCATTAGGAAGCCCAGAACTGGACACAGCACTCCAGGTGTGGCCTTATCAGTGCTGAGAGGAAGGATCACCTTCCTCAACTTGCTGGCAACACTGTGATGCAGCCCAGGAGGCTGTTAGCTTTCTTTGCTGCAAGGGTGCATTGCTAGCTAACGATCAGCTTGTTGTCCACCAGGACCCTCAGGTTCTTTTCTGCCAAGTTGGGGTTGTTCCTCCCCAGGTACAGGACTTTGCAGTTCCCTTGGCTGAACTTCATGAGGTTCCTGTCAGACCATTTCTCCAGCCCGTCCCCATCCCTCTGAATGGCAGCATGACCTTCTGGTGTATTAGCCACTCCCCCCCCAGTTTTGTATCATCTGTGAACCTGCTGAGGGTAAGCTCTGCTGCATCATCCAGGTCATTAATGAAGAAGTTAAACAGCATTGGTCCCAGTACTGACCTCCAAGGCACACCCCCAGAGGCTTGCCTTCCTACTGGTCTTCATGTCACTGGCCACAGCCCCTGCCCAGTCCCAGTCATTCAGACAGTTTTCGGTCTACCTCACTATCTACTTATCTAACCCCTACTTTGTCAGATAGTATATGGAGATGTTATGGGAGACAGTGTCAAAAGCTTTCCTAAAGTCAAGGTAAACACCATCCAGTGCTCTTCCATCACCCACCAAGCTAATCATGTCATTGTAGAAGGCTAGCACATTGGTTAAGCATGATTTTCCATTTGTAAATCCATGGTGATTACCACCAATCACCTTCTTGTCTTTCATGTTTTTGGAAATGGTTTCCAGGATTAGTTACTCCATCAACTATTCATTACCTTATTAATGAATCAGAAGTAGTACCTTCTTATAGCATCCTGCAATTTTATTGACTGCTTGTCTTCCAACCATTAATTAAGTAAAATTTTGCTTAGGTTATGATATAATTAATCTAAAAAGAAATAGCCAAGAATAAGACACTAATTGGAAACATGTCACATATTCTCATAGGCTGAGGCTATCCACAGGCTTGTAATCCTGTCTTGAAAATAAATTATACATTAAATTTCTGGAAGTGTTGTGGAAAGCATTTCAACTCTTCAGATAAGTTCTTTTGGCCTCAGTGGTACTGGCAATGTTTGGGGGTAAAAGAAGGAATAAATAGCTGCCTCTCTTACGGTTTCCAAAGTACTTATCTCTCAGTCCTTTGCAGATGATTTTTATTTACATTTCATGAATGAAGCACCGGGGACCTGAAAGACCACAGCATTTTAGTCAGAAGAGAATGCATGATCAGTTTTGCTGGAGCTTTGACTAGTGTAGTTAGCTGGTTTAGTGTAGTTACCAGATAGTTACCTGGTCATTTACCTGGTTTAGTACAGCTACCAGTGAAGTTATGAGTTTTATGTGGTAGTTAGCTATGCTTTAATAATGTAGTTTGCTGGTTCCTGTAGGAAAGTTTTGGGAAAAGTCATCCCTTTGCTTCTGAATGTACACAAGTATTCCTTGTGTAAAGCGATTCCCATCTACTTTTTAGTAGATGTTAGTTAATGGAATTAAGCAAATTTCTACATAGGTATAAATTGGGGGCTGTTTCTGATCATCTTGATCCCCAAAAGTTCCTTGGCTTGTGAACACTTTGGGAAATCTGTTATTTTAATTTCATGCTTACATAGAAGTAGTGGTGTGCTGACTCTTCCTGCATATCTCTGTATTGAGTACAGTGAGTAACATCCACCATTCTTAGCAGCTCTTGGATATGAGGGATGCAGTCCTTAAGCCCGAAACCAGAATTCTTAACAGCGTCAATGAATGAGGCTAAAAATGCCCTCAGCAACAAGAGGCTTCACTTCAGAGCAGTGCAGTAGCAGTTACTGTGTAGTTTACTACATCAGAAGGGGTTTGCTGAGGTGCTTTTAAGAAAATAGAGGGATTAACTTTTATCTGAGAGGCTAAAAAGCATGGCCCTCTATTTTTAAAGGACAACATGGAAGAAAGTACAAAGGTGTGTTAAAGTCGTATGCTGTCTTAAATTTGCAGACCAGAAGGTTTATCTGACTGAAGATGGAAATTCCAGCTAAGATGTTGTGTAAAAATTTCCCTCCATAACAATCCAAAAATTACACCCTGTGCACTCCAGTGAGTAATGCCTGATTTCAGATGAGTTGGCTGGAGTGCTCAGTCTCTTGAAGAGAGATTCACAAGAGTCTTAAGAACCATAAGTTGTAGTTCACGAAAAGGAGGGATGGGCTACCTCCCAGTTGGCACATGGTGACTGTGCCACCTGCATGTCGTTATTTGTCTTGAAGCAAAGCAGCATGATTTAATATAACATCCTTTTACTTCTCAGTAGAAAAGCTGAATAGAGTTGTCTTCTAAGAACACCTTTAAAAAGTCCTAAAAACTACAATATTGATGAACCTCCCTATGGGTTGGATCTTCACAGCAGGAGTAGCTTGAAGAGACACTTTTTTTTAAAAACTATGCAGATAATATTCAGTAAGCAGATTATTTTTACTTGAACGAAAAGTAGGAAATAAAAATACCTAGATTGATTAGATTACACATATTCATAGGTGATAGCCATCTGACATAAGGTCCTTTTCCCTATTTGAACTCAAATGAAATGCTGTGTATGCTGAGGCAACTGGAAAAATTGCTCTAGCTTTAGAATGAGAGGACACTGAGAATTTCAGGCAGGATTTGAGCAAATCTTAGACATGAGGATGCCATTTATAGGTCCCTGTCTTTTTTGCAGCACTATATTTTACAATTTGATGCTAACTCTGAACTTATAGTTAGTTAACATAATTATGTATTATGCAGATATTTTTCCTGTTAGTCAGACTGCTAGCACCAGTGGCTGTATGTGGTATTTTCTGACAATGATTGTTGCCTTCATTGTGCAAATATGGCAATTTAAACCAACAGATGAACAGATGTTGTTCTATAGCAGAACGATGACGTTTGTGGAAGTGTCATGTAATATTATTATAATCTTCATACAGGTATTTAAACATTGAAAATGAGTCAAGTCCATAAAAAGTAGCTGAAAACATCAGTAATTTGTGAGAAGGATTATGTTTTTCCCTCAGACATAATTTAAGCAGCATTTGTTAAACGGTGTAATCAAATACCTCTATAATTAATAAATAATTAAAAGAGAATCCCAGAAATCAAGATCCTAGTCATTTGATGAATGTGTTTAGGCTGCTGTTATCTGTTGTCATGCCAAGATGTGACTGTCCCGTATGCAGCTGAAATGTTAGGAAAATGCTGATTCTGTGATATAGCTCAGTCCTTATCAGTATTGAGACCAAAAGTAAACCAGAAGATTCCAAAGCAACTACTGTTGTTAAGGAGGACAATGGAATGGCACACTCAGTGATTTAGACATATTTCTGTTAGCTTTTGCTGTCAGGAAATCTGTTTCATGCCCATATTGAGGCAGGAGTTTAAAAACTAGAACAACTGCTCAGAATGACTTTTAGGAAGATGAAAATTACCATAGCATTTCTTAGTTTCTGCAAAGGAAAAAATTGGTTTTGTTTTATCAGCCTAGAGTAACATAGCTGTTTTCATATGTATTCTTGGGAACAAGGCAATGTATTTGACAGTCTATGTCCAGGTACCAGTATGTACTTGTAAAGGATAACTTCTAAGAAGCTAAAATCTGGAGCATATCTGAAGATACTGGTACTCAGAATAGATCTGAATTGGAGTAGGAGTAGAATTTACTCCTAGAGGCAGACAACAGGTTATCACTGATTTAATGAGATGAATGTAGTCTCCTATAACATCCTCAATAGAATGGTTCGAGTCACCTGGTGAATATATATCTGCTAAGAATAGTTGAAAAAATTAGTCTTTTAAAATGAGCTGTCCTGACTCTCTGTAAGTAGATTTGGTCTCTTAGCTCTTTGGCTGATTGTGTCAAAGAGCACCATGAATCTGTGAATCGCTTCTGCTGGTCCATCCAAGAATAGATCCTTACTGCAGAGAGGTCATGCCTCATGCAGGCAGTGAGTCTTGCAAAAAAACCCACCAGTCCAGAGTCCAGGAGAGAGCTGGCAAGAAAGGGAGTGCTGCTAAGGCACGTTGGAGTTGCCATATGACAGCTGCTAAGGGGTCCTTCTAATTTCCTGTATCTGAGGGTATGTTTGCATTGGTTATTTCAGTGACATGTGAGGAAACTTATTCATACCCTGAGCTAAAAAAAAAAAGCTGTGTGACTGTGTTAGACTTGGACCTATGGAGAGCCTGGGTATGGTGCTGCAGGCAAAGCACCACACTAACATCATCTTTTGCTTTTCCTGCTGCTCAGAACATGAGTAGAGTGGGCTTGTGCCAAATGAAATACAAAACATAAATATTCCCTTAGATTCTTCCATTACAGGTTCAGGAAGACCCTTATACTTCTCCAGTTCTACCATGTGCTTATGATTCTATTTCCTTTAAAGATAAGCACACCAATAGCTCCATTTACCAAGTGGAATAGAACTTAACATTATCTTCTAAAATAAAAGTGTCTTGGAGCCGATCTTGGCGACATACTTCCTATTCACTTATCAATAAATTGATTGCTTCCTCTACAGGATAAAAAAAAAAAATATAATTTAAAGCTATCATCCAATATGTTATTGCCAGGTCCTTCAAAGGAGGATACAGAGTACCCTACAGCTGTAGAATAACCTGTCTCGGATTACAATTTTAACCTAGTCCTTAGTTGCTAGAATTTGGTTTATACCTGCCACTAATACATTCCATACTTTCTCCAATTTTTGGTAGTGTTAACCATTATGACTTTGAATGCTCAGAATAGTCACAGAAGAGCCAGTAGTTCTTTACATTTACCAAATTCCTGATTTCCACAGTTTACTTAGCATTTGAGAAAGTGACTTCCATTTTAGCATTCTCCATCTCCAGATTATGCTGAACATGTCCTTGGTCTTGCGTCATTATTCTCTAGATGAAGAAAAGATTATTCTAGCCTTTCTTCTCTAAGACTACCCATTATTTTGTATACAGTGTCATATAAACCCATCTCCTATTGCTTTTGAATAAACTGTTTATCTCCTCAGGATTCCCTGTGATGCAGATTCATACAGAAGTTATTTTTCTCCTTTGTGATGTTTCTGTACTCCTAAATGCTTCTTTCAATCCCTTTAGGCTGATGATTTCCATACAAACTTTCAACTTCCAAAATATTTTAAAGTTCTATATTATTTAGATTTTTTTCTCATCTAGAACATTCTTAGATCTCTGATTTCCACTTTTTCCAAATTTACTTGCAAGGTTTACTTCCTTTCACTGAAGGATACTTCCTTTGTTAAAGTAATTTTCCTAATTTGCAAATGAACAATACTAGCTTTTCACTTTGCTCTTCTACTTTTGGAATTATTAAGAAGTTAACAAAGTCTAAAGTCATTATTTTATAAGCAACTTTGAAGATTTATTTTCTCAGCTGGTTACTGTTTGAACCAAGTCTCACAGAAACGAGAATGGTCTTGGTGATGAATTTATTCTGTTTCCTCTCCAAGAAGAGAGTAGAACTGTATTTAGAAGTATGAGATGAGTCATGGGCACATGACTGAATAATTCTAGAAGTGTTATAGAAAGACTTGGAGTATTGATCATTTGGAGGTATTCTCTGAGAAAAGGTTTCATATCTTCATGGACAGACTTCACCTAAGCATATGGGATACCAGCTTGCAATCCAAGCTGGCAGAATGAATAAAAAGAACTTGAAATTGAGAGATGGGAAGAGAGCCTGAGAAGGAATCATATAGTTTCTTCACTTAACACCCAGGGCAGGGGGAATATTGGCTTCAGGAAGGTGGTGGTAACAAATATAGAAAACAGGAGCTTGAAGACTGAGGAGTTTGACTGGAGTGGTAATAAAAAAAGCAAAGGAAAAGAATGTCAGGAACCTATGCAATAGAATAGGGGATCCAAAACCAGTGACAAATTAAAATCAAACTTTATGAAGATAATTCTGTTAGAATGGAATTGCACCGATCATCAGAGAAGAGAAATATTAACTGAAAGCTGTATAGTCTTCATAAAAGGATGGTGGGGGGTGTGTGGGGGGGGAAGTCAGAGCATAATATCCTGGTAAAAGCCAAAATTACACTGGGGAAGAGTTGTAAAGACAATGTGCAGGGAAGTGCGGAGAAACCTGCAATAGGGTGAGATCACCTCAATGGAAACAATTTAATGATGGGACACTGCAGCTCCTCATATGTAAAGGAGATAATAAACATACTAATGGATGTTGAGTTCTGGACATATACCCAGTAGATTTCTTCAATACAGAGTCTATTTGCCAACATACATCGCCCTTTGTTTTGGTAAAGAAAAAAGACATCCCTGAAGAGCGTGTCACAGAAAATAAGATTGTATTGAAAGCAGATGAGATTATTTTGTTTAAATTAAATGGAAGAATAAACAAAACAGACATAACTAAGAAGGGGGGTTGCATATTTTGATAAATAAAAGAAGCTAATTAGGAAAGTGAAGTCAGCTGTATTGAGGAGCTTAGAGACTTGAATGTAGAGGAAGCTTGGCATTTCTTCATATTAAAGATACAAAAATATTCCCTGGAACTTGCATCCAAAAGAGGGAAAAAATATAAGAAAAAGTTCCAGATATAGCTGGAGGAAAATTTGTCTCAGCAAGGATACCAGGGGCAAGAAATGAGGCTAGAAGGAACAGGAAAAGATACGTCCATCAAAGAAAACTGCTAGCGAGAGAGCAAAAATGGATAAAATGGCAACTGACAGAAACCCTAAACTTAATTTGCTTTGCAAAGATTTCTAAAATGAATAAAAAGCCCTTTCACTGCATTAACAAAAGGAAAAAGGAAAGAGGAGTTACTGCAAAAGGGGGTATCTGAAAATCAACTTAAAATGGCTGCTGAAGAAAGATTTTGCTACCATTTTTAATAAGGGCAATAATGGCAGGCTTGGGGACAAGGCAGGCTGGCAGATGAGGAATTAACATACCTAAAATAAAGCAAAAATGTCAGGGAGATTGAGTATAGGAATTTTTTAACATCTGTTATCTCAGAGATAGTGTCCTGGGTTCTGAAAGGACAGAGAGCTACATGTGGGACCTGTGAAAAGGGCTGAATGTGTTCTCGGGTCCTCACTGCCTGTAGGGAAGCGCTGGTTTCTCTCAGGCTGTGGCACAGAGCTTGGCTCCCACGCGCATCCCAAAGAGCAGTTTTGCCGTGACTCACCTGCAGCTGCGGTGCTCTCACACTTTACTGCTCATTTCCTCCTCCTTTGCTATGGTGCTGGCACAACTGCTGGTTTTTTTTCACATGAATGGTGCTAGCAATAAGTCAGAAAAACATTTAGGCAGGGAGTAACGAGAAAACTAAAACAGTGTTGCCACCTCTGGAAGATTTGTTTGTCTACCGTAGAGTGCTACCATGTGCTAACATGGTATTCGTATTTAAGGTGGTGAATCGGCTGCAAAGGAAGAATGAATTGAGAAATCTTTGGGCTTCTTATTCTCATCCTAATTGTAGGCAAGGCTGCAGAAAAAAATTTGGAAGGAAAGTAAAATTAAAGTTGCAGGTAAAGACAAATGGAATAAAATTCAATGTAAGCTTACCCGATGTGGCTATACCAACTAATCTGATCATCTTTATTTAATAAAAGCTGCCCTTGGACTTTCTGGACCTGGGAGGTTGCTCTAAACTGATCTAGCCTTGGAAACACATATGCTAGGATATCACACACAGTGTGTTGATACCACTGCCTGGATGGTGATGAAAGAAAATTGTTGGACCGAAGGGAGGTAACCTACGTTGAACTGATTCTGTCTGGTTCACAAGTATTATGTCACAAAACACAAAGAGAACTAATGAAATTTTGTGATAGTACAAAGTTGAGAGCCCACACTGATACAAGGAAATGTCAAGATCTTTTTTTCCTTGAGGACTAAAAGAGCAGAAAGTGGATAGAGTATAATAGCATGAGGTATGAGGTCAGGTACTGAAGGAATAATAGTTGTGTGGACTGAAAAGACATAAGAAAAAGAAGAGCTGCATTAGCAAGTGACTGCACCAAGAAAAGTCATCTATGTGATGCTATCACATAAAAGGAAAATGTGGCTTCAAGGCATACCAGGTCCATTTTGTCCACCCAGGGCAAGTCAGAACAGAATAGAATGTTAATATTATTTTCTTGAAGGCATTGATGGTACTTCACCTGCATTACTGTGAACAGTTAAGTTTTCTCCTGTTCAAGACAGATTAATTCAGCTGGGATAGGTGAACAGAAAGGCCTAAAACAGTCAGGGAAATGAAGAGCCTGGTTTATTAGAGAAGACTAAAAACATTTGGCTTGTTCACCATGGAAAAACAAAGGTTGAGAGGTAAATATGTGCTTATTCTCCATTAATATGGCACAAGAGTTCTCACCAGGTAGAGAAACGATCCATCCAAGTTAAATGATAATTATAGTTCTACAAATAAAAATATCCACTATAAATTAGCAACTAATAAGCACAAAGTTAAAACAAAAAAAGTTTGTTTCATAGTATTATTACAAAGAGATAGAAAAGCTTTATTTTAAGTGTCGGTTTAAGCAAACTTTTGTGAATGTTGAAGTCAATTTCCCATTAATTTCTTAGTATTGATCAGCTTTAAGGCTAGAGATCCTGAATGTGAGAGAGACTGTGAAGACCAAACATACCTAGTCCCAGGACTAAGAAGTCCATGGATCCAGGGTTCAGGAAATCAGGAGTACAAAATCTGAAACCATAAGAGTGGGATCTCATGCTCTGCTCATCAAAATATGTTCTTGTCAGCATCACTGCTCATATTAAAAGACAATTTTGCCAAGTGGTTTCAGGACCCAGGAAGCATATTGAACATTTCAGTGGTATCGGTAATGATTTTTTTTTTTATGTCAGTCTTATTTGGATCAATATGATCTCTTGGAGGACAGGCGGTGAGGAGGAGGAAAGAGTGCAAATTTAAAAATGGAACTTGACATGTTACTAGAAGAATTACATGATGACTTCACATGTTGATTGCTTCTCACCTAAATGTAGGTGACTACGTTGAGATAGTCCCTCTTGATTCTCTTTGGGTTTAGTGGACAAAAATAAACATTTTTATGGCCTGAATCATGTCATCCTAATGTAGATGTCAAAAATAAGTTAGATTAACTTTGCCCTGAAAATGCTTATTTTTCTCCATTGATTACAAAGGGAACCCAAGGGAAGAAGTTCAGAAACAGGTATCTCCACTGTAATCTTCTAAGACATGAGTTTCCACCCCAGGAGACAACTGCCCTCTATCCCAGTGGACAGGAATAATAATAGGGGAGGAATAAAGGAGAGAAAGAGAACCAGTGTGGCCGAAGAAATTAAGAATAACTGAAAACAGCATATAACAATGTAGAAAACATACACTCAGCTATATTAGGGAGATGTGGAGTGAAGGCTATGGAAAGGGAAATAGCATGGAAAAAGAGTACAAGACTTGGTTAAATTGCCAAACATGTTTATTTAGTAGGCAGACGAGCACTAAAATTACAATTCTATGTGCAAGAATGTTTTATTTTGTATGGATGTACAATGAAAAGTATTGTCCATCTCTACAGCCACACACATTAGATAGAACTAAACATGCAAACACACACATGTTCTTACAGGTAAAAGAAACATGAATTTTGATTTAATTTGTGTTAAAATTGTGCTGGCAACAGCACCTTGCCATTCAAATGGAAATCAGGGTCTCATGGTGCTGTGTTAGCTGTTATATATAGAAAGGAAAATAGTGGAGAGAGTGAAGAGAGTTGACACAATGCACTAAAAATATCACCTTCTGCTAATGTATTCTTTGGCAGAGCACCAAGGTTAATATTAGGCCTTCTGCCAAAAAAGGGTCCCAAGTCCTCACTACTCTTTGAAGTGGTACTGAGTTAATGTGCCTAATTCTCAACTCCTGCTGATTTTATGCTGGCTTTAAGGCCAATGAAATACAAATGGTTTGCTTTACCTCCCTCCTGTGGGAGATGCCTTGCCAGTTCCCACCTTCTGAAGTGGTTCCTACCGGGTTCTTACCCAGCCCATAATGTTACGGTTATAGCTATGACTATACAAATGTATCCTGAAGTTCTTAAAAGCATCTAGTGGTTTTGATTGACTTGGTGCGCCTTCAGGATATTTGACCATCCAGCAGTTTTTGTTGAGCACATGTAAACCTTAGCACTTCAAAAGTTTAGAATAGTTGCTTTTGAAAATTCAGAACACATTTGACATTTCAAATAGAAAGACAGGCTGGTTCATTTTATTATTTCCATATACAAGTTTTTATTTAATTTTTTAGTGTGTTGGACAAAGTTACTCCCCTCCCAAATTAGAAATGATAAAAGCATTAATTTCTGTAAATTAAATCACTTTTAGAGATCAGAAGTTGCTCAGCCTCTCACAGCAAGACTGGGTGCAGTTATGTAAGAAGACAAGCATGTTGATTCATACCAATTATACTATGCATTACTTGGAAAAGCCTTCACAAATTTTCCCCTCCCCCTCCAAAAACAAATTTAAATGTGGGAAAGAGGCTTCTGTATGCTATGAAACAATCCTTCTGTGGTAAGGTTGGCAAAATTCCCACTGTTTAAGGAGTGAATGAGCAATCTAAAAGCACCAGTCCTACCCATTCTCCCTTTCTCTCCTGCTGAGCATAATACTTACCAGCATAAAGGCTAATGGGTCATTTGATTTCACTCCATTCTTGCGCCTCATTATATAACAGCATTAAAATAGATTTGCTTTTGATCATGCTTTAATTTTAAGGAGAGTGATGCATAATTACATTGTTTGCAATTATCAGGTTTCTCTGTAAAGCCTAGGACAGAATAGAGTTGATACATCCTGGAAATATGCTAAAGTCTTGTTTTGCTTTCTGAAGGAAAGATTACTATTTGTACTAGAGAAGTGGGCAGAGCTGCTTAATTTATTCTTCATACACCTGTGGCTTATCTGAAGTCCCAAACTCTCATCCTTATCCAAGAAAATCTCTCATTAGCTTCTTCAAAGAGAATTGAGAGTTCATGGTGCTATAGCTCTTCCTTTTTTCTTCGGTCACCTGGACCACCCGTCTCTTGTCACAGCCATTCCACTAGCTTCATCTTGTCCCTCTCTGACACCCCTTATTGCAAGTCTAACTCCTTTCATGCCATTTTTCCTCACTATTTCACTTTCTACCACATCTGCTCCCCTTGTGACTACAAACATGTTGTTTCTGGTTTGCTCAGAAAGTAAAACCTGTAAGTCCACCTGCTTGTCCATCTTCTCTCCTTCTTGGAGGCTAAGGGCTCCCAAGCACGCTCTTAGCTTTCCAACCCCCCCCCCCCCCAATCCCTCCACCACTCCACCCACATCAGTTTGCAGTCCTCTTCCACTCTGCTCCCTCCTTAAGAAATTTTGTCTGAAAAGACCTCTGTGGGCATTTAGCAAACTATCCTCTTCCAGCTTCATCCCCGAGAGTCATCTCTCCCTGATGGAAAACTAAGAACTGGCAATTTAAAAGGTATTTAACTTTATGAAGATGACGCAGAAGGAACTCCCCGCTATTCTTCATGGTACTTATCAAAGACGAAGAGATCCTGGGGACAGGGTCAGTGACATCGCATTAAGGATGGTCCTAGGAGGAGATCAGTTAGTAGGTATTTGAGTAAGACCACCACGTCCTCTTTAAACAGCCTTCGGACGCCACAGAGCACTTTGATCAGTATCTTGAAACTGACTCTTCCAGCCCAAACCCTCCCCTCTGCAGTCGTGTGAGCGAAGGAAGCGGTTCGGAAGAGAGCCCCTTTTTTTGCTCCCCCCCCTCGGCCGGCATCTGATGCCTCGGGCCGGCCGCGCTCTCCAGCAGCAGCCCGTTCCCTGGGCGCTCGCCCCGCCCCCCCGAAGCCCAGCGAAGCCCAGCGCTGTCGGGCGGGGGCGGTACCGTCCCTCTCTGGCTCCGCCCCTTCTCCGTCCTCGCCCCGCCCCGCCGCTGCGGGCCAATCAGCGTCTCTTCCGAGACAGGGGAGCCGCGACGGGGCGGGGCGGCCCCAGCGGCCCGCGAGCCCACTCAGTTTCGAATTCCGCCGGTGAGCCGCGCGCCTGTCCAATAGGGCGGCAGAAGCGAAGCCGCGTCCCGCTCGGGCGCCGCTCCCGGGGGCGGGTCCGCTATCTTCCCCGCCTAGCGGTTGGTCGGCGGGAACGGCCGCTCCGTGACGCCCGCGCCGGTTTAGTTGATTGGTTACGCTCAGGCGCGAAATGTAACGCGGGAAAATCTGGGGCTTGGCCTGGGCTGTGGGCGCGGAGGGGTCGCGGCGGTGGCTCCGGCTCCTCCTCGGGCATCGCCGGGACCGGGGCTGCCAGCGGGGCCGGCGCCGCTTCGGAAAGGTGCGGGGAGGCTGCGGCTGCTTCACCCCGGTCGTTGCTATGGCCGGGGTCCGCCGCTGACTTTGCGGATCCGCTCGGGGGTGGCCGCGGACGTGGGAGGGGAAGGCACCGAGACCCAGCCGGGAGCTGCCGTCCCCGGCGATGAGCGGCTGAGGCGGGCCCGGGCGGCGACAGGTGGCGGCGACCGCGGGACCTCCGTGCCGCTCCGCACCCCGGGACACGGGCTTGGACAGCGGGGCTGAGCCGCCGCGGAGCGCCCCCGCCGCCTCGCTCCCTCCTTGCCGCGCCGGTGCCCGTCAGGGGACGGCGATGGCGGAGCGGCTGCCGCCGGCTCCGCCGGTGATTGGTTGCCAGGGCTCCCCGAAGCGCGTCCTGGTTTCCGTTATCACAACCACCCCGATCAAGCCCTCCTCGCGGGGGGGCGGCGAGGAGCCGGCGGCCCCCCCGCCCGTCCCCACCAGCCCCGGCTTTAGCGACTTCATGGTCTACCCCTGGCGCTGGGGCGAGAACGCCCACAACGTGACCCTCAGCCCCGGCGGCACTGCCGCCCCCTCGGCCCTCCCGCCGCCCCGCGGAGGAGCGGGCAGAGCCCCCGCCGGGGACGAAGAGAAGGCGGGGAGCCCGGGCGGCAGCAGCGGCGGCAGGCACCGGCACCTGAAGGTGAGTGAGGGGCGGGGCGGGCGGCGGAGTTAAAGGGTGGCTCCGCGCAGTGCGCGCCTCCCCCGCCCGCAGGTGGGGGTTTTTTTTTCGGGGGGGTGACGCCACGTCCGGCGGCGGCGCGCGTCCTGGTGCCATCC
>JAVJGG010000027.1:16164238-16185775 GCA_035590195.1 Aviceda cuculoides
CGCGGCGGGCAACGGGGGTGGGATTTTTTTTTTTTTTTTTTTTTCCCCCGAGGCTGGGTGCATTGCGTTCCCGGCAGTTCAGGGCCAGGGAACCCCCTTCCCCTCACCGCCTGCCGGGCGCTCGGTGAGCCCGGACGGGTTTTTTCAGGTGCGTTCCTTCCTTTAGTCTGGGCTACAGACCTAAAAATGATCTATGCGTCGATTGCCGTGGCCTTGTGGTTCGCGTTTGAGCTAACTGGTCTGTCGGATCAAGACGAAGGAGAACGCCCGTCAGGAGGTGACTGCAAAAGTCACTGACAGGACGTGCTCCAACCCAATGTCAGCTTTGGAAAATGTGTGTGTTTCAGAGGTTTTTCCTTTCAAAGCTGCAGGAGCAGTCAGTAGGGCATCTATGGACCTCAGTCTGAAATTAAGCTTGAAACATACAGCTTCATTTGGGATCCCAAAGTGACAGATGCCATATGCTCATTTGCATTAAATAAGATGCGTGCGACAGAGGAGGACAGACACTGCATGCCTCCGTGCCTGGCTTCCAGCATGGCTGGCACAGTTTCGAGGTGCCACTGGCAGTGTATCAGCGGGTTCACATAGCATGTGCTGGCAATTAGGGCTGCTCACAGCAGACATAACTCGGAAGGGTTTTGTGTCCCACTTTATCTTGTTTTCAGGCCAGCCAGGCCACACTGGATCATTGTCCTGCTTCCAGGATTTGCCCCACTTTTGAGAATGATGTAGGAGCTACCCCTGCAGAAGAGGCTACTTTCCATCTGTATTCTTCTTTTTGTCTGTTCAAGACAGAGAAAGTTATGCCCCATGGTTTTTAAAGACTTAGGTCTTGAGACAGCCTGCCTCCTTAAGTTAATTTGGAAAAATGGGGAAAGTTTCTGTCCTTTCTAACAGCAAATAATTTATTATGGCACATTGCTTCTTTGAGACTTATCTCTACACAAATGTGCACTGGTGTAATCAAAATACTACAAAGTATTGTGTGGACTTCTTTTCCCAAATCAGAAATAGTTTATTCTTGTTCAATTTAAATGTATTGCTAATCAATTTTAGGTATACTAAAGTAGTCCTGGTTGGAATGAATATAAAATGGTGCATGTGGATTTTCGCACCAGTCTTATTTACACTGATTTAAAAAAAATAATCATACCTCAGATGCTTTCTGTTTAATGTAGGCAAGACATAGGGCATCATGATCCTTTTCAAACTACAGATGGAGTTATCATGGCTTCATGGGTTGAAGCACAGAAGGACTGTCTTCTGAGAATTGTCACTCCTGAATAGTTATTTTGCAGTTCTGCCATAGGAAAGTAATAATTGCACACTTCACAGAACAGGCTCATTCTTGATGGAAGCATGAGTTTACTTGATTTTTCTTTTTCTTTCTCCAGAAATTTAAAAGGAAGTTTATCCAAGGCAATGCGTACTTTCTGAATTCATCAGTGCAAAGGATTTTTCTCTAGTGAATAATAATCTACTTTTAAGAAGAGCGTTTGCGTTACAGTGTCTCCCTTTATCTACCTCTGTTCCAATTTCTCTTTTCAGAAAGTTGGTATCCTCATTGCCCGTTATCTATGTACTACTCTAGTCTTACTGACTTATTATGGAAAACTTACAGATATTATCATTTATTTTCATGCCTCGGGCTGTTTCTGGGCATCTTTCCAGAGTCTGTATAAGTGCTTTTAGGAGAAATGTACCATTTTGTTGTCTGTTATTACTACAGGATTTATCTTTAACTGTTTGTCAAAAGCTTAAACTGTCCCTGAGCATAAATGTGACCTTTCAAGGTAGGCTTTGCTCTTGGCATTCTCCAGGTTTGCAGTTCGTCCATGCAAGAGGAACGCTATATATTTCCCTGCCACACACAATTGTTATGTATCATCACTCATTTTGTTTTATAGCTCCCAAAAGTGTGCCAAGTGATTTAGAGAAAAATTAGAAAGCTATGGCCTGAACTCGGCCTGAAGTATGAGCCTGCTACAAAACGTGAAATAAAATAAGTATTGTACAGTCTGTCTTTTGTGGCTGCACTGGCATTTGACAGTAGGAGAACAAGTAGGTGGGAATCAAAATGGTAGCTTTTCTGCCTCAGCAACCTGTAAAGAGCAGGTTCTTCATCTGATCTGAATTTCCCCTCTCTTCATTTATATCAGCAACATAGGTCTGATTTATTATTTAGCGTTATCTATAAAAGGATAAGTTATAAATGTTAATCTTATTTGCTTTTTAAAATGATTGATTAAACTGCATTAAGCAATCTATGGATGTTCTTGCTCAGCTTTTTAGTAGCCTTATTTCAAATTAACTAAATTCTCTTTGAAAGTGGAATGCGTGTTTAAGCCTATTGATTGTTATGGTTAATACAAAATAACTCATTGTTGCAGGAAGTACTCCATCTCAAAGAAAGGGGTATATTCTTCACGCTTGGATTGTTAAGACCTTTATATTTTTAAGTTTTGGTAAATTTTCTTCTATGTCTAGGAAAAAGAACTGTTCTGTGTTTCTTTTTGAAAGCAATCTAAGTTTTCTAAGGCAAACTATATTTGTGTTGTAGGATAAGACCAGGAATTGACTGGATGTTGGAACAATCAAATATTCCGTGCATCACTCTGCTGATGGAGTCTGTACTCCCTTGTTTGTCTTTTTTTTCTTTTCTTTCTGAAGACAAATGGCTGCTTCCTAGAGATACATTCATGCACTTTGTTTTCTGTGTTTTCTTGACTTGATTTTCTGAAGGGACTTATCTTTAATTGGTCACAGAAGTAAAAACTTTTAATGAGCATGAATGAAATTTCATTACAGAGGTTCCTGTTGGTGAAATCCCTTGAATTTTGGGTATTCCAGTAGAAGAGAAGAAGAAATTATGCCTCTTCTATGTTTGTTATGTCAGCACATATTTCTACAAGACCAAAGAGCACTTAGAGCTATAATGCACAGTCTCCAAATAATGTTCCTACTTCTAACTGTCTCCGTTTGAGTTGACTGTTTTCACAGTGTACGCCATAGCAGAGGCTGGAGTTTGGACTTCTATACTGCTTCCATTTCTATCCATTTTTTTTTTTTAAATAATTCTCTATATATTTTTGAGTCAGCTTGAGCCCAACCACTGTTCAAATGAAAGCCTGTTTGTCTGTCCACTGCTGTCATGAGCCTGTACAGAAAAGTTGTATCTCCTTTAATAAAGAAGAGTCTGTCTTTTCTGTAGGAAGAGAAGATTCACTTAGTAACATTTTCTGGTCTGGGTTTCATCTTTTCCCATGCATTGTTAATATTTTTTAGGTAGAAATCAAAGCCTTAGTGGGGGAAGGGTTATCGTGTTGTCCATAATTTTCCAACCCTTTTTCCCTGCTGGAAATTACCCATAAAATGAGATCTGTCACCTCATTCTCAATACTTTATTGGTATTTTAGTCACACTGAATTTCCATGGCACACAAAAGGATCATTTTGCTGTGAATTGTCAATAAAAAGAGTAATCTGGTTTTGAAACTTTAATCTAAATAGATTGGGCAGAACAAAGATGGGGAGCAAGAAGGGATTTAGGTTGGGTACATCTCAACCTAAGAAAGAGAGAGAGAGAGAGAGAGAGATCTATTTCCAAAGGACTGTGTACGTTTGTTGTACTGCCATCATTGGATAGGTGTGGAAGGTAGGTGGAATAGATAACCTTATGCAAATCTTTCTGCCGAAACTGAAGAGGAGCTTTGATGACTAGTTTAGACCAGATACTTCAGTATTAGGTGATTAAAGGTGACTCTCGCTTGGTGAAGAGTACTCCAAGGAGTCATGGCAGGGCTAAAACTAAACCTCAATCTCCTGATTCAGATTCAGTGTCAACATTTCAAAGCCATCCTATCTCTAAACATGCTCACCTATTCCACTTTCCCTATTCTTTAGTGTAAGTAGATGTATGTATAGATGTATTTTGTATACTATAGAGATATATACACACACACACACACGCACATTCTGTACAAGCTACTGTTGCTATTCAACTCCTGGGAGTGTTCTGCCAATTTGTATCATGCTTTTCTAATGTATAAGCTCTAGGCTGGTATGGAAGAAACTGATTTTCATTCATGACCCAAACTAATATTTGAACTTACATTTTTCAGGGGTGAAAGGCTAATTCCATAATCCCACATAACCCTTTGACTAATCCTTTTTAAGATGGCAAACAGAGCCACAAGAAAATAATTGGTTTATATTATTAAAGGGAGCTGCCACAATCCCTTGTTCAAGTAGCATTCAGGTGCTGTTATCGCAGTCCTTCAGCTTGTTTTTGCAGGCAGCTGCTAGTTTTGTCACAGCCAGAATTCCAAGATGGGCTGGGGAGGGAGCGTTGCACTGGCAATCAGGAGGTTCTGAAGTCCTAGTGGTGACTGTCCCATGGATTTGCCACAGCACTGGGGCCAACTAACTTCATTTCTTTGTGTCTTTTGTTGCATTAAAATGAGGCTGAGGAAACTCTGTTATGTACTTCTTGGGAGAGAATTGAGAGTTAATTAGTTAATGATTTAAAATATACTTTTGCTATGCAGCTTATTGTCTTTTGTTTAAGTTAATGCAAGCTGACATGGATGGCCTAAGCTGCATAAAAACCACCCTGTAGTTCTCTGCCAATACCAGCAGTAACAGATGATCTACTTCACAGGGTTGACCATGGGTTCAACACGAGCTGAGATTTGGAACAAGGGAATAATTGGGTTTGGTGAATCAAATGAGTTCACAACTTAAATACAACTTTTTAATAAAGAAAGGGGTCAAATTTCATTCTTCACCATCATTTTCCACCAGTGTTGTCCCAAAGACAGTAAGAACTGTGCTGTCTTGAACTCTGTCACGGTGTCAAGGTATCAGCTGAGATATGAGGTATCACCTGAGATCAGTCAGGTGGCTGGCACATACGCACAAGACACAGAGTTACAACAGCCTTTTTCTCACAGGAGTGGAAGTCTGGCTCTTTCTCTTCTAGCCAGCTCCTGATTTTCACAAAACCTCTGTATAATAATCTCAAAGGTTGGAGCCATGACTCAAATCCGGTGAATTTAGCAAAAGTTTAAAAGTTGTTGGGAGGGGCTAAGAAGAGGACAGATGTGTTAATAGAAGGCCTGTTTATCTTAAGTCCCATTTCCATTGGAAGTGTAGGTTACAATGGTCCAGTACTTAGGGCATTTCCATCCAGACTACCTGGTGCTGTATGCACCTGGTTCTTGTATGCCAGGGAAATAAGGACTGGGACTGGAGCTGGAACATGATGGACTCATGGGAATAAAAAGTAAGTCAGGCTTGGTGACGGCTTGATTAGAATAGATCATTTTCTGATAACCACCATCACTTTTCCACTGTTACCTGTGATTCAGAGGCAATGGTCTGGCCCTTTCACTTTGGTAACTAACAAGAGTACCAGTGAGTCAACAGTGGTTGATGATGTGGTGCCATTCAGTTGCAATGTAAGATGGATCATGTCTCTCAGAGTTGGGAGACAGAACAATAGATCATTGTGTGAATTGGAACTTGCTGTCTGGATTCATTGCCTTGCCTGAATAACAAAAGCTGACCCAGTGAATTATCTGCCACCCTCGGTATAGCTGCTGTTTGGGGGTAATGCATTTAGAGCCATATGTCTCTTTTCAGTGACAGTCAACATAAAGTCTAAACACCACTTCAGTTCCTATGTTAGTGTTTAAGAGGGAAACATTATTGTAGTACCTGAAGTGGTGTAGTGCCTTTGTGATGGTTTCATTCCAGGTGAGTTTCATCTATTAAAGTCTTTGAGGTGAAGTGTGGTTTTATGGGTATTAAATCATTCACTGCACTAGAGTAATCTTCTATTTAATGTTGAAATTACCCATCTAGTTTAGGATTTTAGTGTGTCAGTTTCAGAAAGGCTTCAAAAGAATCTCCAGCTACTCTTTCATCAAGGGTGCAGTAATAATCATGCTTTCTTCTGGCACTCTTCTAGCACAAGGGACAAAATCATATTAGAGGACAAAGTTATATTTATGGTAAATGTTAACTATTCATGCATTGACTGGAATTCATTAACTGGACATAATGCCTGGAGGTGTATTTGTGGAAGTGCATCAGAACTGTTTTTTAACTCAGAATGATTATTAAGTCAAACAATAAGAAATGAAATACTGCCAGACTTGGTATTGCTGACATGGAGGATATGACTGAAAGCAGAACATCAAATGAAGAATTCAAGAAGCAATTTGGAACATGTTGTGGTGGCACTCTGTTTAACACTAACATAAAGGAAAAAAGTCAGCGTATCTAGCTTTATGAGGTGAAGCTTGGCTGGCAGTAGGTGAGGGCTGCGTGGGTTACAGGGAAATGGTACAGGACATGGATGAAAATTAGGAAAGGAAGAGATGAGAAAACTGGCCTTTTTTTCTAGTTTGGGATTTTAAGTAGTACATTACTGAAAACAGAATACTTGAAAAATGTACTAATATGAAGGAGTAAACAGGTTTAGAGTATTATAAGGGGATAGGCAATTAGAACTATTGGACGTTTAAGGTTTCACAGAAGGGAAGGAAAACCAAAACCAATTCTGATTTTAAAAGTTAAGGTCCTTTAAGTAGCATATAAACAGAAATAGAATATAAATAGTCTATTTCAGTCAAGGATCTCAGAGGGGCCACATTAAAAAAAAGAACAGTAGGCCACTGAGAAATGCAAATTGACAGTAAATGATTATTTTGGCAGAAGAAGCCTAGTAATCATTTCCCTCACTGCTGGCATGGTCTAAACTTGATTCACTTGTGGAACAAAGCTGTCCATTACAGATAAGTAGTCATCCAAAACTGTGTCATAGGGTGACACAAAAAGGGTTGAATTCACATTTCACCAACCTTAATTTTGCTGTTTGTCTGACACTTTCTTGACTTGCAACCTTAAGCTGCAATTGTCTGAAATTCTTTATATGTCATGTCCTAAGTTTTTTTAAGAAAGAAAACTGAAAATCGAATATTTTGTCATTCAGGATTTACTGACCTTTGTAGGGGCTGTCAGTGATAGTGAACATTATATATTTAAATCTCTACATCTCTTTTCCCTTCAAATTAATGAGATAGTGACTAGTACAATTAGTTGTCATTCTCTTTTTTTCGTCAGCATTAAATGAGCCTGAGGCTATTGAGTTTCACGGCTGCTTGCTTTCAGCAGAAGACTGGAGATGCTCAGGAATCTGATTTTCATTCTAGAGTCTGGAAAGCCTTTGTTTTTAGGGTTCTGATCTTTCAACCTGTTTCTCCTAAATCTGTTCCCTTCTGCTCTATCCTACCCCGTTCCTCCATATCTGCTCCTTTCTGCTGTATCACGCCTTGTCCTTCCTCTAATCTCTTTTCTTCCCCTCATTGCATTGTTCCTGTTTGCTTTCTCAGACAGCCCCTGTCTGCCCTTGGGGATCCCTCTTTGAGATCCCAGTACCTCCCTCTCCTCAGGTGCAGGGAGTCTCCTTGCCTAGCAAAGCCCGGTTGTCCTTTGACTACCATGAAGGTTTTGTTTTACCTTTTTCCCTACTTGTATGTCTTCCCAATCTTACCACCCCTTTCCTGAAAAGCAGTATCAGTCAGTCTTGCATCTTCTTTCTCCCTTGCTGCTGATCCCTCTTTCTCTCCCCACGTACCTGTACCTCAAAGTATCTTGTCTTATTGCTTTGTTCGCTTTTTATTTATGAAATTCTGGCATCATATTCTAGAGCGGGCTGGTCCTTGTACCAGCCTTGCCCAGCAGATTGTCCTAACCTACTGTTTCCTCTCACTATGTCCTGCTTTTGGCTTGCATTGGATTGATTTTTGTCCTCTCCACACTAAGTGAAGAAAACTTCCTTTGTGTGTTTAAGGGTGTGCAGTCCTAATTAAAACTGTGCCCCTGAAACATGACAAAGCAGTGAAAAAAATCTAATTGGAAAGGTTAAGAAGAATACTGTAAGATAGGCTCTTATTCACCAAAATAGGATCTTCTTGTCTTCTGTGAGACTGGAAAAGCTTCAAAAGAAAGGAGAAAGTAGCCCTGCACTGTTGTGCCATAGGACTTCCCTGGTTTTGTAACTCCTGCAGAAATACTGAAAGTTCACTACGCCATTACTGCTATGTTGCAGTGAGGTTTTGGCACTTAGAGAGTAATAGTGCCCATGATCCTTAACCTGCACAGTGCTTGCTAGTGCTGCCTACTTGTACTTCTGGTATTGCTATCTCATGTCAATAAATTTAAAACTGAATTGTTAACAGCTTTACTTGCTTGGAAAAAAAATCTAGTGTTAGACCAAAATAAAGTATGTCTCTCTAAAATTTTACTGCATCAGCAAAGCCTTTATGAAATTCATGTTTATATAAAACAGAGGTTTTACTGAAACAAAGATCGCACTAACAGTTTTTAATATTAAAACTCTGAATCATTGTACTCGAGGTCAGGATCAGGACAGGGCAATGGATCTTCTTCAAAGCTTTCACTTTGTCCTACCTGGTCATGTGATGTCATAACTTGCAAAGGTCTGGGGGCAGCCCATCATTACCTTCAAGTGTTGGTTACACACCAGCCTGCTCATTTTTGAATTGTTATAGCCTATACGATTTGCACAGTCACCAAAATCACCCTGATGATTCTTCAGGCATGAAGTCCAACTCAGTCCACCTTTTAAGTACCCTTAGCGTTTGTTGCAATTGATTAAAATTCACCCCAAAATTTACTGGCCTATTATAACACACAATTGCAATGATTTCTTTAATAACTGTTACTTTAAAATGTATTTAGTAAGAAATATCATTTTTCCGTAGAGTTTACACTAAACAAACACATACATACATATTGTAAATTAGACAATTTATGGTATTTTTGGACATAAACCACACACAAAGACAACTGGAGCCTACATAGAAAATTACAGATTGATTGGAAATAGATGGGACAATTTCATAGTCACTCTTGATCATGTTTGAATCAGAAAGCTGTTATCTTCCCAAGTGTAATGCTTACCTTGCCCTGCTGTTTGCTGTCTTTCTTCTGTAGAGACTGTCCAGAAAATTCCATCCTGTTCCATAGTTCATCATTGATGTAGAGCTCTAATCTCAGAAGAAATATCATTATTTATTCCTAAAATTACCTGATAAGGTCCTTGACAAAATTTTAAGTTTTTCCATCGAATTACTACAAATTGCATGTTCTACACATATGTGGTGTTTTGATATCTCCATGAATGGGAAACCTCTGGTTTCTACCCGATGCTACTTTTTATTTACCCCAGGTCCATCAGTTTATTCATTGTTTCTTTAAAATGTCTTGGCTGTAGCACTACACAAATGTGCAGTCTTTTAAAATGCAGCTGGTACATTTCTGTATCTAACTGATTTACCTTTGCTTTTCAACACTCAGAATGTTAAGTTCTATAAATAGACAAAATCATATCCATGTGCATTTTTATATTACATACACACCTTTATGAGTTGGTGATCTATTAATCATATTCACTATTAATAAAAGAAGATATATCCATCATCACTGAGAGAAACAGAGTTTGGAGATAGAGACACCTTTGGTTTGGATCCAATTTTCACAGTTACTTTCACTTTTTCATATTTTTCTCTTGTTTTATCTTCAGACAGGACAATTGACCTATAAAAGGATTATGTCTATCCCATTTCAGATATGATAATAAAATGAAATTAAAATAAATTTAAACAAAGTCAAGCAACTTATAATTAATAATATTCATAGAGTTGGAATGGATTACTTTTCTGTTCTACCTCTGGAAGATAAACCAGGAAGGATTGTTATTAATAGTTATCTGAGTTACACCAGCTTAAGTATCTCCCTCCGTAGGATTTTCTAGTGATGTTAAAGGCCTGATTAACTGCATTTTTTCTTTTTTATTTCATACAATTAATCAGCTAATATCCTCATACTATTGTTTAGAAGTTCTCAAGCCATGTTTATTATCCATTTATTATCTATTATTTATAACCAATAAGTTTGTTTTAGCTTAAATTAGCAGGTTTTATTTATGCATAGATTTCTACTATCTTTCCTTTCCTCTTTTTTAGTCGTTGTTTTGTTTTTTCTCCATTTCCTTCTCTGTACTCTAAAAGAAATACTTTTTCTCACATACCACTTAAAATCATACACTATAGTGTTAACTTCAGTTTTCAAGGGTTAGGTCTGTCTGAGTTCAATAGAAAACCTGCTACCCCCGCCCCCTCTCTCTACCTTTGCAGGGTCACACCTAATCCACCATTCTTTCAGCTGTTATCTACTCACATGCCAGTAGCACTTTGTTGGTGTTTGTTTTCAAACTTGTCATTTTTATTTTTATTTTCCTGATTTTGTAGCCAATGGAAACCTCCCTGCTAGGTTTCTTTCATGCACATACTCACATGCTTCACTGAATTTAACAATACCATCTGTGAGCTTGAACTTGTTTTCGTGTTAGTTGGATTGCATTTGTTTGGCTTGTTCTGCAGTTTTAAACATTTTACCTGTTCTACCAGTTAGGTATTCTTTTGTATGTGGTTCCCTTTTTCTTCCAAAACTTTTCAGAGTGTGTGTTAGAAGAGCCTGAAGCCGATGCTGCCTTTTCTCTTCTTGTTTTCTAATTCTGAGACTCATACCATATTTGGTTTTCCTAGTTATATGATGCTTCACTCTTATCCTTCCTTCTTAGGTCCAATTGCTGCAGATGATTGTTAGCAAATGTTAAAGCCCTGACTCATTCCTGTGTTTATTATCCCTTTGAGTGTTTTGTTCATCTCAAAATTTTCCTTGCTTGTTGAAACCTCTGTGCTAATTCAGCTAAAGAAATGATCACCAATCTGATTCAGTGGCTGCTGTTGCTCAAGCTAGGTTGCCATACTGCTATCCCAATGGTGTTCTCTCATTTAACCCATCGCTCCATAGAGGTATCCCTGTTCAATCTGTCTGGGACTTCAGTTCCTTGTGATAGCAGTTTGCTTTTACATTTCTGGCCCTTCCCTTTTCCTACAGTTTTGATGATTAAAGAGCTATTGGTTTTCTCTGCATGTCTGTCTATGCAGAGCTGGTTTTGCAATAGCGTATAGTGTGGTGAGTAACTGCTCTTTTCCAGATTCCCCAGTGCAATTATTATTATCAGTCTTTAGTCTGGATGGGTCTGGATCTCTCTGTCTTTCTCCATCCTACTGTTCTGCATCTCCCAAAGAGCCATAACAAACCTGTTACAAGTTTGAAATTGTGCTTACAGGGCCACTGTGTGTTTTTCTCATCCTTTGTGGTCAGCCCCTGCAGGAGGATGGCAGGGCTCACCAGCCTGGCTGATTCTAATGGAATATTCATTTCTCTTTTGTATGCTCCATCTCTAAAAAACCCACAAACAGCCCTTTAGCACTACATTAGGTTCTTGGGTTTACTCCATCAGAGTAGCTTCTTGATTGCATTGGGCACAGCCTGCCCCTGGTTTTTCTTTGTTACACTGATGGACCTGGCAGTTTGTTTCCTGATCACCCCTTAGCTCCCACTAGAATGGTGGGCCTTCTCCAGTGATCCAGTTCTAATTTGACCATGAGCCATGCGAAGGGGAGGGACAAGACTCCCAAGACTATCACTAGGAGGGAGAGGACAGAGGGCCCACTTTCCTCTTTCCTTGCACTGATCTTCCACAAGCAATACAGCAGAATGCTTGTGGGGCATTATCCCAGCAATTGAGATTGTCCCCATGCTTCTGAAGCATTTTCTATATATCTGGTCTTGCTGACTATCTTCTTCTTCTGTGTTATTTCTTGGCACTGCCTTAGGGGTTATGCTATTCTGCCACTCTTTACCACCACAGTTTCACCACTTGCCCTGAGAAAGGGTATTGTGGGAGTTATACTGTCAAAGGTAACAGTTTGTATAGCTTCTAAACTATTCCTCTCCCTAGATTTTTTCCTTAAGTTACTGTAATTTACTTTTGTCCATACCACTGATATATCTCTTAACCAAGCTTTTAGTTTATTCCATACTGGCTTCCGTAATTACAGAACCTAAAGTTGCAGAACCTTAGCCCCAGGGACAGACCATCCATGACAGCTGTTTTAATTGTGAGCTAGTCATAACTTGGGGCTTGCCTGCCTTTCTGTTCAGAAGACCACAGACAGAGCCTAACAACTTTTTCAACCCCACATACACCTCTGTGCTCTTATTTGGCTTATGGTCATCCAGGTAATACAGTTATTCAGTTTCTGATCTTTCATTTAAAGCTTGCACAGTGCAACATATCCACTCAGCCTGCTAGCACTTCCCTCATTGGTTCCCAGATCTACCTTAAACTTATTTATCTGGGGTTTTTTTTTGCTTTCCTAAACCAGTTTTCCCTGACCCAGAAGGTTGCACTCCTTTAGCAATCAGTAATTGCCTAATGTGATTTGCGTTTACGACCTGGGCCTCTGGTACTGTCTTTTTCTCTCATTCTGCTCCCCGTCACTGAAGTTGTAGTGTTACCTGATCAGAAAGTAACTCCCGAAACACACAAAGTATGTTGAGAGAGGAGACATTGCTTTATTCTGCGCAGGGTGCAAGGTGGAAGATCTCCACAAATGGAGCACGCCTACTGCGGTTCTCAGTCCGTACTTATACACTACAGTTAAACCACCACGCCTATCTAATACATATGTTCTGCCTAACTATTGCATATTGATTATGTTTAGCAAGCATGACATGCTGTTCTCTTGAGCAATCATCCCAGAGTCTCCTATGCCTGCCCGGGGGGTCCCTGGTGGTCTTCGGTGGTCCTTTGGGGAAGAATCCCCCTCCTCCTTTTGTCCTTTTGTGGGCATGCGCCATCTGAGGACACCAGGGTCTTTGTTTCTCTTGCCAACCCCTCCTTTCTCAATGCCAAAGGAGGATGTATGTCCTTAATTAGCAAGTCTGTGACTCTGAAATGTCCAATATCTGGTGCCTTGACTATCAAAATGCTCCTTAAGAATCCTCTATTGTAAGCAGAATCTTAAACTAGATAAATTTTACCTTGAGTACACATAATCTAAACAGTCCTTGAATAGCAAGCATATCACACTTCTCATGTTTTAAGCTATCACCACCTTCTTATTTGTTAATCTGTCTTTTGGAGGCTTGAGGCAACACTAGGAGATTTACTTAGTCACCTTAAACCATTTGTATTTATAGGGTGAAGAAACAGCCTTCTATTTTGCACAACCACATTCCCATTTGCTAAATCTGGCACTTCCCAATCTAGCACATTCTTCTAAATTTAAGCCCGACTTTCTAAAATGGCTCCTCTGACCAGGGTCATTTGAGTGCACCTGAGCAGTTGCCACCAGGCACCTGGGAACCGGTGGCATCCTCGCAGTGAGGGTCGTCAGCTTCTAGTCCGGCAGTGTCACAGAAACGGTCTCAATCCTAGATGCAAGGAAGCACGGGCAACATGGAGATGTACATAAGCTTCAGGCAGCTATTCGGTCCTGCCTGCACATTGTCTCACAAATGCTGCTTTCTTGCGCTGGTTCCCTCTCAAACACTTGGACTTTAGTTTTGCCTTGAAAAATACATCCGAACAGAAATGGCCAGGCTGAGTGGCAGAAGGTGCGCAAAGAAGAGCTAGCGTTTGATCTCGGAGGAGTGATGAAAGTGTGAGCAAAGTGCTGCTCCTGTCTTCAGCAGGTTCTGATCTGCTTCTTTCCTGTCAGTGAGGTCAGCTGTGGGCTGTCAGAGGGAATGGGTGCGGGGGGAGAGATCACCAAATTTTGGGAGTGTGACTGATTATAAATGGAATGCTTCACGCATTAATATTTATGCAGCGTGCCCACAAATGGCAAAGGAAGGTTAATTTTAGATTAACTTGTATTTCAGTGGAATACAAATCTGAAGAGGTGTTGTGAGATTTCAGTGGCACAACCGATATGAAAAAGTGAGGATTTTGTCTGATCAGTAGGCAAGGGAGTTTTATCATATTAAATCTATAGGTTTTCATGAATGGCTGAAGGGACATGAAGTACTTTATCAGTTTCACTGCCTATTGCAGACAGATTTTAGTGAAACTGGTTACTGTGCTATTAATTATTAAATGAGACCATATTATCCCTAATGGGCTTGAACCAACACCAAAAATGTTTTAGCTTTGTTTTTGACCATGCTAATAATAGTCTCACCTGTCTTGTTGCGTGCTACAATTACTCTAATGTTTTACTTCCTGACTACTTTAGAAGCGGCAAAACTTATTTTGGTAACATAATGGTAGGATATATATACAGGTTATAATACAGTTTTTATCTGTATTCCTTTTTTTAAATGCCATTATATCAAATCCATTAAGTGCTTACAATGGACGGGTTGAAAAAAATGACTAACAGAGAAAAATAGAGAGGTGCTGTGTTTCTGTGTCTTAGTGACTCAGCAGAAGATCTGCTGAGTTCACAAAAAAAATTTCTAATTTTTAGTGCTGCAAACTCAATTTCAACTCTGATAGTCAGCTGGGCTCTTGACTTCCCAATTACCACCATCGCTAATAAAGAAAACTCTTTGAAATGAACACCCCCATGCTGTGTTCTTTTCATTACCTATAAAATTGCTCTGACAGCCTCCTATCTTCTTGTTGAACATATTTCTAAATTGATTATGAGACACTGATTAGCAAGGACAAACCTCACCTTGATTTCCAGAACCCCTGTTGAATAAACAGGATTTGCAGTTAAAAAACCCCATAGTTTTTAAAGTTTGGAACTAAGCAAATTGATACTGCAATCAGTGAAAGTGTAAATACAGAACTCCAATCACCTTGCGGATTTCTATAATACCTCAGTTGGTTTAGCACCAATTCTAATCCAGAAAAGAAGTATTTAAGTTTGAATATGCTTTACTTTGACTGTGCGACTGAATACCTCGACAAGAGGTAAGTGATAATCTTTGTAGTGATCTGAATCCCTCAGAGCAGAGGCGTGAGCTCCAGTGAGCAATGCCTTCACGAGGCTGTTTAATGCTAAGCACCAAATTACATATCCTGGATTGCTTTCTTATATGTATTTTAGTAAGATAAAAGGATGATTTGTTTTAAGTAAGCTAATTACCTTTAGGCAACAGATCGGTACTGTTAATGGCAGAATTCATGCAATTGCTCTACTTAATCACACCCATTTTCACAGACCAATGCACCTACATGCAGTCTGTTTAATAAGACAGATTCCCTATCTACTAGCTGCAGAGATTAGACAGTAGCTGGATCAGAAGAAAAATGTTTTTGAATTCCTATTTCTTCAGAAGCTTCTCTTCCTTTCCACAAAATGGTTAGGAGGATGGACTCTGAAAGGCAATGACTTTTTTTTTAATACTAAAAAAAAAAAGTTTGGAAAGGGTACTACAGAGCAGTAGTTTGCTACTACTTATGGATTCTTCTCCAGTTTTAATTTTTTGAACATACAGCACAAAGATCACAAGGGTCTGGTAGGTCTTGTATTGAATTCTCTCTGTGAACAGGCAAATAACTCCTTTTGCTCTGGGCTCTGTTATTCTGATCTGCTAACCTGCATGTAGTCATAATTCAGAAGCAATTGTTCCAACAGGGCATTCTCAAAACATGGAATCATTTTCATTAGTCATTCAGCATCACAAGCAGTACTTTTTCAAGATTTTATAATTTTTTCCTTATCTAATCAAAAAGAGAAGAAGGAAGAAACTTCTAGTCAACCATAAGCTTAGGTGCATCATTACCAGAGTTACTGGACTGGTTAAGCTTTTTGAAGATGGTGTACAGATCCATTAGAGTGACTGTGAGATTATCCTGCAGTCATGGTTGCCAAACTCTTAGCTCAGAGGACACCTCAGACTTTCTTGTGAGCTCCCAGCACTGCAACATGCAGCAGGTCCATAAACTCAACTGTTTAATATGGTTTTGCAGACTTCCTTAGACAACATGCTACAGCTTCAAGGTCTTCAAAAACCTGTGGGAAACCAAATTGATAAAATTTTCCCCTCTATAGGATTATAGATTATGGATTGTAAAACTGCTCCCAAGGTAATCTGGAAATTGATATGCCATAGCTGTGTTTTCATTGTGAAGGGTTCAGGCAGCTGCTGGCTCTGCTTTATCACCATGGGATATATCACAGTTATGGCCATATACTTTTATTGTCTCCACCACACGCAGCGTGCCTGTGACTTTGTCCCGTCAGATAGAGTTAGGTTCAGAGATGCTATTCGAGGTAGGGAGCTTTTTTACATGCCGGAAAATTGGAATCTAATAAGTTGCTGTAATTTACATAAGAAAGCAAGAATGATGAGAGGTGGCAGGAAAAGTAGCCAACAGGGAAGTACATACAAAATAATTCCAGACTGCAACAAGATACAAAAAGATGACTTTACCAATGTCCTTTTTATCACCCAGCAGAGCTACTTTTTTTTGGCCAGTTTTGTTATTAGCTGGCAGCAAGCCAACAATTGTCCCTCCTGTTAAGCTGTATTGGCTCTTCAGTGCTTTGGAAGGCTGAGCTGGATTCTCATCATCCTCATCAGTCAGTGAGGAAACAATGGGATTTTAACTGTTAAATCTTCATTGCTGATAATAAGGGAAGAGGAATAAAGAGCACAACTGATTTTCAGATTCCAGATCTGTGATTGTTGATAGTCGTACAAGTCATATTCTAACTTCTAAAATGTAACTGCCTTATTATCTCTGAAATCCTGTTTTATCTTTCTTCCATTTTATTTCATGAAGGTTGTTATTCTTCTTTATACCTTTAGGATCTTGCATCATCATGTCACTTCTTTATATTTCATCTCCTTAATTGGTAAGTTTTGCCTTTCCTATTCACACAGCAGAGCCAGTTGGAAAGTGCTACCTCTCCTGCCCTAGGAATGCTTTTCTGAGCTTATCTATCAGCCTACAGATCTCTTTTCATTCAAGTACTCCCCTAAAAGTTACTTCCATTCTTACAGTAAGTCAACCAACTACCAGTGAGTAGGAGACACTGAAGAGTCACTCCACATAACAAAAAGATTTGAATAAGCAAAAAATTGTTTTGGTCATTTCCCCCCCCCCAGCATACATGTTCCCATTTCCTTATTGACTTGGCCTTTTATCTCTCTAGAGGAGTCGTCAAGATTAATTCTTTCCAGAAACTTCTGTCTTTCCAAGGAATTCTCCAGAGTTTGTTGGAAAATTAAAAACGCTAATAATTGATAGTACCGGGAATGTCATAACACTGAAAATGGAAGTAGGAAAAAATCTGAAGTCAAAGAAAAATAATCTCATTTTTATATAACTACAGTCACATTTTAATAGCTCATGTTACATGCAGCACCTACTTTTGAGAGTCCTCGTATTTCTTCTGTTATCCTAGCTTTTCACTACAGCTCTTCAAGTTTAGATTCATATTTGGATGTGAATAGTGAGTGTATACAGTATTCTAGGTTAGTCACGTCTTACGGAATGTTTCATGCTCTATATGGGAAACTCATGGACTGATTTACTGTAGGGTAACATTTTCCACTTTGGTGGCTTATGTTTATCCTGAGGAATAACCAGAGCTTCATCTCCTTCATTTGCTTCCTGTAGATGACTTCTCAGCTTTGAGACAAAATTCTCATTAGCTGATTGGTACCCAGAGTTCCATTCTGTACTGTTTAATGCTCATCCTATTTTGGTTACTCGGAGTCACCTAGTTCTTCATCTGTACCTCAGTATCTTCCACATTGCTCATACCAGCTCAATTTGTGTTCCTGTCAGTGTATTTATCCACTCTAATCTTCCAGTTTGTCTTCCTTCAACAGTATCCATTGTCATTCACTCCTTTGCCACCATGCAATTTTTACACCTCACCTACAATACAACATTTATGCCACTAGTTGGAAAGGCATGAGCTTATGAAGGTCTCCGCTTCCAAATCCAGCAGTTGGCAAAAACTCAACATAATTGCAGAAAAGAATGGATGGCTGGAGACGAGTGCAGTCCACAAAATGTGAGGCAAAGAGCTAGAGACTTCTTGCACAGAGCCTGAACCACTGCTGTAATGTGCATAGGCTCATCAGCAAGAGTGAATCACCCTAAACCAAAGAAGGCCATCTTACATAGTAAAATCATGGAAGTGTTCAAAGATACCGCTGTTCCATGAACGGAAGATTACAGAGAACAGCCAGACACCCCAACCACCCACAAGAAAACCTCAGTGGCCATTAACTTGATAGTGTCTTGCAATGGGAGAAGTCATTGGAGGAAAAATGTCAGGAGAAGGTGCAAAACTATGGCAGTGTTGAAGAAAGGCTTTCAACACTATCTTCCATAACAACCTCGTAGAGAAGGAATAGATCATCAGACAATGGGGTAGATTGAAAACTGGCTGAAAAGCTGAGCTCAGAGGATTGTGATCATGGCAGGAAGTCTAGTTGAAGGCCAGTAACTAGTGATGTACCCCAGGGGTCAACACTGCGTCCAGTTCTGTTCAACACCTTCATTAATAATCTGGGCGATGGGACTGAGCGTACCCTTAGCAGTTTTGCTGATGACACAAACCTGGGAGCGGTGGCTGATATGCCAGAGGGTCATGCTGCCATCCAGAGGGATTTGGACAGGCTGGGAGGAATGGTCTGACAGGAACCTCATGAAGTTGACAAAGGGAAGTGCAAAGTCCTGTACCTGGGGAGGAACAACCCCAGGCACCAGTACATGCTCGGGGCCACTGAGCTGGAACACAGCTTGGCAGAAAAGGACCTGGGTGTCTTGGTGGACACCAAGATGACCCTGAGCCAGGAATGTGTCCTTGTCACAAAGAAGGCCAATTGCATCCTGGGCTGCATTAGGCAAAGTATTGCCAGCAGGGCGAGGTGCGGTGATCCTTCCCCTTAGCACTGGTGAGGCCACACCTGGAGTGCTGTCTCCAGTGCTGCGCTCTTCACAAGGAGAGGGACATGGACATACTGGGGAGAGTCCAAGGAAGGGCTACAAAGATGATGAAGGGACAGAAGCACCTCTCCTATGAGGAAAGGCTGAGAGAGCTGGGACTGTTCAGCCTGGGGAAGAGAAGGCTCAGGGGGATCTTACTGATGTGTATAAATACCTGAAGGGAGGGTGCAAAGAGGACGGAGCCAGGGTCTTTTCAGTGGAGCCCAGGACCAGAGGCAGTGGGCACAAACCGAAACACAGCAGGTTCCCTCTGAACATCAGGAAACACTTTTTTACTGTGAGGGTGACTGAGCACTGGAGCAGGTTGTGCAGAGAAGTTGTGGAGTCCAAGCATGGGGTTTGTTGAATGTTTTCAGGAGTCAATGGGACAAAGGTCTGAATAACTTGGTCTGATCTTGTAGCTGGCCTCTGCCAAGAGCCTCTCATATATTTATCTCTGAACATCTCAGAAATAATTCTTGGATTTGTTGTTCTATCCCATGGCTACTTTCCCTGTGATGAAAATTTTTCAGATACAAAAATGCACCCTGTCCTGGTTTCAGTTGGGATAGAGTTAATTGTCTTCCTAGTAGCTGGTATAGTGCTATGTTTTTGAGTTAGGTAGACATGAGAAATACATGTTTTAACTGGCTGATGTCTCATTGTGATAACAGAGCTAGATTTCATTTGAAAACAGAAGGATAGTCTGAGCGTGTGCTTGCTATCTGTATAGTGTATTTTCACCACGGTAGTAGTGAAAAAAAAAGGAACAGTGAAGAGGCACATAGGGCTGATACTGCAGAAATGACTGAGGTACTCAGTGCTTCATTTGAATCAATGCAAAAAAGGCAATATCAACCATCACCAGGTACTTAAATTAATTTTAATGACAATATAGAGGTGCAGAGCAAGATAGAGCAGGGAGGCATTAAAGACATTTGGATAAGTTAGATGGATTCAATTTTTTCAGAGTTACTGAGATTGACTCCAAAGTAATTAAAGAACTTAACCATTAAAAATTGCCTGCAAGAATTTCTGTAAGTGAGGAGATCCCAGCAGACTGCAGAGAGCAAAATTTAAAATCAACAAGATTAAATTCAATAGAGGCAATCATGAAGAATGACTACTAGGAAGAGGAAATCAAAAGCACAGATATAAAAATGGTGAGTAACTCAGCTGAAGAGGCACAGAAAAAGGATTCAGGGGTGCAATAAATCAGAAACAAACCTAACAAGTTAACATATCAGAGAAACTGAGGCACAGTGCAATGTTTTTTTCCAGAAATGCAAGTTGTGTTCTGTGTTAGCAGAAGAGGAAATGATAAGATTTTTTTTTTTTCAGTCTACTAAGCACTTAGCTAAACTAAGCCTTATTGAAATATTGTGTATAGTCTAAGCATCATATTTTAAGTAAAATGTATATGAATTCTGATTCTCCAAAAATAATTAAAGGATTAGATAACATGACCTAGGAGGTCTAGACAAATTGAATATGTTTAGTCAAGAAAAGAAAACATGAGAGAAAGTATGAAGACAGCATTGTGGTTGTAACAAGTTGCTATAAAATAGACAATAAGCAGTTGTTCTCCACATTCACTATGATTGGGGGAAACGGGAAGAAGAAATCTGATTAATTACAATAATTGAGTCTGTATTTTAAGAAAAGTTTTTAACTGGGAGCTGAGGACAGCTTTCTGGGTGGAGATAATGAAAAATCTAGATTAAGAAAGGCAAAGCAAGCTCAGAGAGGAGGCTTAAGGTTCGCTACCAGAGAGCTAGGTCCTAGGAACAAGGCGAATTTGTACTCTAAAGCAGAATTTGTGGAGGCTCTTGAGTATAAATCAAAGAAGGACTCATTCATGTCCTCCCACAGACAGGCCTGTAAAATGTGCAATTAATTATTCATGTGCCTGGCAGTGTTGGTGTTAAAGAGGGTGACTGTATAAGAAAAGACACACTGTGCAAAATGTGGAGTCTGATATGGAGCAGAATGCATATTAAGCAATGAATGGCCAATGAATGGAAATACAGAGTGCAAGATGGCACATCACTTCTGAGAGAAAATGGAAATACTTTAACATCGCTAGTACTCTCTTCTGCATTGTAATTATGTTCCCATTTTGTTCCATTTACAGTTTACATCAGGAGTCAGCCTGAGTAGGAAGGGGAAAAGAGTGGAGGAGCAGGAAGGGAAACTGCTGGAGAAGCTGACATTGTATTTAGGGCTGCACTCGATGGCAACGTGTGAGACCGTGGAGGCAGGAAGGACTACAAAGCCATTAGAAGATTGGTTAATTGGAAGTGATAGTGCTGTCAAATTAACACCCATTCCCACCCCCCACGCCTGCCTAGGAATGCCAGTAGGCATGAAATACTACAATCAAGGAGGTTTATGTGCCAAAAGATGCCTGGGTTTATTGAGGAAAGGAGGGATCTAGGAGAAAAGAAGGAAGGGACAGGCTCTCTATCTACTAAAGTTAGCTGGTTTTGGTAATAACAGAACAGCAGGTGTTAGAAAAGATAGTTAAGGCATGAAGTTTACAGTATTGTGAAATATTCTGTAAGGATGGATCATTGTATTAGAAAAAGAAAGTGCTAAGCCACTCTCCATCATCTACTGGTGATCCTGGGCTATGGGGGAGGTCCCGGGGGACTGGAGGCTTGCCAACGTGACTCCCATTTACAA
>JAVJGG010000027.1:16185875-16220060 GCA_035590195.1 Aviceda cuculoides
AAGTGGGGAATGAATTCCTTGGTTTGCTTTGCTTGCGTGTGCAGCTTTTGCTTTCCCTATTAAACTGTCTTTATCTCTGCCCATGAGTTTTCTCACTTTTACCCTTCTGATTCTCTCCCCCATCCCACTGTGAGGGAGGTGAGCGAGCGAGTGGCTGTGTGGGGCTTATTTGCCGTCTGGGTTAAATTACGACAGTTGTCTGGAGAGGTTATGAGGTCTCCATCACTGGAGATATTCAAAAGTCATCTGGGCTTGGTTTCGGGCAACTGGCTCTAGGTGGCCCTACTCGAGGAGGGTGCTGAACCGGGTGACCTCTGGAGGTCCCTTCCAACCTCAACCCTTCCATGAGTCTGTGAAAGACTATGAGACAGAGCAAACTCTGGCAATCTTTATATCATCTATCAGCAAAGATCCTGCAACAACAAACTCAGACAACTGTAGACAGAGCTTTCCTTCAAAAATTATGTGGTCACATGCTAAGAAAGGGCCTGTGCAGGGATGGTGACATGGTCTTATTCCTGAGCCTGCAGTCCTGGAAATGGAAGAAACTCTTACACTCTGTCACTGCAGTGTTGTTCCCCATAAGACATTCTGCCATGGCATACCTCTTCCAAATTCATATTTCCCAGTTCATATACCTTCTAAAACATTTCTTTCAAAACTATTTTACAACCCAAGTCATGAAGATTTTTTTGCCACGTTTTGTCTAAATCAATGCCTTTCAAACCTGTGAAACCAATAATGTGCTCTCGCTGAGGTTCCAACGATACATAGGGTCATGGGGAGTCATTTATAGCTGGTCTCCAGGACACCAGTGACATAGAGCTTTACAGTAATGTTCAGTTAAAATTTGATGATTAGGGAGCAGGGTGACGAGATGAGTAGTGCTGCTTCCTGCTCCGGAAAGCCGAGGAATCAGGGCTGTTGTGCCGTGCGGAGGGGAGGCATGACAGTCTGGTTTGGAGTGGCAGAAGGCAGTGGAAATCATGGCAATTCCTTTGTGCTTCCAACTAGGACTTCCAAGTGGTTTTTAAACCAGAGAGATTGTGTCCCCAATTTTATTATCAAACAATTTTACCTGGCTGCTGGCAATGTGAGTTGAGTGCTTCCCACTGATATTCTCACTACCCTTGCCAGCAGTTATTGCCTTTTCCTAGTCTTGTGAATTAAACTAGATAAGAAATTAACTAAATTAGTCATATAAGGCAGAATGTATTCAACAAGCCAGCTCTAGGATCTGGAGCAACAGGGGTGGCTGGGCAGGGTAGCCCCCACATTGGTGACATTGTTGTAACCATGAGTTCTGAGTGATGGTATGGCACCGGTATGTCTCACCACATACCTTCCCTTCAGGTACAATACTTTTTGACTGTCTTGAACACTAGAAATATTTTGTGATATTTGTAGCTAAAAGATTGGAAGGAGAGTTGAAGATGTGTCAAAACTGGCAGTAGTATTTTCAGACTTTTCCTCCTACATTTTGGCATAAAACAAAGTCTATAGCTTAAGAAAACTATAATTAAATAACCACTAGAAATAACTTTAGAACAGAATTGGAGTTGATCTTTTATATTTACATTTTTAATAACGTCTTGGATTCACTATTTAAAATTTTGCAAATTTTTTTTAGCATAATAACCAAGTTTAGTTTTCACTTGAGTTCAAAGATGGAGGTGGATACTGATTGCACATCCCGTTTTCAGGGGATGAATCCTCATGCCCTGGAAAGACACTTGTTCTAACCAAAACCAGCTGGACATACTTGCACTTATTTTAACTTCAGTTTTTCCTAGTTATCTAAAAAGATCGCACTGTACTTGCTTAAACAAAACATTTAAAAATGCAGCTGTCATCCATTCTATTCCTCCTGTAGCTGAACACTTTGTTGTTTTATAATAAGTGGTGACATTAGTTCATATCATGTGATTAAAAAGGATTCATCACACATTAGAGCCCATAATCGCAGCCTATAGTCTCATTTTAACATTTCTCAGTGGCATATCCTACTTGACCCTGCTTACTGCAGCAGTTCTATTGTGCTGTCTAAAAGGACAAGAGGGCTGAACAGAAACAAAAATGCAGGGGTGAACATTGCTTTCACACTCACAGCTATGTGTTCAGTACTGTTATAGCTCTAGATGAATAGAAGAAATCTGGAGTCTGGCCAACACCGCTCGACAGAAATCTCCATCTTCCAAAAAAAATGTCCTGATGTGTTTAAAATAAACTGAACAACTAAATCAGTGAGCAAGAACCTTCTTTCACGGAAATACAGGATACCACTCAAGACAACCTGATTTAACACATCAGCTTCATACTCTATGCACCATCACTGTTTAGTGGTGTTTATTTTCTTTCTTGGCACACTGGTAATATATGATGAGGATAAATATCAAAAGGTTGAAGGCTACTGATTAGATCTTTCTATCTAGGTTTGTAACAGGTAACGCAGCATTGACTTATTGCTTAGGAAAGAAATCAACCTACAATAAAGCAAAAGCACATCTTCATGGTTCAATTTTGTTACACTCGATATGCTGCTAACACAATGAAAATAATTTTCGTACCTCTATTGAGCGACATGAACAACCAAACCAGATCTTTCTTGGTTTAGCTCTTACTTTCCCCCTCTTTTTCTTTTAAGCGATCTGCATATCAAAACAATGTGAAAATAAAAGGTAGCGAGGTGCTGTCTGAAGCTGAGCAAAACAAGTTTTGCTAGAGCTGAACTGCTGGCATGTTTGTGCCACGGGCTCTCTGGGCCAGCAGAAAGGCAGACAGCCCTGCTGCCGGTGTCGGGGTTTTGGGGGACGGGAGGAGGGCAGACGGCCCTGCTGCCGGTGTCGGGGTTTTGGGGGACAGGAGGAGGGCAGACGGCCCTGCCGTCAGCCAGGGAAGGAGGGCTTTGGCTCTAGCCTGCAGGGCTCCAGCACTCCACACACTGATGCCACAGCCTGTTTGTCTTGTGTTTCGCCCCAAGAGCTTCCAGGTGGAAATACGGTGAGGAAGCCCAAGCTCAAAAGAGAGCCCAGCCTGAGGTTTACTCTGGACATTTCTGTTTCTCTGCTACTTACACTTAGTTATCACTATATCATTACTCATTTAACTCCTATCCGGTCTTAATGTTTGCACCCATCAGTTTTCTTTACTGTTGCCCTCTCTTACTCACTACAAAAAGCCCACCTAGAAGCCTGCATTGCCCTTTTTACACTCCCATAGTTTTTCCTTATTTTTCCCCTTCTGGACTGTCCGATGGGGTCACCTGCTGACAAAATTGAAGGGGCAGACCGTGAGTGTGAGCACCAGGCGCCTGATATCCACGCGGCCTCATTACAGGCTCTGCCACCCACCTCTCTATGGCGAACCTGCTCGAAACCGGGCTGGCTTGAAGCACTGTGGACACTGTCTTCCTCGTGCCTCAGGGTTGGGGATTTGGTCTGGACTTTCTTTTATTTAGCAGTTTTAGAATAGCCTTAGAGAGCAGCAGGTCCAAATGAAAGCTGTTGGGCAGGTACATGGTGTGGTTGGGGTGAGGCAGTAAATGTCCCTCTGTCCTCGTAACCCTGCTCCTGGGCCTCAACTGTGGCCATCCACATGTTTCTGAGCCAATACTGGAGGCAAGTCCATGCCCTGTAGCTCCCCAGGACCTCTCCCAGTCAGGTCTGAGTGCTGAGCCAATTTAACTCATTGTCTAAACCAAACCTACTCCAGCTTTGCTGAAATCCGGGTGTTCAATAATGGCTGGTCCACCCAACGGCAGTTCCCCTTCCAGAGGAAAAAAATCCCAATCAATCTGAATTACACCACCTCAGTTTCTTAATTTTAAAACCCTGCTCCACAGTGCTTATTACTCTTCTCTCAGTTGCTTACATTTTCTTCAGGGACAAAGAGACAGTCTGTTCCAGTGGCCTCTTTTTTGCTTGGCTAAATCAAGCTAGACTCAGGCTTTCTGCAGATCTCTCATAGCCCTCAAAAAGCAATGTGTACAAACTCCCATGCACAGAAAAAACCACATGAGACATTCCACAAGCCAAAGTATTTTACATCTCTCCCAGGGGACTTTGCTCAGGTTTTCAAAATTAAATTAAATCTTCCCTGCTCATTTTGCAGAGGATGGTTATCCTGGCTGGGAATTTTTTCACATCGTTTAACGTATTTTTCATCTTATCTTCTAAAGTCCAGGTTTCAAGGCTGCCTTACAGTGGACCTCTTTTATTCTTCCAGTGTGGCTGATGACATCCTGCCTTTCCATAGCTTTCACGGTCCTGTTACACCTCGGCTATCCTCCTACCTGGCTCCAGCCCCACAGGCGTCAGTCAGCCGAGGTCTCTTTTTGCTTGCATTTACATTGGAGAGCTCTAACATGTGAATAGGGTCCAGTGTGGGAGCCGGTGTGACCATCCCTGGAGGTGTTCAAAAAGCGCATAGACGAGGTACTCTGTAACATGGTTTAGTGGGCAGGGATGATGGTTGGACTCGATGATCTTGTAGGTCCTTTCCAACCTAAATGATTCTATGATTTTATGATTCTAAAAAGACCTGACTCTGATGCTCGGTGGGGAGCAGCTCCATGCCTGAAGAGTCTTCAGAATGTGAAATATGATGTATAAGTAAATCTAATGGATAAAATGCCAATTAGCTCAAACTTTGCTTTACAAATGGAAGACTGACATCCTTGTGAGTCAGGTATGCAGATCTCATGTGCAGAAATTATTTAGTTATTTTTTGGAGAATTGCCAAGGTTTATGGAATCTTGCCTCTGATATGTTCAGAGGAAAATTTCCTCCAGAAATAAAGCTGGTCTGTGTGTCTATAGGTCTGTGTATGCGTATGAGTACATTTTATTTGATCAGTAAACTGTATTAAGAACTATTGCAAAAAGCAGGGAATAGGATTGTATCATTTAACATCTCTTTACATTTTCTAAAGAAAAAAAAGGTGCCCAAGTTACTCACTTAAAGAAAAGTAGATTGTAGTATATCTCCATGCACTGCAGAACTCAGTCCCTCCGTCAACCAAATAACTTTATCAGTGAATTCATGAAACAATTTATGCTGCTAAAGGAAATCATGTGTTTAAAACAAAGTGATTTTTTTCACCCATTTTGCTCCTACAATGGATATATCAACACATTTGTCCAGAGGACAATAGTTTATGGATTATTTCTCTATTAATAAGGTGAGAAATTATAAGAAGGAAGATTTATTATCCTGTGAAGATGAGGCCTTGTGATCTCAGTGAAATTTTACAACAGGCCAGTGTGTCTGTATGTCCCAAAGTCTATCTACCAATGTCAACATGCTTGAATGCCCATGCATCCAGAATGGATGACCATTAAATCTGAGGTCAACATGAGTAATCTCTTCCCTGAAGGATAAGTTTATGAACTCATAGTTAAGCTGAGGAGGTGATTCTTCAGTTTCATTACTTTTTTTTTCTATTTTCCACTCCAGGTAACGGGTGGCAGACTGTACATAAACACAGAGAACAAGGCAGAAGGTATTTGTGTTAATTCAGCATCTTGCTCATGCTAATTCTTTGATGCCTTGAGTGGCTGTTCTTCCAGAATACCTGCAAGGTGAGGTGGAGTATTTATGAATATTTGCAGAAGGTATCTTGCTTATTGTAATTATGCTGATGCTAAATAGCTGAGAGAAGCAGATTAGTTTGCTGTATCATCACTGCGCTGATGACAGTGACTCAACTACCGTTCCAAAGGAGACTGTGCAATTTCTTTGCTCTCTCATTGTCTTGCAGTGTCTGTTGAGCACTGACAGTATTTAGTCTTAAGACATGAAACATAGTTCGTCCTGTTAGAAATTAAAATTCTAAAGGAATTTGGTATGCAATAAAAAAAAAAATCACTCTCCACATATTTTTTTTCTGTAAAAGAAAACAGCAACACAGCTCTGCATAGTTCAGCTCTTCCCCATTTTAAAGACCACAACCACAGTCTAGAGGGGGATAATTCTCAACCTTAAAGTATCTTAGGCAGATTGATGGCATGTGCTCTTGCCTTCAGGCATGCTCACGCAGGGGCTGTTTGTACTTCTCAAGTCTCTCCAGGGGTTATTAGGTTTTTTGCTGGAGTACCTTTAAGAGGTAGAAAATAAGTTTTAAAAAAGATTATGGCCAGTGTCCAAACATTGATCAATACCTATGCCTGGGCTCTGCTGTTGTACAGGAACGAACTGGGGTCATCAAATCAAATCCCATCCTCTGTAACTGGGGGAAACCATGTAACATGTTAAACACACATGATCCCATGACTTTGTGTTTGGTCCACAGCATTCCTCTCTCACACTGCAAAGATCCTTTAGTAGATAAAATGCCTGTAAAAAATGAAGTGTGTCCAGGATGATTCACCAGCACAGGACCAGTTTGTCAGTATATACCTGGCACAAATTAGTAAGCTTTTTCACAATGGTCCGTGTGATTTTGGCAGTTAGAGCTCCAGTAACATTTTCCCCCTTGAAATGATGATGAGAAACATCTTTCACACAACATAACTGGGTTTATCACAAATATGACTGAACTGAAGTCCATCCTGTCAAATTATAGTTTTTTTAGAAGCTGAAAAGTTATTTTCTTTGATGACTTGCTAATTAACTAAGTCGACAGATATGAACCACAGTAAAGAGGGTGTCTGACTGGCCATTTGTTCTTGACAACCAGAAATGTTTCTCACTCTTGTTTTTCTTTTTTCTTTTTCTTTTCATAGCTTTTAGTAGAAATGAGTTTTCTAGTCAGAACAACAGCTAAACAATGCAGTTTGCAGCAGATAGTGAATAAATTTCTCGTAATGTCTTCACCATGGTCTAATGACTCATATAGGTGTTAATGATGAGTGAGATATGACACTTAACTCAAGATCACTAGGTCACTGGATTCATGTATTTCACACTCTCTTCCTCAGACTGTCAGCAAGAGTGTGATCATGTACCGCAGTCACCACTGCTCATTACATGGAGTGTCACTGCTCCTCATTATACCATATAATAGGCATGAGTGTAATCTCATTGTGTCCCCTGCACAGCTACTAGTTTTGCTTTCTTTTGCTTTAAGCATCATCAACTGTTTTATGTCATTCTATAGTTTTCTGAAGTTGGCTGACTTCATCTATGGCATCTGAGTACACCAAGCTTGGTAAAGTACACACCAGAGTTAAGACAAAACTGTGAAGGATTCAGTTTGAAATTAAGTTTTTTAAATTAGGGTGTCTTCATGTAGATGTCTATATGTGATCTATGTGTCTAGGCTCTGATTATACTTTGGAGAGATCTAGGGCTCCTTTCAGTTGCCTGCACTTCAGTACACGGTATTATTTGAGATCCCTGAGGGTGCCCAAAACCTCTGCTCAGGGCTGGCAGATGTGACAATGGTCCTACAGCAAACCTGCGCCCCTTCGGAATGGCAGCTCCAACTAGCACCCTTATGCCACCTCAGATGACACTAGACACAGCTGCTTTGGCAGATGAATTGAGCTGCTTTTCATTATAGTCAAGGGAGCCTGGATAGTGACCCACTCCATCCTAAAGCAGGCACCTAGTGCTTAGCCATTCACTAGGACTTCAGCTGTTGGAAGATAGCTCACCTACTTTGAGTATCCAAGGTATCCTGCCTTGTTACCAGCTACCAGTCCAGAAGGACACAGCTTCTTTTATGTTCCCTGTTGTATTAACTAACCCCACGCAGGTGCCTTAAATACCACAGGGCATCTGCAACAGCACTAGGGATTTACATTTAGACAACTTTAGCTGTGGGAGCCCAAAGACTGTAAAAGGAGCTTACTTTGTATGCAGACACATACAGAAGTGCCTAAGATTGGAAGTTAGCCTGTAGTTGCTCTCACCTAAATAAATCCTCAAATGCTAAGCTTTCTATTTAGGAACAAAATCCAGCATTTAGGGGCTCTGTAAATATAAGCATTGAGTGCCATTTGAGGGGCCTAGATGTCTGAGATATCAGTACCTGGGGCTGGCAGGTACGACAGCTGGAAGAGAGGCAGGATAAACTTGGAAATCTCAAGTGGCACTAGATGCTTGTGCTTATCCAGGTTATTAGTAATCTTAAAAATCTCTGCTACTCTGTTACCTTACCCAGTTGGTAATTCCCCTTTCTAAATCTCTTTCCATAGCTAATCTTAAAAAGTTTTAACCCCCTCCAGACACACACATTCACAAGGAAGCATGGGTTACAACCACAAGACCCTTTTTTGGGAGTGTGATGTCCCCTGTGCTCTGGGTTATGTGATGGTAGAGCAATCACAGTGAACATAAAAACCCTGGGAGGAGCAATGACAGGCTCGGGAACCCTAGTAACCTCGTTAGGGAGAAGGTCACCCCAGACTTGTTACCCCTAGAACCATCGAAGGAGCAGGATCAGCCCATCGTCCCACCAGCCAAGGCAGCCAAAGGGAATCTCTCCCCAGAAGGCTGTGCAGACTGAGGGGATTGTTGCCTACAGGGGTATAGATTCATTATGGGATGTAGGTGGAACTGTGCAAAACTTATGGGATGTTCTAAAGGAATTGTGAGAAAGTGAAACATCTTATGGGATGCTTAGAGGAAGGATCAAAGGCAGGGAAAGGGAGCGATCAAGATGGACTGGAGAGGGAAAAGCATGGAGGAAGAGAGAGCGAGGAGCTGAAAGGTTGTATGTAAACAGGGGCTGGTCAGCGTGCTTGTCTGACCGAGCCCTGTGCTTGGTCACTGCCGTGTACCCTACGTTCTTATTAAATCCTCTTTCTAGGTATCTCCTTGATGGAGGCACCCTCGCTTCCGGGCTGGTGTGTGTGAATGTGAGTGAGGAGGGTGAGGGGTCTCGGTGCCTGTGCTGGGGAAATGCTGAGGACCGGCAGGTCCCCAAGGCCTGGGGGCCAGCTCCAGGGGAGAGCGGGTCTGGGTGCAGCTCCTGGATACACCAGGGGTCTCAGACCAGATCCTGGAGAGACCTACGGCATGTGTGTGTCTGTCCCATCGG
Organism: Aviceda cuculoides; assembly: GCA_035590195.1. NCBI lineage: Eukaryota > Metazoa > Chordata > Aves > Accipitriformes > Accipitridae > Aviceda > Aviceda cuculoides. The sequence continues at coordinate 16,194,858 of JAVJGG010000027.1, forward strand.
AAGCCTTCAATGTTATCAGCAGGGGAGGAGACAGAGGTCCAGGCTGCTGAGGGCTGTTCTGTCTGTGTGAGCATGGTGCTCATTCCTGTGGGTGCTGACAAAGACAGAGCATTCTGTCTGTGTTGATCTGTGTGGCCAGCTGTATTACTGTGTGTGTGTCGGGGGTGGACACAGAGCTGCCATCAATACCAGCGGGACAGGAGGAAGCACCCTGAGGCTCGTAGCCCGCTGGAGTTGGCCACCTCTAACAGTTTGATGCCCTGTGGGAGACGTGGTGCTCTAGTTTTATCTGCACCTGTGCTGCTTCCTGCAATCCGTCAGTCCACACATTGGCAAGAAAGCAACCCACAGGGACACATACCCGTGGTGGGGGTCCCTACTCGTTGCACCTCACACTGTCAGTCTACCAGCTGGATGAAGGCTCATCATAGCACCCTCACAGCACTCTAAGTTTCAGATTTCCCCCCCCTGTTACAGAGGATCATGTTTCTTTTATACTTCTTTTCATGCTGATTCTTTCTTTATTTCAAAAGCCTCTTTCTATTTCTTTAGTTACTGTTTAATTCAGCAGATAGCTGTCTTTCTCTTTAGCATCATCCCAGTTTTTGGACAAACACCCTTTCAAGCACTTTTGGGTATTCCATTCATGCACACATTTTACACTCACATTCCTATTTTATCAGATACTCTTATTCAGGCCACTTTGCCAAAGCTGTGCCTTGTGGGAACCCCGATGCTGGGCTGCAGAGAGACCAACCCAGGCAAGATGCAGGCTGGAAACGTCTCCTGTCTCTCAAGCCAGTGCTGAAACCGCTGGAGTGGTTTGTGAGTTATGACCATTGCATACCTGTTTTGAATACTTCCTTCCTTCTCCCATATGACCGGGATTCAGCCCCGCACTCTACAGGAATGCCATTCATCAGCTTTGCTAGACCTAACACCCCTTCAGGCTCCCCTGTCTCCAGCACAGTGGTGTTGGACATTTGCTATGCCATGAAGTCATGTCATACTAGGAAAATAAAACAAAGTTTTAACTTTTTCAGCACAGGCTTTTGTTACTTTTTCTGTAATGTGTCTACTGTTTGTATAATAATACACTGCTCAAAGACCAGGAAGATAAATGAGTTAAAAATCTTTCCTTAGGTCACTTTTAACTTTTAAAATAGCCTAATGATATTAGGATAAATATAATAGCTAAAAATCAATGAAATTGACTGGATATTTACTAGAATTGGTCACTGGAGTTGTTTTTAATGTTGATTTAATTAGACTTTCTAAGTGCTTCAAGGTCTTGATAACATTTTTGTTATTATTTCTCAGAACACAAAAAATTATTCCAACTCTAGGAACTGCAATAAGCCATAAATAAAGAATTGCAATAAGCCATAGAGAATCTTCATAGAATGGCACATATTTTAATGCTGTTTTTAAAATCACTATGTTCATTTGCAGCTATTCTTAACTGATTTATCCATAAAGTTTAAATTATAATTAATCACTATTAGCATTTTTCCCAAAATAATTAGACGGCATTTGCCAAAGGGGTATGAGAGGAGATTACTTTTAGTATTTCATCCACCAACAATCATCTAAAATGGCAATTACCATCTAACAGGCAAAAAACCCCTTATCTGATAAACTATGTCTTGGTATTTAATGTGCTTCTCTAGACTCTTTGACATTATGAAAATCCACAGTGTTGCAGAGGTTTGAAAGGCATTTAGCACTTAGCATTCAAAACAGCAGGAGCTGCTGTAAACTCATAATAAGACTCGGAGCTAGGAGATGATCCCACTTGTTTAATTTTTATTATCTCAGGAAGAATGCTAGATCCTCTGCTGGCACAAACTGTTGCAGCTTAATTGACTTATACCATCTGGTGATTTGCCCAATATTTTTTGATTGTAGTGCTTAGGATTAGGGTATTCATGTCTCAGTCCTAGACAACCTGAATAAACAAAAACTATGGCATAACCTTACAAGCTCTACTGATTTTTCTAGGAGCTGAGGCAAGGACTTAGCTCTTGGACTTGGCAAGATCAATTCTGAAATGATATTAAGGTGAAACTGAAATAAAAATGTCCAGATTCAAGCCCTTTTTTATTCTAGGTCTTTTTTCTATGCTCAGTTGTGCCAAAATCTTTCATTTAACTAAATAATTTGTTAAGGAAACTGAAAGTGTAAATGGATTGGGGGACTCATTAAGATCACTAGCATACCTAAGCACCAAAAGGTAACCAGGTGTCGTGTGCTCTGGACTCTATTAAGGGGAGCTGCAGGATGCCTTTCAGTCCCAGAAATAATCGGTTATGAGATTGTTAAATTAACATACCTCACAGAAATATTCGATGTTGAATCATGCAAAATCAGCTGGGAGTAGGATGCATACAAAGTGATATACTCTTTAGCTTAGGCTTCATAGGAGAAAATTAGCAATGTATTAATGATAAAGTTTAAAATGTAAGTTGATATGAGCTTTGGAAAAAAAGGTACCTGGTGCAGAACTTTTCTAAACCTGAGGTATACTAAGGCGCAGATGTTTCATATTAGCTCATTAAACTGAAGTATATCTGTTGCCTTTTTTTGAACCTGCAGGTCTATAGAAAATTATATTAACCAGCTTTCATAATTGACAAGTGAACATCTTTTTCATAAACTGTCTTTCAAATTAAATATAAAAGGAATTGGCCTGGCTTATAAAAAAGCTGAATTCAATAACAGGTTTTTTTCACATAGGTTGCTTTTAATCAGGCCTGAAGTTATGAGTAACTGCATGGCTGATTCTTTACTTCTGTGATTCCATCAGTCAGGCACTATCAACTTACGCAAGTAAAGCTCAGACTGTCAGATGTTTCAAAAATTGTTTCTAAATGGTGGGTCTTTTATTTATGTGCGTGTCCTTTTCCTTTTTATAACATAATTACTGGGTTTTCTCCTCTCCACTTCTTAGGAAAAATTGGTTCAAAGACAGGCTCTATAAAATTTCTGGTGTGAACTACATCAGGCCTTGCCAACTCAAATTCATTATTTAATGTGTCCTTTCTGCATTCTAGCCCACATTCTTATCTCCTTGTTGAAGTTCACATGAATCATTAGTAAGCTTTTTCCCCCCAAACAAAAATCTAGGAAGCTACTGAATACTTCAGCCTTCTCTGCATCATCTATTATTTACTCTGCAAATAATATTAGGTCTTACTAGACTGATGTTCTCCTTTTTTTTCACATTTCAAAAGTATTTGTAAGATCCTTTTCTTATTGCTTTTATATAACCCACTAAGTGAAACTCATTTTTTTTCAGCTTTCTGGTTTTTTTATTCATATAAGCTTATGGCATTCTTTGTCCCTTGCCTTAGTCATGGTCTCTAGTTCCCGCTTGGTATGATCCTCTATTGATTTTCAAGTCTTTAAAGACCTCTAATGCAATCATAACAATCTCTATATTTTCATTCTTCAGTAGGATGGTTTGCTATGGTAAATCTATTTCAGTAACTTCCAGATCCTCTGCTCTCTTGGATTATCCCAGGGAATTGTACCTCATAGCTCCTTGAGTCTGAAACAGACTGAACTTGTTTGTTGACTGCAAGAAAACATGACAGCAACAAAAGAATCATAAAACAGTTCTGGTTGGGAGGGACCTCAGGAGATCACTAGTCCAGCCCCTGCCTAAAGCAGGGTCAGTCAGGAGATCAGACCAAGTTATTTCAGTTATTCAGGATTTTGTCTGGTTGGATCTTGAAAAACCTTCAAGGATAGAGACTCCACAGCTTTTTTGGACCACCCTTTTCAGTTCTTGACAGTCCAAATGTTGAAAAGGTTCTTATTATATTCAGTTGGAACCTTTCTTCTTACAGTTTATGACCATTGTTTCTTGTCCTCATGCCATACACAACTGTGAAGAGCCTGGCTCCATCTTGAAAACCTGCCCCTAGGTACTGGCAGGCTGCTGTTAGGTCTCCCGCTGAAGCTTCTCCATCCCAAACAAGCCTAGCTGCCTCAGCCTCTCCTCACAGGTCAAATGCTTCATCTTCTGACCACTTTGGTGGCCCTGTGCTGGACTTGATCCAGTTTATCTGCATCTCAGTTTAGAGACCTGACATCTTCCCTGAACATCTTTTCCCCTCAGTGCTGTCTCCCATGGAAACCCAGCTCCCATCTTCCTGGACAGACTGAGGGCTGCTTGCCAGAAGTCCAGGCTCTGTACTCTGCTCCTTGCCTTCCTCAGTGCGCTCAGGCCCTCGAAACCCACTATTTCGTTGTCACTACAGCCAGGATGCCATGGAGTACCACATCCTCAACCAGTTCTTCCTTGATAGTGAATAGCAGATCCAGCTGCTCGTTATCCTGCTTGACTCATCCAGAGACCTGATGCCTGGATTACTTGCATCCCATTATGTTGCTTTTCCGGATGAAGTCAAGGACATTAAAATTCCCATTAAGAAAATAAGGATCCGTGATCCAGAGACTTCAGTTAGATTCATAGTTCTTCCATGGTTGTAATGATATTGACACAAAATGTATTTCTCTCTCATATTTAATTATAGGCTTCACTAAAAAGCCACAACAACCTTTCAGTTACAGTTAGATGTATTACAGTTTATACGACCTTTGTATGTAAGCATTGTTGGCCTAAGTGTGTAAAAATAACATTTACAGATTCTAGCTCATCTAAATGCTCCTATCATTTTGTTATGCTTAAATAAAGGCGTGCATTTACATCTTGGCTGGTTACTATAACTGGAAAATAAATCACTGTGTGAAAGATACATGATAATGCCGAGTTACTTGGGGAAATTTATACAAATGTATGTGTTAAGAAAAATACGTAACAGCCTCATAGAACTACATGTTTCATTTGTTAAAGAACTTAACTGAACCACACTTTAGAGGATAAAAATGTATTCAGTGATAGCACAGATTAGAAGAGACCTGGGTTACTTAAAAAAGATCCAGTTCAGCATCGGGCTTTCTGAACATTCCCCTTGTTGTTTCTCTACTCTCTGGAAAACAGCAATGCCATTTTTGACAGGGTAACATATGGCCATTCTGTAGTTCCTGGAAGGAGACATCCAGAAAGATGACTAAGTATGGGCTTTCCCAGCTGCTCCTATTTGAAACCCTGTAAAAAGGGACAGCACCAGACAGTACATTTGCCTATGCAAATGTACAAGTGCCATGAGCCAATGCAGCTATATCAGAGTGCTCACACACAGAGACAGCTGTACTTCACTAGTGATTTATCCTCTATAAATACCCCAGGTTGCATGTGAAGTTAATCTTACCACAGGCAGTCTTTTGCTTGATGACAGTCAAAGTCATTATGCAATCACAGGATCGCAGGATAATTCAGGTTGGAAGGGAGCTCAGGAATGCTATTTTGTGCAGTCAGCAGTATCGGTGTAAAATGTATTTTAGAGCAGCACACAAATCCATCATTGAACAATGCAGTCAGGCTTGGGTGGAGGCAGAGAGTGAGCCAATGGCTCAGTGCCATGTGAACAAGAAAGCTCTGACACCAGCAAGACCTAAGGCACATGAACACCCTCTTTTCCCCAGTAAAACGTCCCTGGCCTGACCCTTTCTATATTCCATAATGAACTACGTTCTAAGGCTTCTTTAAGTCTTTAGAACAATATGTAGGATATTTTCTATACTTGTCAAAATCTTGCTTGAAATTCTGAGCTCCGAAGTTTGGTTTGATAACTGCTTCATTATATAGCTTTATTATAAATCAAAAGGGGTATTTAGACGTAAGATCTGTACTGCAATTATGGCTGCCTCCTCTGTAGATGGAAGAGCAACAGTCTGATCGAAGTTAGTGCAGATTTACGTGGAAGATTTTGAGTCAAAAGTATTTTCTGTTCCCTTACAGCTGGTGGGAGTGACTAGCACAGGATAGCATCAAGAGTCTGTATACATCTCCAGATACCCTTTAAGTGAAACCTTGGTGGGGGGAGGAGAAAAGGTCGTAGTCAGCCCTGGGAGGGCACGGGGAACACCTCCTGGGCTAGAGGAAGCAGCTTTGGGAGAACGAGAACCAGGCAGTCCAGATTACCTCTGGAGTCCTGGTGTTCCTACCTGCTCAGCCACCAGCTCCAGTCCTTTGCCCCGGAGGATGCTCATGCATCGAGGCCTCTCTGGGAATGATCTTCCATTGGAGCAGACGACCTTTGGAAACACTGCTGCTCCTTCTGCTGTCAGCTCAAGGGATGTTTCTGTGACCAGGCATTCTCTAACAAAGCAGGCAGAAACACACTGCACTGAAGACCACACTCCAATTAACTCCGCATACATCAGCTGCTAGAATTGCCTCAGCTGGGAAGGTGATAAGAAATTACACTGATGAGCACAGAGTAAAAATTTATCAAGAACAGGAAGAACTGAAATAGGACTTGTGTTTCTCCATGTTTTATTTTTTCAGCATAGTAATTGTGTACTCAAAATCAAAGGAAATAAAAAGTTCCTTTGCTTTTATTTCCTTTGTTTTATTTCCTTGTTGCTCCTTTGTCTTATATCAAAGTTTCAGCATATCTGCTAGGAGATTACTGATGTCCTGAACAGAAGTGGGGTGAGAATATACTACTTGTTTCTATGTTCGCTTTTAAAAAAATCTATTTGGATAATTAAATTGACAACAGTGCCACATTAAATCTTACCTGGTTATAACAGCCATTAGATTGTTACAGCCCTTTTCTGTGACCCGTGCCAACTTAATGACAACACACATAAAAACTCAGCCACCAGCTAACCCCATTTCAACAGTGCGCCTCAGGAACTGGCTGGCCTATAGACCATATACCTTCTGAAAGCTGAAAACACGAAATGGGGATCTCGGTGTGGTAGTGAGCTCTCTGGACTTCTCCCTGGAAGCTAAGAAGAAATACTAGTCACCTACAATTGGGCTTGTGAAACCTGGGAAATATAGCCAAAACACAGATATGTTACTCGGCTGTATGGTATCACATGCTCAAAATCTCTGCTAGTTAAACATCATCTGAGGAACTGAAAAGAAGGTATCCAGGTAATTTTCACTTTGGATAGTACCTCTGTCCATACTTCTGAATTTTTTTCTGATCACATCAGACTGCCTGACATTCCTCTTCTTTTTTTTTTTTTTTTAACTGAGTAAGTCACAAAGCATTGCTGGTGTCCTTTTCTGCACATTAATACACCTTTTTGCAATGGGAATAGTAAAATGTGGACTATGGTGTCCCCATACAAGCTTTGTACTGATTTGTACTCACACTTGTACTGACATAACAACACAGGGTCAAGTCTGAGAAATGGGTGTACTTTAGAGTGTGGGTGATCCTTATTCTGAAGTTGTCTTTTAAAGCAAATGAGATAAACGATGCCTTAAAAATGCCCATTTTCCCAGGTAACTGAAATTTTTTCACTGAGAGACTAGCTCATCTGTAGACATCTGCACTGGAGGCATACACAGTCAATTCCAGCTCAGTGCTTTAAAATGTGAGCTATTCAGCTAAAAGCTCGATGTCATAGGAATCACAGAATGATAGAATATTTTAAGTTGCAAAGGACCTCTGGAGATCACCTGTCTGACCCACCAGTCACAGCAGGGCTAACTTCACAGTTAAATGAGGTTGTTAAAGGCCTTGTCCATAATTCAGTTTTTCTCATCTTCCCTTGCTTTTGCAGATTTTCGTGTGGGGTAAGGTATGCATGCAAAGTCCCAGGAGTTGGCAGTCATCAAACCTGCTTCCTGCTCTCTCACCGCGGGTTGCAGGAGGGTAATGTCATTCAGTGCTTAGTCAGGATGAATGAATCACAACTTGTTTTCAGATCGCTTATCGGGGATTATCTCTCTACCTTTCTCCCCTAACTTTTGCATCATTTAAAATGCAAAGGTTTGGAGAAATCAGGGCATTGCCATCTCATACCCCATTGCAGGCAGTAGGGAGCAGCCACCTCTGGGCTTCAGAACACAACATTTGGGAGTGAGAGGAGAGCTGTGGGAAGAGAACAGAAAATGTGATCAGAGTAGGGAAAATGGGAATGGTCAGATAAGAGACAGAAAAGAAAAAGAAAAAAGATTTTGGAAGAGCAAAGGGTAAGAATCACTTTCCTGCACAAACCTGAAGGAAAAAATATATATACTGGCCCTAGCAGAAGCTGAAATAAAGTGGGGGAAAGAGATTTTACAAAGGAGAAAGCACACCTGCAGATGAAGGAGTAGCTCCAAAGCAATTCTGAGAAACACAAACTTCTCAGAAACAGTTACCACAAACAGTAGGAAAAGAATACAGGAGCAGTAAAATAGGCTCGCAAAGGCAGCAGTGTATCCAGCTACAGCTCCATAAAAACATTTATCTGAAGACACACACAGGTTGGCCTGGGAAATGATGTAGCTTCCAGATGGTGTTAAGTTTCAGCATGAAAATATGAAGCACCCTTTCCTGAAAGAGAATATTTGAGAACTTTACTGCCTGGTAGGAAAACAGCACTGCAAAACCACTGAGGATTAGAGTGTCATGCTGTCTTAAGAAGTCATGTCCACACCACAGATACCACCTTGAGGGAACTTTCCAAAAAGAGTAGCTATGAGAACTACGTTGCTGCAATTCAGATGTATCCAGGATTGGAGGGAGGGGAACAGGAAAGGCATTTTATCTAATCTCTGATTTTTTTTCTTTCACAGCTGCTCCAAATGTAAGGATTGGGAACACCCAAAGATGGAGCCATGACTTCTAGCAAGGTTTAATTGATGGAAAGTCCCATTAATGACTAAAGAAGCAAGGAGACACAACAAGAAGCTGCAGCCAACCTTTAATGTCCCAAACTACCCTAGCATTCCTATGTCAAACAACACTGTGCTACTCTTTAAAAAACAGCTCTACACATTCTTGCAAAATACATGTTTTCTCATTTATGAAAAGAAGTGAGAAGTGGTGCATCCCAGTAGGTTTAAAAAGGATAAACTATTTTCTCAAACGACAGTCTATAAAAAAAAGTGCAGCCATCATGATTGAATATACACTTTCTGCTCATCTTTCCTCTAGTGTAGCTGATGCTAAAAGACACATGGCTGGGATAATGGCGGTATCATGGGGACTGAGAAAAGGCACAAGCATAATACACAGTGGCATGGGGAAAGAAGCAGTTTAGTGAATAGGGACTGTGAATGTGGAACTAGGACGTACACATTTTCCTACATATTCTTCTCAGGGAGAATGCAAGTTTTATGCAGTGACTATGGGAGACAGAGTTTATCGGAGCAATGGACTAGACAAACTGGTGGAAACAGGGTTTCAAAACCAAGGAAGAAACTTCCATTTTGAGGTTCCTACTCACGTGAATAAACACAGCTTGACAGATGCGTACTTCATACACAATGCTGTAAACAGCTCCACAGTACCACATTCTTAAATCTGGGGGTAACTGTAAGTGACAGGTAGTTTCATCAAGCCAGACTTACTTTCAATAGAAAAAAAAATTGCATTTTCATAAAGCTTGTTCATGTGTAATTACTGGAACACATGGACAACGTGAATGGTGTTGAGTCTGCATTAACTAAAACACATGCAAGTTCAGATGTGTAGGGGCACAGGCAACATCAGAGATGTTCACATAGAGGATAAAATCCAAATCTGTTTGAGACACAGAAGTGTTCAGTGAATTCATTCCTCAACAAGCAAACAGTTCTTTTGAATCATTTGGTGATCATTGGTGACATTTTGACCAAAGCAAAGATAATGGGCTGAGCTGAGCTTGGGTGTATGGTAGTATCAGCAGAAAGAAAATTTGGCTATTACTCTTACATGTAGCAATTTTGGTACACCATCGCCTTTACATGCAATTTACAGGTTTGTTAAGATTACAAGGCTTTTTTGGGTCAAGTTTGTTTGAATGACTCAAAGTCTTAGATACACATGCTTCCTTGATAGAAGAAATGTCTGCTGTGAGGAAATGGACTTTACCAATGTCTGCAAATCCTTGATGAAAAGAAAAGCTAAAAAGCTAAGAAACATCATAGCAAAGCAAAGAAACTGGTGTGTCTGTAACAAGGGCTTTATTTTACAGTATTCACACACTTGTTGCTCTGTTTCTGTTCATCCTCAGGAAATTGTCAGATATACTCTGTCAGAAGTTGGATGAACAATGTTCCCTTGACATGTATAAGGCAGATTTAAGAAGATGCAATAGCATCTCCTGCCTCTTCAGTCTGTCATGCATTATGGGCAAGACAGGATAAGCCATCAGTCAATAAATGGTTGCAAAATATGTAGAGAAGACCCCCCCCCTAATTTTTACCTATTCCCTGTAGTTACCTTACTTTCAGACTACTTTTTCTGGAAAGTTGCAACTACATTTTTGCATAAATCAGGTTCAAGCCAATTAGTAAAGCTGAAAACACATGCCATCTTCAAATTTGATTATTGTCCTGTATTTTTTTCAAGCTGAATTCTTATATTATACCAATGTCCTTTAGTCTTTGCCAGCAGGGTTACTGACAGATCCTAGAGGTGGGCCATTAATTTTCTTTAGCAACAGATCTCTACCCCAGTCACTTTTCTGTTGGTGGTTTTTAAAAAAATATGGATGATTCTCTTTATGTCTTCAGCAATATTATAAGATGCAGTAAGTTGAAAGGTGATGGTATCATCTAAATTGTCTCCCTCCTGGTAGCCATTCATCAGAATAAATAAATGACCAGGAAGGATTGTACTAGATTTATCTCTGAAAATGATTGGTTTTCAGTGTGTGTGTACTGCTGCTTTGCTTCTTTTAAAGCTCAAATGAAAAGGGATTACTTAGTCTCCCACCTTCCTGTTTCTGTCACAGGATCATGGAGTCCAACAGTTGTATGGTGTAGTGTTTGCCTCAGCCCATTCTATAAAAGTGATGGAAACATTAATTCCTTCAAGAACATCCAATTCTGAAAGTATTACCTAAAACACTCCTACTGTAACTCTTGTTACTACACCTGAAGTATCTCACTCTGTCGGAAAGTGGCATGAATTTTAGTTTGTCTAGCTTGAATGATAGATGAATAGAGAGATAGATACATAACTAGACAGACATACAAACCTGAAGGCTCTCATGTAATCAGGCCTCTGATATTTTGATTTTTCTTCTCTGTCTTCAATCACAACAGATAAAAGGCCAGCAATAGTGTATAATATGTAAGAAGCAACTAAGGTGTTAAAGGCATGTTAATACCATCTTTTCCTCCCCTTCAAAGTCAGACTTTGATATGTTTATCTGATGGTTCTTCCATGTCTCAGAAACCAGACCAGTCTTGGTGTTGAACTCTGCTGGCCCCAAGAGGACCAGACTTACTTTACCATATGACCCTGTTGCAAATGGAGTCATGCACTTCACTTGTAAGAGAGAAGCGACAATATACTTTATTGATATAACAAAGTTCAATGGTAAATGCAACAGTGGTTTAACAAGATTCGATGGCAGGGTACACTTGATTATTTACTGCACAGAGGACAGGGTCAGACAGAACTGTTGGGGACACCCTCCCATTGAGTGACGAGGTTCAGAAAGGACCCCCTTGTGTTCTAAACTCCTTCTCAGAGAGGAGTCTAGGTGCAGCTGGATCCATCCTAGTCCCAGACTTGGTCAACGATTGATGTCTAAAGGATTATATGTGTGCAATCAATCCTTTACATCACCTAGTTAAGATTTCAAAGTTTAGCACACTGTTAATCACATACTGAGGATCTGTTGTGGCAAGGAATCTCTCAACCTCGAGGAGTAACCTTGAGAGACATCCTTACTCAAGGGGAGATCCTGCTGTGCAGCCCACTGATGTGCAGGAGAGCTCAGCGGGCCCTGGGCTGTCCACTATTTATGGAGTAAGATGATTGACTTACTTACAGTCATATTTGCATACCAGCAATAAGTCTGGGTCACCGTTCCAGACAGCCCTTGGCTACCGTGTTGCCATCTGTCCCCCAAAGTCCAGAGTAAGCTGGATGCAGCCATCAGACCCCCCACAGGTGGTTATGGCTTAAGCTGGGAGACTGGGGGGGAGGGCCCACACCACCACAGACCCTGGGATCCAAGGGCAGGACTATTCTACTGTTGCAGCAAAACCCTCCCAGAGAAGCAACTCAAGGTGAGCTGTGTGCTCTGCTACCTAGTAGAACTCAGGTTAAGAATACGTCAAATGTGTCTGCACATAAGGTATTTTAAGATCCAATAACAGATTACAAATTAATACTGAGGTTACTGAGCCATTCAGTTGTGTGAATCCCTTCATCTCTTGTATAAGCATGTACTCTACAGCCATCCAAATTATATGCAATAGTCTGAAGTTCACGTCAGTCAAAAAATAGCAACTTTTTGATCTCCATTTTCTGTGACTTATTCAGGAGTGGAATGAGGCCTGGTGTCACTGAGGTGAGTGAATCCTGTGTCCCTTCCTCACATGTGGTATGGCACATTGCTGACTGCATTGCAAGTTCATTGAGTTCTGCCAAAAGTTTGGAGGCCTCAAGTCAAAAATGCATTACCAGATTTCAGCAACATATGATTAACCTATCCCAGCACAGCCACTTCATTTCCAGTATTTGTTGATGGAATGGTTGGTAGCACCGGGAGAAACACCTGAAGCACATTTAGTTAGCATGCTCAAAATCTTTCTCAGATATGAGTTTGTAGATATAAGGGGTAAGAAATAATCTCCTGCTGAGTGGACTGGTGCCCTTAAGCAAAATGCTGAGGAACATGTATTCGCTGCTTAAGATAGCATCTGGATGATATCTGCCCTGGACGTCTGCATCTGTTCTCTGGATGTTGTAGGTGATTCAGAGATCTCTTCTCTGCAACTTTAAGATATTGTGGGAGGGTAGCAAATGCATAAAGAACATTACTGGAGATTTACATACCATCTTACCTTTACTTTATGCAATTAAAAAAGGCATAGTAGAAAATAATTACTGTCAGAAGAAAGCTCATTCAATACTTATATGAAGTTTACAAGGAATATTTAAGTTTCAGGCTAGAGGCCATTGCCCAATTGACTAGAAACATTAATTTACATAAAGCTTTATAATTTATATAAGCTAACTCTGTGTACATTATACATACGAAATTGTGTATATTCTTGTTGTTGAATCTATGTACACCATTCTCCCAAAGTTGACTATTTGGGGAAGTAAAGAAGAGTAGAAGACTGAATTTTTAAAAGTTCATACTCTTCTCGCATCTTGCTCTCCTCCTCTCTCCATTATTATTTTTGGGCATCTTGCCCTCTTTATCCCTCCACTTGTTCTGGGGGAAACAACTTCTTTTATGACACCTGCACTGTGGAAGGGTATGACATAAATGGTGGTCCATGAGCTACTTGATTGCAGAGAAATAGAGTGAAAACAAGTCTGACTCTACTCCAAGACAAATAAAATTGGATAGACATTCTACAACACGGAAATATTTCCTGAGCATTAAGACACATCCAGGAGATGGGGATGTATAAGAAAATTCATATACAGCTCTGGAAAAGCCACCTAGTGCTGTATGCAGTCATCATTATTCATTGACTTGTTCTAGCATGGCAAGGTACCAGATCCAGAAAATTTCACTGTGAAATACCAGATTATGGAACAGAGGCAGTTTGCAAGTATCTCCTCCAAGAAAGCGTACGACACTTATGAGGCCCAGTGAAACAAGAGCAAAGATTTATCATACACAAAAAAGTATAGTATATGTTCCTAAAACAATAGCTAGAGCTTTACAATGTGTAGGTATTAACTCCAGGACTAAAGAGAAGCTTAGTTGTGTTTGGCCTTTCTTTGATCAAAATAACTAGTTCTCCTAAAGTCTGAGATGCTCGTATATTACTAGTAAAACTATTACATGTTCCACCAGAGTAGCTAAAAACAGTAATTACCTTGTCAGAAATAAAGGTTTCAGAGAAATGAGTGCCAGTACTTACTAATTCTGGTGGAAAATATCCAAAATCTACTGTGCAATTGCTACAATAGGCAGTTCAGAAGTGAGGCATCATCAGTTTATGACTCATCTGTGTCCTTTGAGAGGTCAGAGTGTGTGGGACAGAACTGTCTGTGGGTTTCGTTTCTTCTTGGCAGGAATGGAGCCACAGGACATGATCAGCTGATACAACAACACAAATAATCTCTCAGACTTCATTAACAATTACATACTACAAAGAGACAATGTCAGAGCAGATGAAAACCCACTGAAACCTGGAAAAGGCAGATAATCAAAGCTGGCACACAAATGTCACTGTAACTTTCTGCTTCAGCCTTATTTGCTATATTTCATTAGTTTACAGCACTTTCAAAAGGGAACACACCAATGAATAGCTGGACTACAAAGCACACTTTATGACTCTGTTGATATGCTAATGTAGGACAGATATGCCAAGAAAGTAAAAAAGTGATGATGAACATTTACCACTTGTCTAAAAGTATGTAGTATGTATGCAGCCAAAGTGTGGTCTGATGTCACTTAGATATAGGACATAGTTCACACATTTCTTCGGTAAGTATGAGAACATGATTGATGCCATCAGCTCGGTAACCAAACAACCTTCAAAACCTTTTGGCTTCAAAGAACAATTTTTTCAATGGTCTTCCTCAGTATCACTTTACTGAGTTCAATGAATCTACCAGGAATCCCCCATTTGAGCATGACACATTTTGTATTCTCCTACAGTCTTTCACACAATATCGCCCTGGAATGAGAAGACCACAAATCAAGCATCAGTGGCTATCTCCTTTTTCTTCTTCAAATCACTGTCTGAAATACAGGAGACTCACAGAAACATACTATAAGCTCAAGAAATAACTTTGGGTGATTAATTTTACAGAATGTTATTGCAAGTAGCATCTATGACCTCCTAGTGATAAAGCCACCAGGACTGATCTGAACATTTGACAGCTTTGCTAAGATTAAACTGTCATGTTTACTATATGATTAATAGATTTATTAAGTGAATAAAAATGCTGAACATGCTGGAAAACAGCTGGTTTTATGTCATCTATAACAGATCAGAATGTCTTCTATCAAGCCAAGCCATGATCATTTAGAATTACATACTGGAAAACATGGTAAGAAGCAATATAATTACCAAAGATATTGTATTAATGATGTGGTAACACATGCAATAGCAAGGAGACCTGTATAGTGTTTGAGAATAAGGTTGCTGCTGAAAATTCAGAAGGACATCCAATGTATTAGTAGCATGGCATATTCTTACGGCCTACACAAAAAAGAGAAATCACATGCACCCACAAAATAATTACTTCTGAGGGAAAATATTAATTAATATTAAGAATGTCATATAAAGACACAGAACAAAAGAACATTTCTCTGTCTTTGTATCCTAGATAATCCAGCAACTACAAACATTCAAAGGAGATGTGACTATTTGAGAAAAATCATTGTTATGTAGTTTTGCATATGTTTCAGAAGCAGATGACATGAGCCCACAAATACAAAAGTAGTGGCATATTGCAATGTACGCCAAATAAACCTTAAGTCTTCAAACTTAATTAGGTCTGGCATTTCACTACAGCAATCCTACACTCTTCCTCGTTATAAAAAATATACATATTCTTTTTCTGTATGTGCTAAAATGCTCAATTTCAACAGAAAATGTGTTTTGTAATTTATTAATGAATGTGCATAAACATTACTCAGTTACCCACCACTACAGTGATTGCTTTCCAAGACTTTAATTTGAAACACAAGACAAGCTTTCTCTCAGGAAACAGGAAAATTGAAAAAGCCAGGAGAATGGAAGATCTGTTCTTCAAAGTGCAACACTCTAAGAAGCATTGCTTGAGCATGCTGAAATTCTTCAGCATATGACATTTGTGCAGCAGAACTCTTCAAGGGAAGGCAACTTTGTCCCTTGTAGCCTGTGGTTCTATAGCACTTAAGGCAAATTAATGTCTTCCACCATGGACAGTCAATAAAATGGGTGAGGAGCTCCAGCTGTGTTATTTAAATGCCTTAAGCTGCGTTTGTGAATAGCGTCCCTTGCTCTTCAAGCAATTATAATGCTGGTGTAATAGTGATTATCAAATACATTGGGCTAAAAAATGAGCAGTAAGTTGCTCCAAAAAGTTACCTGGCAATGATATTCTTTTCCATTTGGGATCTATTTTAGTGACAATCAGTGATCTTGCATTGAAGCTCCTAAGTCAGAAAACTATCAAGACATCCATATTGCAAAAATGGTGGTAGATGTTTCTGTTACTAGATCAGTATGTAAGAGAGGCACAAAAAATGCAATGTGTTACAGAAGAAGTCCAATACAGTCCGTTATTGTTTAGTTTTCAGTTTCTTTCTTGAAAATAACTACAAATACTTTTAGTATATAAACAAGAAGTGATGAGAAGAATTTAGGCAAGGCATGGAACTGAATAGAGCAGCCATCATTAGCTGAATTAAGGAAAAAGGTTTAGGATGAAGAGAAGTAAAAAGAAATTCTAACAAGAAAGTGTAGCAGACAAGTCTCATAAACTGCTAATGGTTCAGCCTGGGAACAAACCCTTTTTTGAGTATGGACAGAAAGAACCAGTCATGCTCTAGCTCTGTGAGAGGTGACAGATTTATTCTCCCTCTAAGAGCCATATATCTATTTTCAGCATGTGTTTTTTTCATTGGTTTTGGTCTATCTATCAGACTGCTCAGAATGGGGAGCAGTGAAAAAAATTGCCTACTGTTATTGAACTATGACCATATCAAAACCAGTGTGGAGTCCCTTTTTGGAGCAGTCATTCCATACAGACATGCCTGTGGCATGAGCTAGGAATAGAATAGCTGGGCTACGAAGCAGGATATCTGGGGCAACGACCTCAGGAGAAAAACCTCTATAAAGAGAACCTGCATGTTGGAAAGGTGATAGAGCCCTTTACACTGCAAGTCTCAGGAATAAACATGTAACGCTAACAAGATTGCCAGCCTCAGGCTTTTTCCCTATGCCTCTGATCCCTTTACAAATGGAGGGAAACACAAACCTGCTCCTGCTCTCAGTTATAGCCCAGGGACCCCGAGGCTACTGAGGGATAGAGATGGAGCAGTTTTACCCTTTCAAACTGTTGTTTCCGGCTGGCATCAGTTCTAGGTACAGTGTTGTGAGCAGGGTCACGTGGGAATGCAAAGCCATGCCGTGGAACAGCTCTCTACAGGACACACCTGGTGAGAAGAGGCTTTCCCACCGGTGGCTGTACTCACTCCAGGATGATGATATGATGAGCTCTAAATTTCCTCACTCCAACCTTGATTTCCTTCCTCCCTTTGTCACACAGTCTATAGCTATCAATACTCCACCTTCCCAAACGTCACAGTATCCTGCCTTCCTCCAGCCGCAGTGTCCGTACTATTCCTCCTTTTCCCCTTACAGTCTTGCTCTCCCCCGCAACTGTGTTTCAACACCTTTCCCACTAGCCAGTCTGTTTCCAGTAACACCGAGATGTCTCCTGTATGGCCCATTTCTTTCCACCGCATCGTCACTGATGATGAGTGAGGTGTCAAACCAACTTCTGTTCAGAGAGTGCTTTCCCCAAGTCTTCCTAGGTTCCTACTTCAGAGATGCGTGCCCTTCTCCAGTTTCCTTTTGCACTCCTGCACTCACATCTTATCACTTCTCTCTTAACCCTCCCACAACATTCATGTCTGGTATTGTTGCTTTGTTCAAGGGACTACACAAACTGGGGACTAGAGAGAGCTCTATCTCTATTTAGAATATTTTCCTTTTTGCACACACATGTCAAAGAGAAATTTAGAGAGGTTGGCCAAAATTCTCAGTGCAAAACAATGTAGTCCCACTGAAATCACTAGTATGCATTCATTTACACCCCTTCAGGAACAAGTCTTTCTTTTCAGGAAAAGTATCCTCTCTTATAATCAACACTGAGCAACAGAAGTCAGGAAGACAGCCATAGTCCTTTCCAAGAACCTGATTTTCTTTTCCATGTCTATTTCTAAAATGCAACACCAACTCACAAAGCAATCTATTTTTTTATACATTTGACTTATACTAAGACAGTAAATATGGCCTATTGGCCACTACCAATATAGCTGTATAAGGGGAAATAGAAAAATTTTTCACTTTAAATAAATACTAGAATTCCCTTTGTGATTCATACAGTGAGTTTGCACCTGTTTTTCTTATGGCTGAGGCAATGAGAAAGTGCTGATGTGGTGGCAAATCCAGCATCTGGGCAAACTGTAAGTTCTTTGTGGGCAGAGAATGGTGCTAAATAATGTAAACAAAATTTAATAAATAATATTCAAAGGGCTTTTTTGATGATATCTAGAAGTCAATATTAGTGTACACAGAGACAGGAAAGAGCGCCAAGAGTTGCCCAGGAAATAAGTAAACTAGCCCCAGAGAATGCTAAATGCTCTCTCCTTCTGTTCACATTCTATTAATGTTAATACTATGAGCTTTGCTGATAAATCTGTTCTTGGCAATTTATATAAAATATTTATATATCATCTCAAAGGCACATGATGCCTTGCAAGCAAGGGTCAAGGTAAGTTCCTTGCCTTGATGACTTCCAAGTGTAAGGAACAAACTCAAACATGACAAAATTAGGACAGCAGAGCAGTTGAAATTAAAGGCCTGAGAGAGGAAGGAAAGAAAGAGATGAGATGACATGAACAAGGGTATTTCAGAATACCTGCATCTTGTTCTGATCCAACCTATTTCCCAGACAGCCTCTCAGTTGTCACCAGCCATCCACGTTTTCTGTTCAAACCAGAGTGCTACTAATTACAAACATATTTATTGCCATAGTACCTAGAATATTATGCAGGGACAAGTTTTCTTTTATAATCACCACACAAATGTAGGACAAGACGGTAAGAAAGACAGCTGTTTGGAGGAAGAAAAGGAGCATTACTCACAAGGTAGAACAGGAGCAGTGTTCACGTCCAAATCCATGAAGTAGGCAAGTTGCAGAAATAAAGAAAACTGAGATAAAACCTTCAATAGTTGGAGCAAGAGTTTACAATGGCTGTAGTTTAGCAGTGGGCCCTGACTGGATTACAGAACACCCTGATCATCAACCTATTATTTTGGCCAACCTTCACATTCTGGGTTGCCATATGTTATCTTTCCCCAACCCCTCGCAAAAGTTGTCCGTCACTGTGGCATCTTCCTTCCATTGACTGAGGCTTAGACTCAAGTATGTGGCCTCCTCCACAGTGACCAGCAAATGTTGTGCATGGATCCTGCGGCAAAACCCCAAAGTTTCAATTGAGTCTGGGTAAAGAAAATACCATTAGAGACATCTTTATGAACTTCTAGTGTATTATCAGCATGAAGAGAGTCCTTCAGTGATATCCAAATTTTATGCATAAGTAGAAAATACACACAGTCTGAGGAAAAAGAGCAACAACCTATTTTTTTTCCTGAATTACCTAATTTACTAAATTATTATGTTAGAAAACTTGTGAAAACCTTTGTATCCTTGTAAGACCTGGTACTAGCAATCAAAAAATGTTGGTCCTGGTAGGATATAAGATTGCTTGCCTTTAAAATTTTACTATTGTTACCTTTTTTCCCTTGCTTTTATCTTTATTTTTAATTCTATTTCCCTTCTGATGATATCTGAAGTGACTGGAATCAGCATCCAAACTTTTATGAGACTAAATGCTCAGGTTTGCTTTTAATATTGCCAAAATCATGATGTGGAGGCTTAGGGCCCCTGGATTCCATGGGAAATTCTGCCACTGACTGATATAACCTTACAAGACAAAGCATGAGGGAAGGGGGACGTCTAGTGAATCACATTCCTCTAAAAGAAGGATGGAGGCAATTAAAGATTGACCAGTTTTCCATTACATTGTAGCTATCAGGATGACTAATTGTCTTAGAATGTTTTCTGTAATCCCTCCTGGCTGTTTTCTTGCCCTGTGCTTAGATTGCAAACTCTTCTGGTCCATCAAGGCAGGACTCATCTGACTGCCTCCAAGTGTCTGCATTGCAGACATTCACATCTGAGTTGGTCACCCTGATTTCCCTCTGTAGTCAAGACCAAGGCACTTCTAGGGCATGATTCATCTCGTTCTGATTTGACGTCTAAAATAGGTCACACGAATCATTCCCTGGAAACAC
Organism: Aviceda cuculoides; assembly: GCA_035590195.1. NCBI lineage: Eukaryota > Metazoa > Chordata > Aves > Accipitriformes > Accipitridae > Aviceda > Aviceda cuculoides. Next base: position 16,214,926 of record JAVJGG010000027.1, read on the forward strand.
CTCTCCATCGCCTAGCTGAGATGTTGGTGTCTCTAGCTGGGTGAGATTTATGCTAACCAGACTCCTAGATGTTGTGCAGGGTCAGATCCAGAATCAGGACCCCTAAGCTATTAGTTAGTCAGTCTTAGACATTAGTTATCAGGGTTATACATTATTCCTAAAAAGTTAAGTCTTATTTTAATGTTTGAAGCACTGGGTCACCATTCCTTTCAGATATAGCCAGTATTGGGTCATGTCTATAGTCTCTCGGGTTTTTGCTGACCACAGACAGCAAAACTCTCTGCTTATAACTATAAAGGAGTTAGGGAGAGTTTCCAAATCTCCTTAACCTCAGACCAGTTCATTCTCTGTTGGACTGTGTTCTCTTCTTCCTAAAAGGATCCCATTTCAGTTAAAATTTCTGCTAATGCCAACATTACTACTGCAAGCCAGCAGTCTCCCTTCAAGCTTAAATCTAAAATAGCATGCAGACTGTATGAACCCATATGATTGCAGTCTGACTAGATAACACATGGACACATCTTCGTGCATGTATGGATTTGTTACATGCTCAGCCTTGTAACGTGAACCTTGCAGGTCAAGGGATGTGACTCTCCCCCTCTACTCCACCCTTGTGAGACCCCACCTGCAGTTCTGTATCCAGCTCTGGAGTCCTCAGCACAGGAAAGACATGGACCTGTTGGTGTGGGTCTGGAGGAGGGCCACAAAGATGCTCAGAGGGATGGAACACCTCTCCTATGAGGACAGGCTGAGAGAGTTGGGGTTGTTCAGCCTGGAGAAGAGAAGGCTCTCGGGATACTTTGTTGTGGCTTTTCAGTCCTTAAAGGGGGCTTATAAGAAAGATGGGGACAGAATTTTTAGTAGGGCCTGTAGTGATAGGATAAGGAGTAATGGGTTTAAACTAAAAGATATTGACTAGATATAAGGAAAAAACTTTTAAGCTGAGGGTGGTAAAATACTGGAACAGGTTGCCCAGAGAGGTTGTAGATGCCCCATGTGTTTTTACACAAGGCCCTATGTTTATCTGGCTTTTTTAGATATTGTTCATTTACATCGTGGAGTGCTTCAGATTTGTCTCAACATCTTAAATCTTTAAGATGAGCTAAAAATAGCACTTAAACTTTGCTTTTCAGATAAATCATATCTTGCTGGTTATTAGGAACTTAACTAGTACCTATTGCTTAACAGTAATCTTAAAGATTTTGGGTTTTTTTCTTTCTAGTTTTAAAAACTTGGGAGAATTTCAGTTGTGGTGCAAAAAACCCCTAAGACTCAAGAATATCAGATTCTCCAGAAATTTACCCAACTGAAAAAACTCCACATATTCAGATTCACTCCATCAAGAATTTTTTTGTGTGACACCTAGATTTCAAACTACTTAAAAGTTGTGTGCGCTCTACTTTGAGTCCAACTAAGCTATACCTAGTTCCAAAATAAACAGTGCTCACAGTTGTTCATGTTTGAACAAGTGAAGAAGTGGTATTACACCATCTTTACTATGAAGATAGCATTTCTGTGCCAAACTCAGACACTTGTTCAAACAACCCTGTAATTCACCTTTGAGGATGTCCTCTCCATTAAAACTTGATCATTCTGCAAGTGAAGAAAAAGAATGCAAGTACGATCAAGGCAAAGCTACTTAGAAATTCAAACAAATCTTGATGTTTTCTTTCAAAATTATTTTCCCAGCTCTAATATTTACTCATAATGAAGGCTATTGTTATTTGCTGTACTTCCTTTTCCCAGTACCCAGACATCAAACTAAATGGAGAATCAGAAGTTTGTGCAAAGAAAAACACGGCAATGTCACTAATATAGTAACATTGAAGTTCTGTTTTGTTTATCTCTTGCCCATTACGCTAAGGAATGTGTGTTTATTTTGATTTCTGTAACTATGCCACCTGTGTTTTTTCCCTATTAGTCATGTCGGCAAAGAACAGCTGGGCATATTTTGTGATTTGGGTGGTAAAATTTTGTGGCAGTTTTGCAGTACTCGCATAACGTCTGAAGAAACTCCACATGTGTGATGTTTATCATCTTTTTCAGGATACCACCTCCAGCTGCTCAATAAAATGTCTGCAATGAATAATTTCAGCCTGCAACACTTCAATCTATTCATGACCGACAAATATCTGTACAATATGTCTGCTTCCCTCCTGCTACCCCCAAGTCATTCATTACTTAAACATTCCCATCTGGCCACTACATCTCCTTGCTCATTGAATCATCTGGCACATGCTTCTTTTACCTCCTTTGTCTAATAAGATATATTGTGATTATTTTCACTGTGTTGCTCCAATTTGTGGAGACAAATTAGAATGAGATTTAAAAAAAAAGAGAGAGTTTTAAAACTTTGAAAATCATACATTTTCCTAGTCATGAGCTTCCAAAACATCAATATACCTTACAATGCAATTTTTCAAGCTATTCTCAAACACTTCACCAATATGATAACAAATGTTGCCACTATGGTCAGATTTCAGTTGAACAATTACCTCTTAGCCACACTGCAAACCATTATTTGTAAGTTGGACTAAGCACAACTACAAGCAAGTTGAATGTAGCTGAATAGCTCCTCTTTTCCAGACAGAGATTTCCATTTAGGAACACTTCAAGAAGCCTGACAGAACGCTATCAGCCTGTTATTACCTCTGATGTTATTATGTTGTGGGGGTAAAGAAAACCTTCAGAAGGCGGGGGGGAGGGGAGAGGAAGCTCCTGAATAACATGTGTCTGGTGCAAATGCGCAGGGCAAATATTTGACGTGCTGAATAAATGAGCAGGAGGGAGACGTCAGGCTCTTGCACCGGGGAGCTCTGACTCATGTTCCCACAGCAAGCAGCACTTCAGACACCTTCCCTGCAGGCAGCTGCCAAATGTCCCTGTCCCCAGAGCGCTGCATGCAGCGGCGAGCGTGCCCACACCTCCACTCCCAGCTGGGGATCCTGGCACCGCTCTGGGGGTGCAATTAATACCCCAGGGGGGGCTGGGGCAGCCTCGTGGGTGATGGAGAGGCAGCAGCAAAAAGGGGAGGTGTCTGGGAGGGGGCTCCTGGGTTGCACTTGCTGGTTTAGCCCCCGCCTCTCTGCTATTTCTTAGAGATGCTGAGCTCTGATCCAGTCGTCTCCCAGCCTTATTCAGGCTTAAGATGCTCTTATTGAACGACCAACCTGGAGATGCTGCAGCCACCTCGCTGGCTGCCTGGTGGGCTTCACCTGCCGGCTCCGACTCAGGTTTCAGGTGAAAATATTGGACAATTCCGTCCTTCCCAATATGCAGTTTAAAGATCATGCTAAAGCAGCAGTGTTTTTCTGGCCAGTTACTCGTGGTCGCTCAAGTGGAAAGCTCGTTCGTGCAGCAAGAGCGAGAGTTTGAAGCAGAGCACTGTGGTTTTTCTGCCCGTCCGATTGCAGCTGCGGGAGGAAAAGCGGAAGATCTCGGCCGAGCTCCCGTTTCCCATCAGGGCAGCATTTGTGCACGGCAGCGGGGGGGGACACAACCTGCAATTCAATATCTCCAGCACAAAACCCTCTGCTTCGGGTACAATCCTGCCTGTGTCCTGCTGCAGACGAGCCATCCCGACCGGCTGCGGCAGGGACAGGCTGTCCCAGCCTCGTGCTCTCGCTGGTGGCACTGCCTGCCTGGAGGGACAGCTTGTGCCTCCGAGGACAGAAAGTATTTTGCGATGTGCTTTGGTTTTGCAGCGTGTGTGTGACTGTGAAATGTTCTTCCCCCGCTGACTGCATCCTGAGGTTTGTGGATATGAAAGTCCACATGTCTCTTTCTTCTTTTTAATTGCTATAATTTGTCCGGCTCTTACCCATGGTCAGGAGCAAGGCTTGGCTTTGAGCTCCCTCGGTGGATTTATTTTGGTTTCGATACTGTGCAAAAAACCCCCCCAAAAACCCGCCTTGTGTTGTGCCCTGTACGTGCATCCCGCGCACGGGTAATTTTGCTCGCTGGAGTAATTTCCTTACCCCCAGTGGGACTTCTCTTGTGAATAGAGCTATGTGGGATCAGAGTCTGAAAACCACAGCCTGGGAAATTTATGCAGAGGGAGGGAAGGAGGGAGATTGTTCCTAGCAGGCGAACAGCAGGGCTGATTGCTGTTCTCATCGCAGGCGGAGGGCCGGGCTGGTGCTAATTAGCAGGCGGCAGGATGGAGGGCAGAGTGCGATAGCTCACAAATTGCCTCGGAGCAGAGGTTGATGCCTCCTGCCCTGGACACCGGGGTGGTGGATGCCCGGGGGGAGCTGGCGCTGGGCTGGCAGAGCTTGCCTGCACCGGTGCCAGCTGTGGGATGCTGGGTCGTGGCTTGCGCTTGGCTCCTGCCCTGGTCTTCCAGCATCCTGGAGCCTGGGATGCTTTTTCCTCTCTTTGGGCAGGAAGGGGAGCCCGGCTGTGCCGTTGGTATCGGTCTCGTTGGCAGCAGGTTGGGGCCTCTCCATTTGTGCTGTGTCTGGCATGGAGGGAGGGGGTGAAGACGAAGGCTTGAGCAAAAGGTGCAAGATCGGAAAAGGGAATAGTTGAGGAAAATGCCTCTCTCTGCTTGGAAGAGTCTGAAATCCGAAGTATCCAGGGCAGGAAAAAGTAAAGGCTGCTGGTTTTGCATCCCTCTGGGACTTCCCAGGAGCTTCTCCCATGGCTTGCAGCCTCCATGGCAGCACCCATCCCTGGGGACCCCGCAGCTCCCTGGCACAGGGCAGCAGCACGATGCCCCTCCAGACCCCCCCGAGCCCCGGCAGCAGCCAGCGAGCTGCGTGTCCCCACGCAGGGCCCGGCAGCATCCCTGGGGGGGCCACCCCGCCAGCATCGCCGCCCCAGGTGGCCTTGTTTTGCTCAGCAAAGGCGGATGGGAGCCACCATCTTCCAAGCGAAGAGCATTTTTAATCTCCTGCTCCCGCTCCGTGCAATTAACTTGATTCCCTCCCCTCATTTCCTGCAGAGGTTTAATTAAAATGCATTGTTCGCCTCGCCAATTATTTGCTCTGTCCCCCGGATAACCTCTGTGCAGCGGCTGGGTTGTTGGGGCTTTATTTTTTTTCTGTCTCTGTGGGTTCCCCCCCCCGCCCCCCGCCTTTGTTGTTATTGAGGTTTCTCTCTGCTCCACCCCAGCAGCTCCTGCAGTGTTTACC
>JAVJGG010000027.1:16220070-16237843 GCA_035590195.1 Aviceda cuculoides
CCCCCCCCGTCCGCTGCCCCCCCCCCCCCTTGTTGTTTATTGAGGTTTCTCTCTGCTCCCCCCTCGGCAGCTCCTGCAGCGTTTACCTGCCCGGGAGAGCAAGACGGGGGAAGTATGCGAAGCACGGCAGCCCTGCACGTACAGGGGCGAGCGGGGGGCCGCAGCATCCCCACGGTGTCGGAGGGGGGGGAGGCACATGGAGCTCCGTGCCCCCGAGCAGCTGAAACAACAAGACCTTGTTGACTTGCCTTTGAGTTCCCCAGCACTCAGCAGCTGCTGCTCCAGCAGGTGATAATTGAAACCGGGAGCAAACCTGGATGGCGTCAGGGGTTGAGATGTAGTTCAGAATTCACCCCCCCCCCCAACCTCTAAGCTGTGGCAGAGCAATGATGCTGCCGTTACCGGGGGCTTTGCAGGGGACCCCAGGGGAGATGCTCAGCTCCATTCCCTAAGGGTAAGGGGTGGTGGGACCGGGAGCCGAGCGGCTGCAGCACCTCAAGGTCATACCTCGAGGAGCGATTTCGGAGAAGGGGTGTTCAGCGCTTTCTAAAAATAACCCTGTCGCAGGACCGAAATAACAAGCTGCTCTCCACCAGCGCTGTGCTTGAACCCGCGCCAAGGCAGCTGCTGCCGGGCCGCCGGCGGCCCCTCGGTGTGCCGCGCAGCTGGTCTCGGCAAGGGGGGGCACCCACCGGTGGTTCCCCCCGCACCAGCAAGGGCTGGGGAAAGGCCAGAGAGGGGGGCAAGCCTGGGATGCGGGATGGCTGCGAGAGATGCTGATGGTCAACCCAAAAATGCGAATATGGCAGCCTGGAGGAAGGGCAGGCGTCTGCTCTTGCAGAGGTGCTTTGGGAAGCGGGGGTTGATCCCCCCCACACTCCCCCCCTGAGGAGCCGGGCTTTGGGAGCGGGGCACAGCCGGGTGGTTCCCCCTTTCCAAATGGATCCGGTATGGGGAGCAGGACCCATGCCTTGCCCGGGTCTGTTGGAAGACGCCGGCCTGGCGGGGTGTCTGTGGGTCTTTAGTGTCATATCATCCTGCCAGGGCTCGCTAACGCGTCCCCAAAAGCTCCTCTGCTCCTCTGCCAGCAGCTTGTCCCCTCTCAGCTTTCGCAGATCCTGCTCCAGTTCTTGGTTTTCCTTGTGGGTCCTCTGGAAAATGTTGTCTTCGTGGTGGTCCTGTGAACTGGGATTTACTGGCTCATTGATTTCAAGGTATGGGTCTGGGCTTGGGGTGTGTTTCATCAGGTTCTGTGCGGCTCCAGGCTGCAGACTCTGTCCCTGTCGCCCCCCTGCAGGGGCTCCCTGGTCTAGCAGCCTGGGGGCATATTTAGGGTTATTTCATGTGTGAGATCCCAGAGGATGGCACGTGCTGTATCCCGGTCTGTGAGGAGGTGCTGGGAGGTCCCTCCCTAACTAATGGGGCGGCATCCTGCTTGGCGAGGATGCGTTCGTCCCCGCTGCCACCCACTAAGGCGGTGGCTGGCTCCATCCTGGGATGCCTCGTCGCAGGCAGGGCTGGGGCCGAGCATCTGGCAGCGTTGGGCCCTATGGGAGCCGGTGGAAGAGGCAGTTTTGCACCTCTGGAACAGCTGCAGAGGAGCCCGGGCTTTTTGTGCTGCAGCCCCAGGGTGAGCCGGCTCCAAGCGCCTGGCTCCCACACCTCCCCGGCTCCTCCCTGGGAGCGGGAGGGGGTGAGGAAAGGCAAAGGATGAACCCAAATCTGCCCCCGCCATGAAGAACATCGGCGTCGTTCCCCCCAGCCTGGCTCCGGCTGGGTATCACGGTGGTGCTGCCCTCCGGCGTGGTGATGGGCAAAACTTCTGCCGCCTTTGATTTCAGGCTCAGGACCTGCTGCACGTCACAGTCACCCAGCTGACAGCCTCCATCTTCCCGGAGGACGGGGAGAAGCCCGAATGATGCGGGTGGGTGATCCCGTCGGCTCCTGGGTGCTTTGGGAGACCCCCCGCCAGCACACTAATGCCGTGCTCCTATAAAGACACGCGCTAAGCTCAGGAGCCGTTTCCCCACGGAGGACAGGATTGCACCCTCTGCTCAAGGTCGTGTGGCGGCTGATGGAGCTAATTACTGCTCAGAGACGAGTCTGGGCCCCAGGGTAGTTCTGGGAAATCAGCGCCGGTTCGGTGCTTCGTCCTGAGACCGATAGATTAACTTCAGCTTCGCGCTCTGCCGACGGCCGGCACGGTGCTTGAGGATGGAGAAAATTGAACTCAGCGTTGCGTTTCCCCTGTGGGAGACCTTCCTCCAGCAGCGGTGGGAGAACCGTCCTGAGCATCAGCGAGCTGGGCCAAATCCGGACTCGCTGCCGCAGCGGCTGGTGGTCCTGCTGCTCCTGGAGGTGATGGGGAGCTGCGGCTGTTGTGGTTAGTCAATAAATAGCTCCTGTGGCCAGCTGGAAGGTTTTTTCTTTGCACTTGCAATTGCCTCCTCCAGAGCCTCGTGCTCCCACGCTGTGCTCGCCATGTGGCGCTGAGCTCTGGCGTGAAAGCTGGCTGCAAATTTGGCGCAGGTGAGCCCTGGCCCAGGGGTTGGGGATGCACAATGGGGAGGATGGGAGGGAGAAACTGGGGATAAACCCGCCATGGTGCCAGGCTGGTGGGGAGAGCGGGCTCGGCGAGGATACTGAGCGGTGAGATGCCGAAGGGAGGAAGGCCAGGCTGTGTTTTCATGCTCGCTGGGGCAGTTTTGGGAGCTAACATTGCTCTTCCCGCTGGTGGTGGATTTTGTCGGCATCTACAAGGGGTTGGTGGGGGACAGGGTTCAGCTGTTTGTGGACTTCTGCTCCTTTAGGTTTCAACGCAGCGTCCTGGCTGAATCTCAAAGGGGTGTCCCTGACAGATGTAAGTTGAAATTACTCTTAAACGGTGCAGGGATGAGCTGCTCTTGGGGGTCTGGAGCGAGCAAGCATCCCTCTCAGGGTGTTCAATGAGCGCTGCATTTGAGTTCAGTGGCGCTGAGCTCCCCTCTTCTCCCACCTGCCTTTCCAAGTCAGCTGATGAAACTTGGAGCAGTTTCCAGTCTAATTGCAGCCCCAGAGTGGGAATCCCCAGCCCCGCAAGGAGGATAAATGCTCTTTTATCCCTCTGGAAGAGGGTACAGCAATAGCCTGGGGACCACAGCCCTGCTCCACGCATCCTCCCTGGGCATCCTTCGAGGGAAGGGTCCAAACCTGCCCCACATTTCAGGTTTTAAAGCCTGGCCTTGAGTTCAGCCTTGGGACCTCCCCAGCCAGACCTACGGGGCTGATTTTGGGGGAGGGAAGGGCCAAGCTCCACGTTGCAAGCTGTTGGCATTGAAGTAGGACCAAGAACGCACGTGATCCAGCAGGGACGTGGCTGGCCCTGCTCCACCCAGCCAAGCAGCAGACAGTCTCTCCTGGGACAGTGTGTGCTTCTGAATGCCTCTCATTTTGGTGGGGTTGTTTTTTTTTTTTTTTTAAGGCGTAAAATCCATACGCCTGGCTGTTACTGCATTTATATGTATGTGCTTTATAATTGAAAACTCTCAGCTGTGCACTTCTCCCATGCAAAGCGAAGGCTTCAAAGCAGCAGGTGGAAATTGAGCTGATATCTCTGCTGCCGAAGTGAAAATTTGAATGAAAATTTAATTTTTCCTCTGCAAAGCGGGGAACCGGGTTCCTGGGGCCCCAGCCAAAAGCCCACTATGACCTTGCCTTGCAGGGGCTGCGATGCCGTGGGAGCAAGCCCCAGCTCTGCTCTAGGTATGCAGAGCTATGGGCCATGTGGTGAAGGAGAAGGTCTTTCTGGAGCATATCTTGGCCATGGAGTTTCAGATGCTGTATAAGAGCAAAGCAATTTCCCAATGGGTTTCTGGGTTGAGAAGAGGGGATTGAGCATCGCCCTGGCTTTGAGCATCGCCAACGAGGCTCGGTCCCCTCCTGCAAGGAGGCTCAGCAGCCTCGGGGCAAGACATGAGCCCATCGATGGTGTTGAGTGGTGCTTCATCCTCAGCGAGGTCTTGGTGCTTCCAGATGTCCAGGTGTACTTCAGCCAGGTGCTTTTCTGCAGCACCAAGCTGCCCTTGATCCTCTTCAGCACGATGCTCTTCACTGCCATCAACCTGGTAGCCCAGGACTTCATGCTGGCCACCGTCGTCACCCGCAGAAGGCAACGCTGGCAATGACCTTGGCGTTGTACAGAAGGTAAAACATCGCCATGAATATCTGCTTGTGGGCTAGGGGCTGCAAAGGGCTGGTTCCCCCACTGAGGGCACTGGGGCAGGAGCTCCCCGTCCCCCTGCCCTCGCTGGAATGGCAGGCACAGGGGGAAAGCAAGGAGAAGAAACCTGGCTGTGAAACCGCTGGTGAAGAGATGCTATCCGAGCTAGAGCTGTGCTGCTGCCGGCTGTGCGAAGGAGGAGCGTTCCCCCCACCCCGGAGGGGCCGGGGGGTTTCGCGGGGGTGAGGGGGGGGTGCACGGCGCCGTGGGAGCATTTTCTCACATCCCACGTGGATTTGATTTTGCAGCCCGCGGATTCCTTTCCTCTGAGCAAAGCCCGCGGAGCTGCCTGCGTGAAGGAGCCGCGCGACCGCAGCAGGCGGGTTCTTCTCGTATATTATTTTTTGTTTGTTTTTAATTGAAAGACAAAAGGCCGCGTGCTGGAGGGAGCCTGCCTTTCCCAGAGCGGCTTTGTCTTCCGTCTTCACGGGAAGAGAAGAAAGACGTAAAGGGAGCAGGGCAATCCCCACCACCCATCTCTGGGGCCACCGTCCCCCATTCCAATGGGAGGACCAGACCCCACCGAGCACCAGCTGCCCCTTTCCTGGGGAACCGGCTTGAGACGGGGGCGAAGGGGGAGCAGCTGCAGGGCGCGGGGTTACGCCACAGGCAGGTGTGCCTATCACTGGTGCTCTCCTGAGCTTTATTTCTTTCTTTTCTCTTTTTTTTTTGTTTTTTTTTTTAATCCCCTCGAAACAAAGCCAAAAGGGCAGCTGCACCCGGCAGAGCATCCCGCAGCAGCCTGCGGCCGCCTGGGCAAGGCTGGGGCTTCGCTCACACGCCGGATCTCGGCTTTGCAGGTGATTCCTGCCCGATCCCCTTTGCCAAAGCAAATCCTTTCACTGGCCGGGCGAGTTTCAAGGCAGGTTGGGGTGTTTGCCGGAGCAGGGATGTTTTTGGGAGAAGCCGCCAAGCTGAGGAAGGCAGCCCACCCCGCAGCGCCTGGGGCCGCCCAGCAAAGGGGTGGCTATTTATGGGCTGAAAAAGGAAAATTGTCCAACTGCCGAAATTGGCAGCAAATCCCACGACTATAATAAACAGCTTCCCGGCCAAGGTCCCTGGCTATTTTCTCTCTGTTTTGGCTTGGAGGGGAAGATTTGTTTTGTTTGCTGCCTGGAATTTTTTTCCCCTCTCTCTTTTTTTTTTTTCCTCTTCCTTGGGGGCATTTGAAGACAACAAACCCCCTGAGCCCAGGCTGGTGTCGCTGCTCTCCTCTGTGTCTCTGGGTCTGTGGAGGTGTCAGTGCCACCAGCTCCCACTGTGTCACTTGAAGTAGAGCCTTTTGGGGTGAATTCAAAGCCCACCCCTGACAGCCCTGCAGGGTATTTGTACCCTCCAGATGAGCCTTGATATTTAAAAAAAAAAACACCCCCCCCCACCCCCCCAAAACCCTAAAAACAAGCAGAAAAAAACACACAGGCCTCCAGGAAGAGTTTTCCTGGCTGTGGGACGAATCGATGGGGCAGGAGGGTGGATTCTTTGTGCAACCCTTTCCTTCTCCATTTTCCCCAGGGAGGTGTGGGCTACTGAAACCTGATTTAGGAGGCCCCGTGTTGCTGCGCTGTCCCCAGGTACCCCTTTCCCCACCCTGCAGAACCCCCCCAGCTGCCATATCTCATTCCCGTGGGATGCAAAGGGCATCAAGCTGGAGAAATCAGGCATAAGCAATGAGTGCCCGTGCAGCATCTCGGCAAGGCGAGGGCTCTGGCGGTGCAAGGGACCTGCAGCATCCCAATCCCTATGCTTGCAGCAGGCTGGAGCAGTGAGTTATTAGGAGTCAAGACCCACATTTTGGGACATGAGATGCAGCAGTCATGGCAAGGGACCACGGGCACCCAAACCCATCAGGAGCTGGGGTAGCTCCTGGCACAGGGCTCTCCTTGCTGCCGGAGCGGGAGGACGCAGTTCGCAGCTTGTCGTGGAGGGAATTTGGCAGAGGCTGCTCCCCTCTGTTTATTGATATAAAAGCTAGGTTTACTCTCTTGGAATGACTTTTTTTCCCCCCAGCTAATGGTTCCTGTCAATTTTCCTGCGGCACTACTCACTTTGCTCTCCAGCCTGGGGAGCAGGATAAGGTCCAGCTGTGTTTTGCCTTCTACCAAGCCCTCGAGGTGCTGCCAAGGACAGATTCTCGCCAGGCGAGCGTGAGGGTGGTCACAGCCGGGCAGGGACTGGCCGACGGCGCTGGGGAAAGCCTGCAAAACGAACAGCTGATGTAATTGCAGCCTGCAGCTTTACTGCCTGAATATTAGCGGCGCATGACTTCAAAGCAGCCCCAGCTGGCTCCCTGGGAAACCTTGCGCCCCTGTAAGGTTTTTAATCCCACCTTTGCACAGCCAGGAGTGGCACAAACGTGGTTCAGGGACAGCCACGCCGTGGGGCAATGAGGTTTTGGGCAGGGTGCGACGCTGCAGCCGGTTCCGCTTCCACAAAGCCACTGCCTGCAGCAGAGAGGACCCCCAAAAGGGATCCCTTAGGATTTTGCATGGGATTTCTTGCTTTTCCCACAGGAGCCAAGCTTGCCAGCTGGCTGTTGTCACGCCGAGCGCGGGCATCTCCACGGTCTCTTCCCGATGGAGGAGTGGTGTTTGCCCATCAGTTCCCCTGCTCTGGGGCTGTGCCGAATAGCAGGGATGTCTGAGCTGGCACATCCTTGAATTAATAGGGATCAGACCCGGTTGGAGGTGAAGGAGGGGGCAGCCGGGGTCGGCAGCGTTTCCGCAGGAGTAGAGAGCCCCGTGGGGCACGAGGTGCCGTACACGGTGGGATGCTGTGTCAGCATGACCCTCGTCTGGCCGGCAAATGCTGAAAGCCAGCTCGGAGATGGGGAGTGCTCCCGGTCCCAGTGAGCAGCTGTGCTGCCCGCGCTGGGAACCGGTCTGGGCTGAAGCTGTGCAGAACACGTGCAACGAGGAGGCCAGGTCTCAGCGAAGCGAGGGGAAAGGCTGGCTCTGTTTTTGCCTCTGCTGCAAGTGGATGTGGTGCATTTATATGGGCAGCTCATCCCTCGGCACCCCAAAGGTGTATCGGCAGGCCCTGTACCTGCTGGCATCGAGAAGCGGATGGGATCTCGGAGGGATGGCAAACTGGGACGCCCCCGACATGAAGGCAGGAGAACGAGAGCTGGGGTTTGGATAAGCCCTTCCTGCATTTCCCCAATAAAAGAGGGGTGCAGCCCTGTCCTGACCCCACAGCCCCCAGATCCATCAGACACAGGGAGTCACCGAGGGGTCGGAGGCTTTGGCGCGGTGCACGCCTGCGCCCCAGCCTTGGCGGCAGGATTGGTCCTTCCTCGGCTGTCCCCAGGCCCAGAGCCATGCCCGGCCCTGCAGGCTTTGGAGCATCTCTCCAGTGAGCTGCAGCCCCCGGGGAGCCGGTGCTGACACGAGCCAGATTTTGGAGCACAACGCGGGAGGCTGGCGAGGGCTCGCCTTGGCAGAGCGGCAAGGGGAACAGCTTGCGGCAGCCTCTCTCCCCCTCCGAGCGCCTGCTGGGGTGCGTTCCTTAACCTTTCCTGCCTCCGTTCCACTCCTGTGTTTTTCTCTCTCTCTCTCTCCTCTTTTTTTTTTTTTTTCCTTTCCCCTAACTGTAAATGCGCCATAAAAATGGATCAAATTGCTTAAATCACTGTCATTAAATCAGTGTGAGTCCCCCCTCCGCCCCTGTGCTCGAAGCCTGGCAGAGAACATTTGTTCCAAAGGCTGAACAGCCGTCTTATTGCTCTGAAAGCATATTTGCTGCTTGATGGAAGGAGAAGAGGGGGAGAAAAACAGCCTGCAAGGGAAGGAGGAGGGGGTGAAACCACCAGGGGCTGTTTCTCCTTGGACACGGTGGAGGGGGGGGAAGCGGGGCCGTATCCTGCAGGCTGGGTCTTCCCTGCTCGGCTGTCTGTCACCAGCAGGTGATGGGGTGGCAGGGCTCAGGGGAGCGGGGACACCCCCGGGGGTTGGCTTTGGAGCTGGAGCGGGGGGTTTCAAGCTCCCAGGGATGCCAGAGTGGGGTCGGGGGGACGTCAGAAGGCAGTGCCGGCACAGACCCGACAGCCCCATCCCACTGGGAGCAGCTTGGTGGAGCCGGTCTCCATTCCAACCGGATTGACACCCAGCAGTGAGCTGGGGCATGCCGGCCAGCGGGCTCACCGCCGCAAAACCCCTCGGCTTTGGAGTGAGCTGGGGGGAGTTCGGCGGGGCTGGAGATGCCATGGTACGGCTCAGTCTGGTGCATCCACGGGAGAGAGATGTATTCCCGGTAAACAAGGCAGGTCAAGCTGGTGAAGCTTTCTGAGCCCCTGGGTTGATTAAGCCCTGCCAGTCCCGGCTAAAGAGCGGCTTTAGACCTGCTGGTGTTTGCACATCTGAAGAAAAAGCTTTTGCAAACCCTGACCGTGGGCCCCACTGGAACCAGCAGCTCGGAAGAGCTGGGGAAAAGCGATTGCTCTGGAAATTCAGCTTATTTTAGGGGCCTGGTTTGGCATGGGAGAGCAAGTCAGAGATGGAGGCAGAGACAAGGCTGGCTTCAGGAGCCGCCGCGTGTTCCCACGCCGGCACCGGGCCGCACGGGGGAATGCAGAAATGCTTCTACCCAGGTGGTCTGGAAAATCCCTACAGAGAGAAACCCGGGCAGCAAACGCCAAGGAGAGGCAGGAGCTGGAGGCGGATCAAAGGCCGGGGCTGGGGAAGGGGCTGCCGCAGGTGGCAGGAGCTGGCAGGGCGAGCACGTCTCAAAGGCATCACCGAGCACATCTCAAACGCATCGTTACACTGAGCCATCCTGTTTTTCCAGAGCTCCAGGCCAACGTCTTGCAAAGCTGTTGCACTCACTAGCGACTTTCTGGACCGGCGCTAAAACTGGCTTTGTCCCCAGGAAGATTTCCCGGAGGATGCGTGTTCCCTCCCCATCCATCGCCCTCCATCCTGCTGAGCTGGGATGCCATCTCCTTCCCCGGGAACTGCCTCCTGGGCTTTGCCTGAGTAATAGGGATGGGACCGGGGTTTGCCTCCAAGACCAAAATATGACACTGGGGATGCTGTGCATTGAGGGGGGCTGCCCATGGACCACGGCAGGGCTGGTGGAGCGGAGTGGCCGTGGGTTGTAGCCTCCCGCCGCTGCACCCACCTTTGCTCAAAAGCCCTAAGAAAAGCAAAAAGATTAGATGTGCTGGCACAGAGTCCCACATGTGGGGCAGAGCCAGCGAGGACAAGGCAGCCTTGCTCCTGCCTCTGTCCTGGATGCAGTAGCTAAAAGCCAACCGAGCCTAAATGCAAAACAGCTCAGAGGGCTGGAGAGCTGCCCAAATTTCTACCGCGCCAGATTAAAACCGCACCAGCTTGCAAAGGCTGCCCGGAGGCTGGGGGGGAGCTCAGCCTTCCTGAGGCACAGCACGCTCCGGCTGCTCTCCGAGACGGCCGGCACGGGGCTCTGCTTGCCTCCAGGTGTTGCTTCAGGGGAGCCAAGGTGGTCCTCCCCATGCCCTTGAAGACCCCGCACGTGGCAAGTGGAGACCCCCACACCACGAGGTGGGGGCTCGCTTTCAAGGGTCCGCCTTGGAAATGGGAGCGTGGAGAGGGCAACGCAGCCATTCGCTCCTCGAGGGCTTTGCAGATTAATTATTCCCAGGGTAAGGAGCTGCTTAATGGCTCTCCCCCTCCTCCCCCCTTCCCATGGGAAACTGCAGGGACAGCTTCTCCTTGTCCCTCAGGGGTGATGCATGTCAGCCTTAATCCCTGAGCATCCTGCTGCTTGCTAGGGACGCTCAGAGCAGATCCTTGGCCCTGGCGTAAATCAGGAGTGGCTGTGAGTTAGCGTCTCCCAACACGGTGATACATGAATTCTCCATGTTGGACCATGTGGGAAAGCGGGGCTGATAGGAATAATCAGTTTTTTGTTTAACCCTGTTGAACTTTGGGGAGAGGGGCAACCCTGCTGTTCCTGGCTTATGGTCTTTACTTTGGTTTCCGAAATGCCTGTGGGCAGCAGATCTGTCTCGCCAAAAGCGCTAATGGAAAAAAAACGTATATTAATTCAGGGGAAGCATTTTCAGGCAGGGACTCATCTCTGTAGCCACCATCACAGTACAGGATCTGTTCAGTTCAAAGCAGGAGTGGCAGTTTTCCTTCTGGCTGCATCCTGGATCACGAGGATGCTGAGGGACAAAGGTCACTTTGGGCCTGTCCCCTCTGTCCTGGTCTCATCCGTGCTCTTCCCAGACCAGCTTTCCACCGCATGAAGCTGTATCCTGGCAAGGGCTGGGCAGAGCAGCCTCACCAGGGTTCACCTGGGTCTGCTTCAGATGGGTGCTGTAGACCTTCAGGAGCTCAACGACCTTCATGTCCAGCCTCTCCATCTACAAAGAAAGGGAATGTTTGTCTGCCAGGTAGAAAGGCAGAGTGAGCATGAGCAGGAGCAAGCCAACAGCCAGCATGGTTGGACCAGATCCAGACCTGGAGGTCTCCCAGCTGGTGATGCCAACCAGACCATCTAAAAGACCTGCTTACCTCCAGGTACCACGTACCACCAGGCGGTACAGGGGAGAGGGTGGGATTTCCCCCCTTTCCACCCCGAAATGCTCTGAGAGGCAGAGATGGGTCATCATCTCAGGCAAGGTCCAACCCTTGGCTCGATTTGTCGCCAAAGGGCTGAAGGACCCAGCCGGGCATCACGTGAAGGGGCATTTCTGCCCACGGATGGTGAGGGCAGGAGGGAGAACATCCCTCCCGAGCAAAGGCAGTTGCTACCGCGCTGCAGAGTACTTGCAACTTGCTTTATTGCGGGTGTGTGTTTATTGCTTCCTGATGGGAAGGCCCACATCTGGGACCTATTTGCTTAGGACCTTGTTAGGGGGTTGTGGTCTCGACCGCTCTTTACCTCGGCCTGCCTGTAATCCTGCACTTTGGCTAACTCCCCAGCAAAGCCCTTCGTGGCGTAAGGCTCTCGGTGTCAGCATAGTCTGCAAGCTTGCTCCACCAGCAGGTCCACCTCGTCGCGGAGGTTGGCCACCTTCTGCGTGTAGGAAGTCATCAGGATGCAGAACCGGCCGAGGACCTCTTCGCATTGGCCACTGTCCTCTCCATGGGCTTCACCCAGCTGTCCCTGGCGGGGGGGACACACATGGGGGTGGTGGCTGGGATTGCTAGCAACGCTGGGCTGGGCTGGGAATTTGAGCCGTGATGTTTCTCAACGCAGGCAAGGAACCCTTTTTTCTGCATTCTCAATGGCTGGGCTGCCATTCTCCTTGACCGCTTGCTTTCCAAGCAGCGATGTCCATCCATCGGATAGACTGGTGAAGCCGTAAAGCCATGAGTCCAGCTTGGCCGAGGCTGGCAGGAGCCATGCTCGCTCCTCCAGACTCCCCATTGCTCCTGCCCTTCCCCAGTGCACAGTGTTGGTGGTGCTGGTAGGCTGTGGGTTGATGACTAGCAGGACCTTAAATTTCTCAAGTTCTGGAGCTCCAGTGAACTGTTGCTCCCCTCTCCCTGCTTTCAGTGACCCTCTGCCAAAATAAAGCATTTGCAAGCTGCGCCGGTGCTCCGGTGGGCTGTAGTGCCCTAAGCAATGTGGGGTCATGAGCATTCACCTGGATGAGAGGAGGGAACTGGGACTAAGAAGGGAGAGGTAGAAAGAGCTGAAACACAAGTGAAGGGTGAGGGAAAGCTGGGGTGGGGAGGGCTGAGGGCAAGTCTGGGAGATGCTCTTGTCTCCAAAGATGAGGGATGTTCTCGCAATAGCAAGAAGATGCTGAGCAGCTTGGGTGCTGGTGGGAGGCCCTGCTTGAAGCAGGGTGGTGGGGACTAAATGGGCGTCTCTGCCGGGAGGAAGACCTGGGGGAGGAAGGAGGCTGCAGTGAGGTTGTAGCTGCCTGGGAGCCTCTTGGGCTCCAGTGCTTTTTCCTGATGAGGCCCCACAAATCCCACAGCAAGATCTTGGCTCGAGTTGCACAGCGTAACGTATGGATCCAATATAGTGCAAGCCCTGTTTGTCAGAGAAGTCTCCGAGCTCCAGCAGATGCAAAGTTTCTAGGAAATTGTGGTTTTTGCATATGTCTTTAAAGGCCGAATCCAAACAGGGTCTTTCTCCTCCACCTCTCGCTCTTGCCGGGAGGTAGCAGGACGGCAGGCTGCTTCTCTCTCCGCTCTCCTCCCTCACGAGGGACGCAGGAGGGGCTGCGTTTCCAAACCCATGGCTTTCCTCGGGAGGGTGTGCTGCCACTTATGCCGGTGGGATCAAAAAAACTTTGTGTATCTGGGGAGCGAAGCTGTAGGACAACCCTCGTGGCAGCTGGCTCGCAGCATCATTGCGCAGGTAGCCACGGATGGGTGTGATTGCTGTGCTCGTTTCCAATTAAAAGCTGATTTGCTACAGACCTCTCCTGACCTTCAGCCTGGCAGACTGCTGATTTGCAGGCGAAAACAGCCCCGCTCTCCACCTCCCTCCCTCAACACTCTTGTTTCCTTCCACCGTGCCCGAGATAACACCCTGTCTTGCTCTGTCATCATGTCTTTATCTTAACTCTACAGATTTTTTCCTTCCCTACTGAGCTGGATGCTTTCTTAATGCTTATTGACAGGGTTTTGCAAGCTATGGGTGTAGGACATGCAGGAACCTGCGTGGTGGTCCTTGCTCCCGTCTCGGGGAAGGGAATGCTATTTGGGGCATCTCCCTATAGGGATGGCCCTGGGGAGTTCCCGGGGCTCAGCACAGCCCCATGACCACGGAAACGATGGCAGGAGGTACCACACACGCACAAGACCCTCGGCTTGCTGAACTGAGACCCTACTGAGCTCTTAATAGATGTGCCCATCCCCAACCCCTACGGCTGCTGCCAGTGTTGCTGCCACATAACCAGGGTCCCGAGAGATTTCCCTTCCCTGGGGGTCCTGAGGCATCTCCTCTTCCCACAGCTCCCAAAGCGACCCTCCTCCCTGTGTGCTTCGGAGATTTCAAGGCCATCGCGTGGCCAGGAATTACCTGGCAGGGTCTGGCTCGATGTCCCCACTGCCTAGCCCGGGGACCCGCAGGCAGGGCAGCTTTGGCCAGGCCCTCCGCCAGCGCCGTGACTGCAATGACAGCTTTGAATTTAGCAAGCTGCAGACTTTGCCTTCTGGGCGCCAGCCTCCGAGTACCTCCTATCGATTTGTTTGTGAGAGGGAAAAAATATTGAGCTTGGAGCAAGGGAAGGAGGAGTTACCTGTCGAGATGGAGACCTACTGCCTGGGGGGGTGCATGGAGATGGGGGTGGGAGGCAGGCTGGCCCCAGGGGCCCTGTGACAGAGGAGGTAGGTTGCAGTCCCCTGGGGATGGAGATTTGATTTATTTCCCAGAGATCTGATTAATTTCCCGCACGGGGCCTGTCCCCCAGCTTGGCCGAGCGTCTCTGCAGGCTCAGCCCGTGGCAGTGGCTGTAAGAAAAAGCTTTACGTGAGAGACGACACGGACCTGGGACCAGAAAGGCTCTTTGCTGGCAAGGGGGGTGGAACAGCCTTGCACAAGGGCTTGCCGCAGCGGTGGCAGCCTGGCTGAGCACAGGCGCATTCAGCGCACATGTGACAGCAAGGGACAGCAGGGTCCCCGCCAGCCGGGGTGCCAGGCCCCAGGGTGGCAGCCAGGCTGTCCCCGCTCTCCCTGTGCCTGGACCAGCAGAGGGCAACAGTGACCTTTGCAACCGGCTGTCCCCAAAAAATCACCCTCCCTGCATGGGGGCTGCTTGGCTGGTGCATCCCAGCTGTAGGGGACAGCAGGGTCCTGGGAGTCCCATGGCAGCGGGTGGGTGTGCTGGTCCTTCCCTGTGAAACGTGGGCTTTTCTCATCATCTGCTCTGCAAAGTGGTGGAGTTTGTGCTTGACCTGGCATGGTGACCCCTGTTGATGGGGTGACGATTCCCACCTTGGAACCCATTGATAGGAATGGAGCTCCAAGGTGGGAATCATCACCCCATCGATGGGCTCCAAGGTGAGGATCGTTACCCCATCGATGGGCTCCAAGGTGGGCTGTATAGCAAGGAGAGCTGCTCTGTGCCTAAGTCTTTGGCCTGGGCAGGGCTGGTTCTGCTCCTGCCTTGGAGGGTGATGGCATTACTGGTGGCAGAGCTGCTGTGCATCCTTCTGATGGACGTGGTTTCAGGTAAGTGCTGCTATAATACCCCTAAAAAGGTCAGATGCTGCCTTGAGAGGTTTGTGGGTGCCCACGTGTGCAGGGATGGACAGCGGGTTGTGGAGGTGGTGGGTGGTAGAGCAGTTCTTGCAGTGGTGCTGGAGGAGGGCTGGGCAGCGGGAGGGGGTCACAGCTGGACCCAGCTCAGCTGTATTTTAGAGGCTGAGGCAGGATGAGTGCCGAGGAACCTGAAACCAAGAGTGGATGTGAACCAGCAACCCCAGCTCTCAGTTGCCAACCCCTCTACAATTAGCCTCCTGAACCAGCCAGCAGGCTGAAGTTGCAATTTTCCTAACAAAATAGCTCAGTACCTCGGCCTGCACGAAGGTCAAACCCAGAGCGGCTGTTAGCCGTCGCATTGACTTCCCATTAATGCCCCTGAGCTGCTGGGAGGGAGAGTCTGGCAGCCGCAGTCCTGCCCCCCCGGCCAGCCGGAGGGGTGGGCAGGAGGGGCCCCTTCGATCTTCCCGCAGATGTGGGAGTCCAATCCATTTGCTGAAATGAATGGGAAATGGTTGAAAGGCTAAACCTCAAATTAGGTATTGACTATCTGCCGAGCCAGGCAGCGCTACCTGCTGTAAACCACGTTGTGCTTCCCATCGCTGTGCTCACACGTGTGTGTGCATGGGGGCAGCTGGACACCCCCCCCCCGGCCGTGCCAAGGGGCCACTGGCATCTCATCTTGTGGCTCAAAGGGATGCTGGAGCAGGTATCGGCTTGGTATCGGGTTTTTCCCCTGCCCGTTGGACCCACTCGCCAGGGAGCTGGAGCCCTCGTCGAGGCTGCGCGTTCCCAGGCGAGACAGTTGGGCTGAGATCCTGCCGTCACGCTTCGGTTAATATTAAACCATTAAATGTGCTCAGCTCTTAATAGAGGGGCTGGTTGGAGCCTTAACCCTGCACTTGCTGGCAGTTGCTGATCCTCTGCTTCTCCTCTCGCGGGGATGGCAGTCCTGGCCCTGGTTTGCACATCCTTGCTGCTGAGGTGTGTTTGCTCTGCAGATAATTTTCATCCCCCCACCCCGAGATAGTCTCCTGCCTCCTCCTCCGGTCACAAATTCAAGGCCACCCTGCAAAATATGTTTTTAAAAGTCTATTCATTTGAAATCCCGTGATACCCTGCAAAAATGGTGTTTGAACAAACTCTAAATTGTACTTTAAAGAAAACACAGCTGTTTAATTACAGCCTGAATGCAAAGCAGCCTCCATCATGTGAGTGGTAGGAGCTGGGTGCTGACTGTGTGTTTGGCCTCTGATCCCCTTTAATCTCTGCAGTCAAAGGATTTTGGTTTGATTTCCTTTTATTTCCCCACCCGGCTTGGAATCTGCAACCAATTTGTTGTTGTTGTTTGGGAAATAAACCCCAGGGAAAAGGTCTGGATCCGGCGCAGCCGGGCTTGCACTGGCTCTGCCGTGCTGCCTCCCGGTTACCCCAGAGCCAAAAGAAAAAAAAAAAAAAATCTGTTTTCCCTTTGCCCATCCTGCTCTGCTTTTTTTGGCCCATGTCTCCCCCACCCCGAAGGAGTCGATGACTTTTGCATCTGCTGCCGCATCTGTTTTACCCATTGGGTCTGAGCGCGGCGATAACTTCAGCTGGGAATGGGAGCCCACAGGCGAACCAGGACTGGGGGGGGGGGGGAAACTTCCTCCAAAAGTCTCTCGTTCCGGGAGGAATTAAGTGTGAAGAAATGTGGGAGTATGTGAGCAGCTGGGTGTCCCACTGGGGTCTTGGACCCCTTTGGAGGTGATAAATCCAACCTGGGATTTTTCGGGCGGTGAGGAGGGGATAGGGATGCCGGTCATGCTGAGCCAGGCTCCTTCCAGAGCATCAATTTTCTTTGGATGGGGAGCACTCAGTGAGGCTGCAGGGCTGCTTGGCTTGCAAGGACGCGGTGATGTTATTGCAGACTGCGGCCCCGGGTTCGTCCCTGGTACAAATCCATCGCTTCCAGGCTCTGCCTCCGCCGCTGCTCCTGCCTAAGGGGGCTCCAGTAGCAGTTAGCAAAAAGGCAAATAAACCCCTGGCCCTAGATTAAAGCACAAAGCTCCTAGGCAAGTCCCAGGTTTGCTTTGCCAGTAGGGTGGCTTGGGGCTGTCCCCAGGCTGCGGCAGCAGGGGTTGGTGTCCTGGGGATTGCTGGCTTTGGACCAGGACCCCCAAGGTGGCAGGATGAGCTCCCTTGGCTCCAGCTGCCCGTTGCTCACCCAAACGAGATGTGGTCAAGGTGGGAAGGCCAAGCGTCCCTGCGATGTCTGGGGACACCAGCCGTCAGTTGTGGTGGGTGATGTCCCCTCCAGCTGCTTTGGCTCCCTGGGGTGACCCTTTGCTGCTGCATTAAGCCAGAGCTGGCTTTAGCCGGACTCTCCTGCCGCTGCGATGCTTCAAGCAATGCAAACCTTTCCCGCTGCCTCTCCTTGTCCTGCTGGGCTTTTACCCTGTGCCTCCAGCCTGGTCTGGCTCCAGGCTGGTCCTGCCCGGACCCTGCACCCCTCCATGGGCCCTGAGCCCTGCTCAGCTCCAGTGGCCGCCTTTGATTTCCCCTTGGAGTCTGCACCAGCCTTTCATTTCGCTCTCCTTCGCTGTGCACGCTGCCTGTGCCATAAGCCTTTTCAGGCAAACATTAAAGCCTTTGTCTGGTTGGGAGCGCGGAGCAGACCATTTAGGAGGAATTAGTGGTTACATTGAAAGGGGAAAATAAGGGCTCCTGGGTTAAATGCACTTTAAATGTCTTAATAATTGCAATTGGCCAACTCGTTCCTCCCCGGAGCCAAAAGCCTGTAATATGGGAAGCTTTTCTCTAATCAAGAGCAGCACTGATACCTTATGTAGGAAGCCACATAGGATGGAGAGAATTATTTCTCGGAGCTCAGCAAGCAGAGCTGCCTGCATGTCATCCCCCAGCTGCCGGACGGCCCCTCCAAACCTGCCAGTCACCGACCCAACAGGGATGGGGCTTGGGATGGCTGCGTGCCACCCCCCCATCCCAGGTGACCTGTCCTCGTGGGACCCCAATCAAGCTCTTCTTGATCCCAATCAATCTTTGCTCCAAGCGAGGGTGGCCCTTGCCTTCCCGGTGTGAACCCCAAATCCCCCTCCAGGGACCCTGGGTTGTCCCCCTGGCCGGGAAGCACCGTGGAGCCTCGAGAGCCGCCGTGTCGCTGGCGAGGAACCCGTTAGTGCCATCCAGGTGGCTGGCTGAGCCCTGGCGTAGACACATCCCGGCTCCCTGGCTCCAGCCGCCGAGCGGCCACGTCATCCATCAGCGATGACAAGCTCCTTTTGCAAGGAGTCTTTGTTGGCACCCTGTGCTGAGTAGGGAAGGAGGGGGGGGAGAAGAAAAAAAAAAAAAAAAAAAAAAATGGGGTCGCTG
>JAVJGG010000027.1:16242409-16268948 GCA_035590195.1 Aviceda cuculoides
AGGTTCCCCTTCTGAACTCTGCTCTCCCAGAGCCGCTACCGCCGTCGCTGAGGGGCTCGGCCTGGGCCAGAGACGGGGCCCACCTGCAGCCGGGGAAGCTGCCGGCAGCTTCTCGCAGGAGCCGGCCCTGCGGCCTCTGCCCTGCTGACAAACCCCGCCACACAAACCCCCAAAACCTGTAAAAATGATGTAATTGACATGAAGTGTATACTTTTCACTGTTGTTTAAGCAGTGTGTTTATATACCCTTGATCGCTAATCTTTCCCATGCATCTGGGATGTTTCAGCAGATCCCTGTGAGTAGTAAAACCAAACATTAATACTGTGGGTTTAACTATCTTTCTTAGTCAATCACGCCTGTGTCCTGGCATTTCTGAGTGACACTTTTTCCCAGGTTAGATAGCATTTTCTCTGCTCTCTTCTAATGTGGACCCATTTCCAAATTATCCTCTTCCATTGCCCAGCATCTCATTTGAACCCCTCCAGTCCTCAGGGTTTCATAGATGAACTCATAGCTGGTATAAATCTAGACACTTGTTCTGTTTATGAACAAGTTTCTGTGCAAGACATGTCTGCAGTAGCAGCAAACTAAACCAGGGGCTAAAAAAGACTCTTCTGCTGCCATATTCATACTGATATGAACTGAGTGCAATAAACAAAACATTAACCTCACCCTAACAAGTTAATAACTGTCAGCTTAGCTAAAGTAACTCATTATAACTAGCATAGTGATACAAACCCACATTCAAACAGACCAGCTTAAATTGCAACACAAGCGAGCATCTGTCCACATCTTAGCTAACCTGTGCTCTCTATCCACGCTGTGTGTCATTCAAATTACTTGAATACAGGTACACAAGTTTATTGTGTTGAAGCTTCTTTCAGTAAAGTTGTGGGTTCTGCTATTTTACTTAAATACCTAGGCCTGCGAGATAGGCGAATGCCATGGCATCTTAGTTGCTTTATCAGTAAGCTTATATGTGGAAAAAAACAACAAAGCAAACAAAAGTCCTTCAATACATAAGTCAATTATTTTTGAAAACAAGAAGTCAGGTAAGTAAAATTCTGAATATATTATTTTTAAATGTAATGGGGTTTGTCCATTCTCAAGATTTTGGAGTGCTCTCATTGGATATCACCTGGATGTCTTATCTTCATGACTGTTTCTAGTTTGGAAAACTGTAAAATCAAAGCAGTGAAATGAAGTCATGTGACATATTAATCCCATGACTCAGGTATGTTGAGTCTATTTATGCTACTCTATTCATGCAGGTTGATCCTGCCCAGGAGCACACGCTGAAGGAATATCAGCCAGCCCCAGAGATGGGGTTTGGGGACATGGTTGCAGGACAAATGGCAAAGAGCCACAAGAGATTGCACCCACAAAAACACACACGCACATGCAATATGGTTGGAAAAGGGACTTTGGAGTCCATGTCTGAATATGAAGGAGGGAAAATGACCCACTCAGGTGAGTATACTGGGTGCAATGGGTACAATTCTCAGGAGACAACAATGGTGGTGGGACAGGCCTTGTTAAAGATGGGGTTTAACCGTTAAGCTACTGGTTGTGCTTTAACAGCAAAAGTCCGGAGCCAGGCCAAACCACCTTCATCTAGGCAAAAAGAAGGTTGATCACATCCAGGCGGTTGTTTGGGAAAAGGCCTTGGGGCTTTCGCCCTAGGAAGAAACCTGCTGCCCCCCCCGGAAGAAAGACTATCCAGGGGAAAGGAGGGCAGGATGGACTAAGCCTGGCACAAATGGGCTAGATGCAATAGCTCCCCTCAGAGCTTTGTAGTGTGCAGTGTGGTAGAAGCCCAAATTTCTCTTTTCATGCATATTTTACTGCAAAATCTTCCATTTCATCAGAACTGCACAGAAGCTCTATGTACAGTACAGTCTATGAGATTCCCTGTTAAGGGATAATTTTCTTCACAAAACGTAACGTCACAGTGTACGTTATGGTCTCTGCCCATCCTTATTCTTACACAGGCCTCTTTCCCCACCAGCACTGCCTTCAACACAGCTATAAATCCCATTAGGCGAGGTTACCAGCTTGAATGAAGAAAAATGTGTTCTTATAGATGTCTCCCAGTGTCACCCCAGGCAGAGCATTTTTATGGCAGGCATTTGAGTAATCACCAGGAAAAGAAACTATGTCTGTTACAAATACTTTTGCAAAAAAACCCTGTCAGACCATTACAGGCCACAGAGCAGTACTCCGCTGTTATTGCAAAGCTATCAGGTGTGACGACAGCAGCCATCCTAATCAACCTAATAGTCATTTTGCTGTGGGAAGCTGATCATTTTTGGAGCCAGAAGCAAGTCTTGAGCAGGTGCCACGTGCAGAAAGGTAAAGCATTATTGTTAATATTATTTTCTTGAAGGAACATATCTTGTACATTACAAGCAATCAAGTAATTTTCACTGAAAGAAATGTCGCTTGTTGCTTTAAAAAAAATCATACAGGCTTTACTTAAAAAGTACCCTTTTAAAATGTAATACGACTTATCGTATTTTCACCTCCTTCTGATGAAAGCAATGAATCAGAACCTGTCTGAATAGTCACTCTTTGAACAGTGACACATCTTTAACTTCTTTGTACTGTTGATATTTACAATATCCAGCTTTCAGATTCCTTCTTGGCCTTTGAAAACAACATACAACTAGAAAGCCCCCGCAGTACCTATCCATTTAGTAGTGGGGCCACCTTTTGCTTTTAATAGTAATTATTGGCTAGGTTTAAGAGTTTGCTCTATATAAATGACCTTGCATCTTTTCTCTCTGCTTCTGTAGAAAGTTGTCTGAGACATTAAATGCTCATTACATTGAAATATCAGTATGTTCTGTAAGCACTTACGATACTTTTACCCTGTGTTTGTCCCCTGCATGTTTGGACGCACTGCTGCCAGCAGTGAATTTAATACATAGTAGCTTCACTCTCCCTTGATTATTTTTTCTTGGCATTTTTTCAGTACGCATTGTGTTACTTTCCTTCTTTGAAAGTTTCCCACAAGGAACTTTTCCTGGAACCGAAGACAGAAGCAGAGGAACTCTGTAAGGTACCAGATAGCAGGAATTTTCCAAGAAAAATGAGCAGTCACATGTCAAACTGGAAAATTACATTGCATGTTGAAGAAAGTAGCAGTGTATTTCCTTTGACTCTAGTCACATTTGCTTGCTAATACATTCATTTTCTGATATTCCAGTCTCCTGAGCAGGATAAAAACCAATCTTAAAATCCTCCCTGTTAGAAAACGGTGTTCTGTTTGTCCTGGTGAATAAGTAAGTTTTCCCTACAGTGAATTACTCTTTAGACCAGCTTCACCACAAGATGATTAACACTCATTTCTGGGCCAGTAACGCGTTTCCAGTATACCAGTTTCAAGGTCTGAATCCTCATCATCCTGTAAGGCTGAAGACTGTATTGCATCACGGGGAAGCACAGAGCTGGAGTTTCTGAAGGGGACATGTAATATTTGTTAGAAGTTTGAAGATATCAGAATACTGTCCTTGAAATTGACATTTTCAATACAGAAATGTCACTTTGGAGGAGGTTTTGTGCATCCTTCTAAGCTTAATTTCTTGGGTTAATGAAAACTGAGGCATCTAGCTGCATGTGTGAAAGGGCACAAAATCTGAGTATTTTAAGCATGAAAAATATCTGTAAAACATCTAAAATAATTTTTCTGTAACCTATGTAGCATATGTGTAACAGCTTAAATTTATTTGACAGACTGAGATTTGCTCCACAGGCTTCAAAACTTTGTTTCCAAAATGTTCGAAAGTAGAATTTCTCACTGTGCACATATTTGGCAAAATTTCTGAAAACTTCAGCTATCAACTTCCATGACAAAACTCTAAGCTATGCCTAATATAAATGGAGTTCTTCATGCAAAGAAGACAAAACAAAAAACCCCAATGAGAAGCAAACACACTGAGCAGGTATTTTCAAATGTCATTTATCTGTAGTATTCACTTCACTGTAATTTTTTTTAGGTAAAACCCAGCAATTGGCCACACAGAAGTTAATATAGATAATATGTCTGATAATAAGGGTAAAACTGTCTCATAAGTAATTTGCTTTCAAAATCATGCACTCCAGGCTTGTTTTAATCAGGACAGTCTTCTGAAATTCAGATGGTTACTAATTTAATATTTTGCTATTTTTAAATCTAGTTAAAACTTTCGCTAGTGTTCATCTTTACTGTACATATTCTTTACAAGAGTGAATCAAGTCCCAGGGAAGGTGCTAATAAGTATGCCTAGCCACATCACATTGCGGGGAAAGTAGATACTAGTGGGGCTTAAACTAAAATTTATGACTTTACAAAACACAGGATTTAGATGATACATACATCTAGAAAGACATTGGTACAAAATTTGCAAAACAATCCTGGCTATCTGCATGCAGCACAACATCACTGAGGACATCTCACGGAACAGAAGTACTGTAACTGAATGGATGTCAATGCAAATGCATTTCCCCAGTAGAAGCTCCTGCTGAGTCGTCTTATATGCTGTATAGTGAAACAAATGCAAAGCAAGGACCTTTCCAGTCACAGCATGTTACTGGAAATTCGGTATCAGAAGCTATTTGTGCTTTATAAAGGCAAGTAGTGAAAGATGCCTTAACTGTACATACAGGCACTTGCTGCTCTCTTTTCAGGTGGGATATACAGGAAGGCAAGAAAGCATTCAGATAAATACAGACTTTTGTAACTCAAATGAATTAAAATGTACAAAATCCAGAAGAGCAGTTTGGGTTTTATACCTTCATGTAACTTAAGGAGGAGACTGGGAGTTTGCTGAATTAAATGCTTGACAAGAAACCAAAGTTGTAAAGCCAGCTCTGCCATCCCTTATATGAGTGTGGAATGTGTGGGAACTTGGAGCATAACTGGCTTTCAGCAAGCTGCAGTGTGGCTCTCTCCAAGTGCTGTGCTGGGAAGCTGTCCAGGGCATATTGACTTCTGGTTTTCGGCATCCAGGAAATGGTACTGTCAAGTCCTGAGGGGTAAAACTAATCCTTATTTAATTAAGAATTTTGATTAACTGAGTTTGCGTAAACAGGATGGTAAAGTAACCAAAATATCTTGAAAGCAAAATAGGGGAACTGAGGGGCATGTCACTGTCCAGCTACTTGTCAGTAAAGATACATTCTCTGTCCCCCTGCCCTTGCAGCTGCTGGGGATAAAAATGCAGCCTCCTGGCTGTGGAGGGATTAAAGTGAGCAGAGCTGGGAGAAGGCTTTGGTAGAATTCATGAAAGGCATCCATCAGCAGTGTCTTGTAGCATTAACTGTACTACCAACTGTGTTAGAAGAAAAAATGAACCTTCCTACTGGGTCTGCTTGGGATGGAGTTAGTTTTCCTCATAGCAGCCTGTAGGAGACTGTGTTTGGGTTTTGGACCAAATCAGTGTTGATAACACACCAATGTTTTAGCTGTTGCTGAACAGTGTTTGCACAGTGTCAAGGGCTTTTCTTTTTCCCGCTGTCCCCTCCCCAGCAAGTAGGCTTAGGGTGGGCAAGAGGTTGGGAGGGGACACAACCAGGACAGCTGACCCAAGCCAGCCAAAGGGTTATTCCATGCCATATGATGTCATGCTCAGCTGTGAAAGCTCAGAGAAAGACAGAGGAAGAGGGTACATCTGTGGTTATGGAATTTGCCTTCCCAAATAACCATTGCAAACAATGAAACCCCACTTTCTGGAAATGGCTGAACATTTGCCTGTTGATGGGAAGTAGTGAATGAATTCCTTATTTTGCTTTGCTTGATGTGCTGCTTTGCCTTACTTATTAAGCTGTGTTTATCTTGACCCACAAGTTTTTCCTGCTTTTGCCCTTCTGATTCTCTCTCCCATCCCACTGTGGGGGAGTAAGTGAGTGACTGGGTGAAGGCTTACCTGCTAGCTGGGGTTAACCCACTACGACCTTATGACGAGGCCCTCACGACAAGTTCTTCCCCCCATCTCTCCCACCAGATCTTCACCTTTAAATGTTTTTCCCTTTTAACTTCTACAAAAACTGCTCAAGAGATAGTCAATAATGGACCGAAGTAAGAAACACGTAAGTATGCAGTTGCACACTTAATTCATGTACAAAACTGTAAGGACACATGCAAAGGAAGCACTCAGAAACTAATACTGGCATCTCTTGAGTTAGCTGCTCATTTGATTCTGAAACAATCATTTTCCAAATGTTGTTTAATACGAGTGATATAACTGCTCTGTTTGTGTGACTGACCTCTTGGAACACTATGCCAAAGGCTGTCCTCAGTTGTAGCCATGCAACCACATTGATTTCAGTGCGATTGCACAGGCGCGGCTGGAGGCAGAAGCTCACCTCAGTGGTGTACCTTCCTCCACTGCAGAATCACCCACTGTTTAGGTCTTATTTTTGCCATCATAGTTAGTTACTGCTTGCATAACTAATGCGACAGTGTATGGGTGATTCTGTTCTCCAGCCTGTACAAAGGCGCGTTGTCCTGAGCCCATGCCAGGTCATCCTGGGAGGGCTTCCTCCTAAATGACTTCCTTTGCTTCCTCACTGATTAGCTTATCAGAATCCTCTTCACAATTTATCAGATAAAACTTGATTATTATTTTGCTTTACAACAGTGTGAAAATAATTAATTTAGAATGGCAATGGTGGAGAAATGTTTGAGGCACTACCAAAGTTCACTGTCAAAATTACAGGTGGGTTTTTGGAAAAGCTTAGTGTTGAGATCATTCTGGTCCTACAGCTACTCCCTCTTTATTTCAAATCCAGATGAGACCATTATGGTGCAAGCAGACCCACAAACTTTGCTAGCTAATTTTCTTAATTATACTCACTATTAAAAACTGTCATCCTCTTTCTAGTCTGAATATACCTGTCTTCAGCTTCCAGCTGTTGGATTCCATCTGAGGCCTGAATTTATTGCAGCGAGGTTATCTGATCAGGGACCTCATCAACTAAGGAAAAAGGGGAAGCCAGAAACCAAAATATACAGAGACACAGATCTGACAGAGACAATGACAAGAAACAAAGCTTGCCAGTTGTACTAACTGATGGGCTATCAGGAAACTACAAGCAACCCTTCCAGGAAGATCAACCTGGACTTTGCAACTGATAAGACCGTAAACCAGGAGAGACCACAGACAGCAGGCTGGGAAGGGTGTTGGAATTGATAGAGCTGTACAAATGAAGGAGGGACATGCAGGGGGAAGGGGGAAGAAGGAAGAACAAAGAGGGGGGCTACACAGAAAAGGGTATAAAAGTGGCCTGTTGCATATAAAATGGGGCCGGTCAGTATGCTTGTCCAGCTGAGCCCAGCACCTGATCACCACAGTCTGTCCTATCTTTTTATTACATCTTTTTTCAACTATGTCTCTGCATAATCTCACTCTTTACCCCAAGCATCTATTGGCTGCAAGAACTAAGAGCCAGCTACAGATGAGAGCTGTGGTGTCAGCTACTGAAGTGAGTGAGGGTCACTAGTTGGACAGACCACAGCTCTCAGGTCCTACAGACTTTGTGCCCAAAGTGCCAGCTCCTGGGGGACTAGTGTGAGTGGACTAGGTGCCAGTTACGGGAATCAGATCAGGGTGTAGGCACCCCTGGTCTGTGGTGTCAGCTATCGGAGTGAGTGCAGTCTCAGCCTCAGCTGCTGGAGCAAATGGGGGTCTTGGCTGTCAACCACTGGGCTGGGAATGTTCTATGTCCCAAAAACCAGCGTCTGGGAGGGACTGGCATGAGTGAGGGGGGTGAGGGGCTTAACACCAGCATGTGGACCAGGACTGCAGGTCACAGCCCATGTACTCCGTGCCTTCTGCTGGGAGGGGCAACTGTCTGTATCTTCCCCAAACCTGGTGTGCATGGAGGGTGTGTGTGTATTTACTAGCAAACTTCAGGCTGGACTAGCTGGTGAGTAGGGTGGCCTCAGGTCTGGGCTGGGGACTCAGGCAGACAAGGGCCTGTGCTAGTACACCCAGGGAGACTTACAAGGGTGAAGTATGCAATAAGTGTGTGCGTGTTTGCTAGTGAGCATCAAGCTGGACTATCTGGCAAGCAGTGGACCCATGAAGCAGGTAAGAGAGCCCAAGGTCTGGGCAGGGGTACCAGCTGAAGAAGAGGAGCAAGCAGGAGGAACTTGGCTGTCTATTTTGGTTTATATGATTCCCCTATGTGGGTGCTATTGAAGGTAGCGCCATGTCTGTGGCAGTCCGTGTGACTGGCCATGTCAATGCTCCCTGTGTGTGTCCCTGTGTATGTGTGTCTCTGGGATATGTGCTCCTCTTCACTACTGGTTGAACCTTGTCGTGGTTTAAGCCTAGCCGGTAACAAAGCTCCACGCAGTTGCTCACTTACTCTTCCCATGCCATCCACGGTGGGATGAGGAGAAGAAAATATAAAGGAATGCTCATGGCAGTGGTGGCTACATCTCATAAGATCCCTTTAACAGAATTGACCACCACTAAAAGGACAGACATGTCTTCATTCCCAGGGAGGAATGAACACAGCCACGCTCCACAGGTAGATGGGCCTTATGTGCAAGTGTGGGCTGAATAGTCACCTGCTCCAGGAAACGCATTCACTCTTTGGGAGGGTGACATTGCCCCCTGCTCGAGGAAGACACATCCATTAATTCCCAGGGAGGGCTGAATAGGCTCCCACTCCGCAGACAGGCAGGTGCTATTCTCTAGGGGCCTATTTGCAGGGATCTGTTTTGCCTACTCCCCAAAAAGAGACACACATTAATTCCCAGGGAGGGCTAGACAGGCTTCAGCTCCACAGAGACACGCATTACTTCCTAGGGAGGGTTGCATAGACCCACACTTTTGCAATAGGCATGAATTGATTCCCAGGGAGGGCTAAATAAGTGCTTGCTGCAAGGACAGATGTGCAGTAATTCCTAGGGAGGCCTCTACTCTAATGACTGGCAGATATGTTATTTCCTAGGGAGGGCTGAAGACATGCATTGATTCCCAGGGAGGGCTGAATAGACCCGTGCTTCACAGATAAGCAGGTGCCATTTGCTACCACAGGCTGAACAGGCCCCTGCTCCAAGGAAAGATGTGCAATACCTATGGAAGCCTTCACTCTAAGGACAGACACACATTAATTATAAGGGAGGGTTGAATAGGCTCCTGCAAAAATGATAGGCAGGTGCTGATTCCTAGCACAGGCTGAACAGGCCCCCACTCCGCAGGCAGGCAGGTACTATTTGCTAGTACAGGCTGAATAGGTGCCCTTCCTAAGGAGAGACACATAATGTGTCCAGCTCCGGAGTCCTCAGCACAGGAAAGACATGGACCTGTTGGAGCAGGTCCACAGAAGGGCCACAAAAATGATCAGAGGGATGGAACACCTCTCCTATGAGGACAGCCTGAGAGTTGGGGTTGTTTCAGCCTGGAGAAGAGGAGACTCCAGGGACACCTTATTGCAGCCTTTCAGTACTTAAAGGGGGCTTGTAAGAAAGATGGGAACAGACTTTTTAATAAGGCCTGTAGTGATAGGACAAGGGGTAATGGTTTTAAACTAAAAGAAGGTAGATTCAGACTAGATAGAAGGAAGACACTTTTTAAGATGAGGGTGGTGAAACACTGGCACGGGTCGCCCAGAGAGGTGGTAGATGCCCCATCCCCGGAAACATTTGAGGTCAGGTTGGACGGGGCTCTGAGCAACCTGATCTGGTTGAAGATGTCCCAGCCCACGGCAGGAGGGTTGAACCAGATGACCTTTAAAGGTGCCTTCCAACCCAAACTATTCTATGATTCTGTGATTCTGTGGATTCCTAGGAGGGACCAAATAAGCCAGTGCCTCAAGGACAGACATGCAGCATCAATTTCTAGGGAGCATTAAAGAGGCCCCGCTCTACAGAGTGGAGGCCCTACAGGTCCTGGAGGCATGCCTTGCCAGGCCTCGGAGGAGCCAGTGCCATATGGTCCCGCTGGAGCCTCACTGGGATCCTCTGATCTGTCTGATCTGATAGAAATTTTCATGAGAGACGCTACCCATGCAGTGCCTGGAGCTGTTGTGTTTTAAGGTTAAGTTATAGCAAACCCTGTTTGTGTTACGAGGGCTGATGGGCTCAGCCGTGTCCTGCAGCAGGGCTGTTGCAGAGGCAGCTGCAGCTGGATGGAACTGGCGGCGTCAGGCATGGGCAGACCTGACCTTTCCTCACAGAGGCCGCCCCAGCAGCCCCCCTGCTGCCAGCACCTTGCCACGATCGCCCAGTACAGTCATAAATAGACATGGAGCCCCAAACCCTTAAAGTCATTTATACAGCATTGCCAGACAACAGTATTTCATGCTCTTTTGTGGTAAGCGCTGTACAAAACCCAGGAAACCCCCAACCTTAAAAAGTGAGGCCTAGGAGGAGTGTGAAGCGAGAAACATAGCTCAGGAGCAAAGTGAATTTCAGAAGTGTTTAAAAGATGTTTGCAGTCACATTTACACACCATCAGTTATTGTTATCACAGTATGCCACCACTCTCAAGACTATGTCTCTTTCTCTGTCTGGATTTTTTTCATCTTATTGCCTCCTTACATCATACCAATGCAGTCTCATTTTCTGCTCCCCTGGATTCCTCCTGCAGTCAGTCATCCATGTGAGATACAATGGTGTATTTTTCATCTCTTTCCCATCTTCCCTTTTCAAAGCTTTTCAACTGAGTAAGGATCCTATTTCAGAAACACCTTTTTTTTCTTGGCAAAATCTGAAATTTCACCCTCCTTGATAAGTAGTGCATGCCATTACTATACATAGGCATCTCCTCAAAATGTCATTTCAAAATACACCTGAATGGTTTAGTGCACAGTCTGCAAATGAAGGGGCAATTTTATAAATGCCTTGATTTTTTGAAGCCTTTATCTGTCGCACCATATGTCCTCAGCAGCTTTAATGACCTGTTGGAGGCAGAAGGCAGAAGGATAAAAAACAACAGTGAGGAGAAAAGTTTAGTAAACACACAATTCAAAGCCCATTTCATCTGAGGCCATGCATTAGCATCTTACATCCACCTTATAACCCATGAGACACAATTTAAATGATGGATACTTCTATCACAATCTGCATGGCTAGACTTCTTGTGCAACCAGTTATGCAGATTAGCAGAGATCAGTGTTGTCAGGAAGCCAGTTAATAGCATCTTGATGTATTCGTAGGCTGGGACATAGAGTGCAGCAGGCTGGAGGCTACTTTAATAAACTACCAGCACATTGTACCTCCACGAGATCAGCCCCTTCTCAGCCCTGACAGTTTGCTCCAGTAGGTATCAGGGACAGAAGAGTATTGGCACTGGCAATGCTGACTGTATGCATCAGAGCAACCAGCACTAGCCTCGTGGCCTTTCTGCCTGAGAGGAGTGATGTCATCCTCTGTATAGTAGGACCTTAAAGATGAGATTTGATTTTGTCACTTTGTCGTCAAATCAGTTTGGATTTTACTGGGTTTTTGACTGGTTTCCTGCTTGCAGGATTCCTCAAGAGCATTCCCTTCCTCTCTCTGCCCCAGTATGGGCAAGTTGGGGTTTCCACAAACCTAGCTTGAATCCTGAAGAAATTAGATGCTGACTTTCAGTTAAAGTCACTGTAGGCTAGGCCCAAGACACGTTGTTCTCAGAGAATGAAGTGAACCTAGAGCTATATGAGAGTGTTGGAAGGAGGGAGATGAAATAACCTTCCATGGGAAGCAGAGGACAAAAATAATAATTCCAAAAGGTTTGTTGTTCAGAAAAGACTTGATGGTTTGAGTCAATACAATGAACTTCAACTGCCTGAAATCTGGATATCTATTCTTAGTAAACATCTTTGTTAGATACTTAGAGTAGGTGTCTACCATTCCACTTTTTAGAGGACCGCAGATGTCTCACTGAGACTGGCCATGTCATTTTTAGGTAGTACCTGTAAGATGGGAAGAAACCTGTCCCTGGAGGACAATAACTCCAGCATAAGCTTAGGCAACCTACTCTGGGCTGGGTTAGGAAGACAGATCTTATAAGGTAATCTTATAAAATGGCAGATATTGTCTGTGTTTCCCTTGTACTATGCTTAGCACCTGTGGATAATATGCAACAAAACTCCAAACGGTCCGAAGCTAATTCATGTCAACAGATGAAGCATAGGCATCCAGCACAGGACCCAGATGAACCAGCCCTCCAAGGATAATGCTCAGAACTAGTTAATGGCTCCTGCCCTCAGCCTTCCCCCACCAAGGAACGCACCTCTGTCCTCCTTTGCCTCTCCCTCCCCACCATCAGAGGTTACGGTTCACTCCTTTCTGTGGATTTACATAGTCGTAAAACTGTGCATGCACACAGAAGTGTGAAATAATCCAGATCTTAAAAAATACAATTCTAAGAGAAGTCTTTTTCAAAACCAAGATAATTTGACAGAAGCAGGAATGAATGGTGGGGATGGGTTGGGGATGGGAATGACCTGAACTAAGTGTAATGAATAGAATAGGCTTTTTTTTGTGCTGTTGGTCTCATTCCTTTGACTAAGACCTTGCCAGAGCATGCAGCTGGGTCTTTGTAAGAACCACAGTACTGTTTAAGATGCTGAGGTGTAGCATTTGCCTGGGGGCAGAGGAAGGCAAAAAACATAAAGTAGCAGTTCTCTATTCACTATCTGCATTATATGTCTGGGTGTATAAGAGCAGCACAAAGACAAGTTCCTGTCCCTGAAGAGGAATTTGCAAGACCAAGGTAATCCTGGGAGCTACATTTCACATGGCTGTGGTTCTCTGCCTGAATAGGTGTTCAGGGACATATTAGTCACAACAGGTTATTCTGCCTGTCTTCCAGCTGCCTACCTAGAAGATCATGGGTCTTATGTAGGGTTTATGCCATATTTCTTATGTTGGTGCAGATACATTATAGCATCCTGATACCCTACAGCATCTCAAGCAGATGAAAAATTAGATATGAGCAGTCAATGTGCACTTGCAGCTTAGAAAGCCAATTGTATCGTGGGCTGCATAAAAAGAAGTGTGGCCAGGAGGTTGAGAGAGATGGTTCCCTCCCTCTACTCTGCTCTTATAAAACCCCACCTGGAGTACTGCATCCAGCTCTGGGGTCCTCAGTACAGGAAAGGCATGGACGTGTTGGAGTGGGCCCAGAGGAGGGCCATGAAAATCATCAGAGGGATGGAACACCTCTCCTATGAAGACAGGCTGAGAGAGTCGGGGTTGTTTAGCCTGGAGAAGTGAAGGCTCCGGGGAGACCTTATTGCAGCCTTTCAGTACTTAAAGGAGGTTTATAAGAAAGATGGAGGGAGACTTTTTACCAAGGCCTGTAGTGACAGGGCAAGGAGCAACAGTTTTAAACTGGAAGAGGGTAGATTTTGATCAGACATAAGGAAGAATTTTGTTTCAATGAGTGTTGTGAGACACTGGAACAGGTTGCTCAGAGAAGTTGTGATGCCCCATCACTGGAAGTCTTCAAGGCCAGGCTGGATGGGGCTTTCAGCAACCTGATCTAGTGGAAGGTGTCCCTGCCCATGGCAGGGGGGTTTGGACTGGATGATCTTTAAAGATCCCTTCCAACCCAAGCTATTCTATGATTCTATGATACTATCTAGTCCACTTCTCTTTTGGCAACTCATCCTGCCTCCAGTCCAGCTCCTAATTTTTTTGGTGGGGGAACTGACTTAACCATAATTTGAGTCTCGGAAGAGGTTGGAACACTGTAACGATAAAGGAAAAATACAAACTTGAGGACAGATAAAGGTATGAGAGTATCTATGCATGGAGTGATTCTTTCCGTGGATGCACGTGATGTGGTTTCAATCTCACTTCAAGCAGATCCTTTCCTACACATGGCACAGTTCTGCTGCCCCTCCATTCAATGCAACCACTTGTGGAACTGCTCCAGCAGGAAAACCAGCAAGCGGTTGCATCAGCTCAATGCATTGGAAAGTAAGTTGTGGCTCAGAGGCAAGAAACAGTCACTAGAGAAGAACCTTCATATCATCTATAACTGGAGAAAATTCTGTGTGCAATTTCCTTAGATGAGCTCAGAATCTGGAAATCCTTTAGTCTGAAGATGGACTTTCATGAATGTTGCCACTGCATTTAAGAAAAAGGGTTATGAATGATCTGATGGAAAGAGGAAATCACCTTGCATTTTACCATGAAAGAACTTCTTCATTTGCTCTCTCAAGAAGGCCAGTAGTCCGG
Source organism: Aviceda cuculoides (assembly GCA_035590195.1). Classification (NCBI taxonomy): domain Eukaryota; kingdom Metazoa; phylum Chordata; class Aves; order Accipitriformes; family Accipitridae; genus Aviceda; species Aviceda cuculoides. The sequence goes on from JAVJGG010000027.1 coordinate 16,256,574, forward strand.
CTCTTAGTGCAAATGCTTATACCTCTCGATGCTGTATCACACAGGCATTTTACTGCTATTCATTACATGCAAATATTTCTTTGTCCCAACACAAACTTGCAGCTGTCAACACAGCCAACACTAACTACCAGGAAATGATCTGTCTGAGAAGGAAATGTTGCAAGCTGTCAAGTCCCCACAATGTGCTAAAACATCCGTAGAGGCAGACTGCCAGGGGTTTATTATATACTATGGACCATATGTTCTGTTGGCTTCCATAGTTTCGAACAAGGAAATGTGTCATCAAATAATCCCAAAGGGAAAGGAGAATGCACTGTGCAGGGGAAGAATCATAATGATACTTTGCTGGGATGGTACCCCAACATCTGCTTTCCTGAAGAGTGTGAAAGCTAAAAAGACTGATAGAGATATAAAAAGGGGGTTGTTACTAGAGTGTGGATAGGAATAAACTTGGCAGGAACTCCACCATATGGCAACCTCAGGAGATGTGATAGATGTCTGAGGAAAACCTGCTGTCATTCATGTTGGTACAAGAAACAATAACCTTCTAATGTACGTATCTCTCTTGGCTGTAGTCAAGACAGGTGTGTATCACAAGACTCGAGGTGAAGCATACAGGTAACCTCACCATCCAGTCTTGCTGACCATGCTGTTGAACTAGCTCCACATACATGCATTGTAGATATGGCTGGTGTTGAGCAAGAACTGAGTCTGGCAAGACAGATCCACATAGGAAGGAGACTGAACTGAGGCTATATCAATCTTTACCATCCCCAGCTGGTAACATTTCTTTACAGGCTAATGTTTTTCTATGCTCATACCAGACAGTGCAGGTAACACTGTCTTTCCACTCCTGACTCCTGCTATTGCAAAACACTGAACTGCATGGGCTATGGCATATTCTGCTCCATTTACCTGACACTTGATGTCACCAGTACCCAGAATGACTCTCACAGTTCAGTGCAGAGCCCTTCAGAGCTTGAAAAAATGTTGACAAGCAGGCACTAAGAATGAATCAGCAGTGCCTGAGGTAGGGAGACCAATCAGTCCTTTGGTAACAGAGATTGTAGGGTCTATGCTTCTTACTAGGTGAGGTTAGGGGAGAAACTGAGTTTGTTCTTGCAAATTATGAGGTTGGACAATTGATTACAAACCAGAAACATAGTTATGAAAGACACACAAACCAAAACATATTTCGCTGAAGCACAACCTAACTAAAAGAGAGTAGATTTAGATCACATATTAAAAAGAAATTTTTTACTGTGAGGGTGGTGAGACACTGGCACAGGTTGCCCAGAGAGGTGGTAAATGCTCCATCCTTGGATACATTCAAGGTCAGGTTGGACAGGGCTCTGAGTAATCTGATCTAGTTGAAGATGTTCCTGCTTATTGCAGGGGGATTGGACTAGCTGACCTTTAAAAGATCCCTTCCAACCAAAACTATTCTATGATTCTATAATTCTATCTGAATCTCAGCTTTGTTCTTAGCTGCGCTGTAGGATTGTGCTCCAGGAGCAGTCTCGGCTGACTGGGTAGAGGGAACAGCTCCAGCAGCACCTCCACCCTCTGGGGTGATACTGAGAGAACTGAAACTGGTCCTCTCTTCACTAAAGAACTTCTAATGCCTTGGCTGCCTTGAGGGGATGGCCACTCTATGCTTGTTTCTTAAGGTTAGTAAGCATTGCAGAAATTCTTATATAGCAGATTACATATAGAAAAGGTTCTTAAATATGTAGGAGTTCCCTCCTAGAAAGATCAGATTCCATTACTTTTGGTATAATATCCATATTAGGGTTTATGCCAGCTATGGTTGTGACCACTTACACATGCTTCACCATTTCTTGAAGTACATAAACCAAGCTCGCTAAAGGGACATTCAAAGGGACATTTCCTTACTACTTTTTTTGTGTGTGTGAAGGTGGTCAGATTTCTTCATCTTTTTCTCTAACGTTTCTAACAATTTATTTCTTTATATTCTCTAATAGGTACATTCTTTCTAATTTTAAGATAGGTTTTTTGGTTTTAAGCAGTTCTGAGATTGCATTTAAACTTTATGAAACATAACTCATAAAACATGGAAAAAAGTCATTTGTTAAAAGCATGATTTTCAACCTGCAGTGACGAAGGTATATATATTGGGTGTCCGTGGCAAGGTTTTGGTAGTGGGGGAGCTGCAGGGAGGGCCTTTGTAAGGACAGGTTGGGGATGCCCCATGCCGGACTGTGATGATCTGACAAATCATAGCCAATTTCTCAAATATTCGTTAAAGAACTTTGGTGGAGAAGATGGCCTCTGTAAAAGTGCTGGAGTTGTGTGAACAGGAAAATCTGGCTGGAGCAGAAGGGACCATGGAGAGTGGGACTGTGCTTCTCCAAAACCACAATTCCTTATTTTAAGTGACCATGAGAAGAAGCACAATGTACGCGCCTGAAGGAAAGGCCAGATAGCAGTCATGCCTGCAGGGAGGGAGAAGCAACTCCCGGATGACCCCCAAGCCCACTGACCCATTTCCAGAGAATCCTGGGAATGTGAACTGCACATGTCTAGACCACCAACTCAATTCTGGAACATTCCTGAGCAAAACATGATGCTTTTATTTAAGCCTTAAAAGCAACAAGTTATGTATCTCCCAACTAAGCACGACTATGCCAAGGAATTCCTTCCTGTGTCTTGAGCCCCAGTATACTCTGCCTCTGAGAAATGTGCTACTTCTTCGTTTTTCTGAATTGGAACTAATAGAACTGACATGGTGCAGCTGTGGGAGTGACTCAGAATGGTTCTGCGTCTTCATGCACATGACATCCTGTGACAAAAAATCTCACATTTTCCAGATAAAAAAATATCTTAGTTTCATTAATTTCTTCCTCAAGGGGAGGTAAAATTATTCTGAAGGGGAAACAGTAAAATTGAGATTCCATTACACCAATCTGTCAAGATGGCAAACATGAAAATCATATCAAGAATATGTTATACTTCAAATTTTATTGGGTTCATAATTATTTTCATACTTTCCAGGCAGAATTTAGGAGTATCTGAAGCAAGGCTTAAAATGCAAAACGTGGCAGATGAAATGATGCTGATAACAATGGGGACTAATGAGAAGAGAAATATTTTGCTAACAAGCGCATTTTACTTTTTAGATTTTTTCCACAGAATTAAGGAATAAACTTGGAATTTTATAGCTGGAGGAGAAAAATGGTAGAAATCCTTCAGGATCTGAGTATTTGACCTCTAAAAGTCCAGGGTGAATGGATTGTCATTTTCATTTCATAGAAAAAAATAACGATTGATGAAATAATCTGTTGAGGTTGTTTTGTTGTTTGGGTTTTTTTTTTGTTGGGTTGTTTGGACTTTTTTTCAGAGACAGTTTTGAGAGTTCTGCAAGGCCTGACAGTAGAAGTAAGTTTCACCTGCTTGAAAATACGTTTGAAGTGGCTTTGTGTGGTTTAGTGTTCATCTGCAATTCTTTCTTCCTCTTTAAGCATCTGCATCTAGGGCAATGCACAAAGGTTTCTAGATGTCTAACAGATCTCTTTCGCATATGTTCACTCATATCACCTCAAAGAAAGACGTCCAACCCACACTCAGTTCTGCTGCACAAAAGTTCCAAATTTCCAGGTATTTAACTTCTGTACTAACTGTGGCAGACCAAAAAGATGGCCTACAAACAAGTTTTGTACAAAACACACTCATTCTGGTTTTGGGCTAGCCAACAATATGTGCATCAGGAAACACTTTTTTACTCTGAGGGTGACTGAGCATTGGCACAGGTTGCCCAGGGATGCTGTGGAGTTTCCCTCTTTAGAGATATTGAAATGCTGTCTGGACATGGTCTTGGGCAACTAGCTTTAGGTGGCCCTGCTGTAGCAGGAGGGTTGGACCAGATGACCTCCAGACATCCCTTCCAACCTCAACTATTCTGTGATTCTGTGAACATCTGGAAGCCATTCCTTCAAAATGCTACCACATAAGGACCACACAGAGTTGCTACCTACGGACCTACATGACTAATTCAATGGCTATTTGTAGCAAACTCTCATCATCTCATAGAGATTTCTTCTAGACTCAAAGGGCTTGTCCACAATGAAAAAAAAAACCTGCTCTCTGAAATACTGTACTTTAGCTACCCAGAGGAGGCCCGATCACAGTGTTAGGCCTATTTTGCGGGGAAAAATCAACTTTCCATCTCCTAGTGACTTTCAGTTGAGATTTAAACACTAAAAAGTAGGTGTAGGGTAGGTATTTAAAATCCTGTTATAGACAACGGAGACCTGGATCCTCATTCAGTTGCCTAAACGTAGTATGTAATGCCATTGGAATTTCCCTATGCAAGATATCTCCATAGGCCTGGCAAGCATGATAAGGAGCCTATAGGAAACCCATATCTTTTTAAAGAGGTGGTTGGAGGCTCAAATGGCACTACAGGTGTCTAGGTATATAAATCTGTCCACTATTCAGTAAAATCAAGTGAGAGTAGAAGGCAGTTCAGTAGAGATCAGTCACAAGGAGTGGGGTCCAGGTCCCCACATCTAGTCTCAGTGCCCACATTTAGTCCCATCTGCACTCTATCCACAATGCATTCATGGGGCTAGTAGATTTGTCACAGTACCTATAGGATACCTACTATTCCTGAAAGGCTACCTAAAGGCCAGGGAGAATACCCTGGCTTGTTTACCTTGATTGATTGGCATCTGCCAAAGTAGTCAGGGCAGTTAGATTTCTGACTGTAGGTAATGGCACTGCAATGAAATGCAGTTTGGGAGAGTGTGCACCTAGCTTTTTGAGGCCTCTGTTAATGAAGATGAATCCTAGTCTAGAGAACAACAGTTTTCAGGAGTCAGAGGTCGTGTGTCTTGTACCTGCTGTTGTTTGCAGTGTGCTCAGTGCAGATTTACTTGCATATGTGTGGATGAGAGCATTCTTTAATTAAAAATACATCTTCCAAAAGGTGAAGAACTGGCTCTGTGTATCCTTACAGTGAAAGCTGAGGATAGACCAAAGTAAAAGCATTTGCTTTGTGTGGGAGGAAACTTAGGCCAGTGATACAGAATTACCTCCCACACTTTGGCTGGTATGTGTCACACTTTGAAAAGGGTATTAAACATTAGATGAGACAACAGAGAAACTTTCAGTCAACTGGCATTTCATTCTGCTCTGTCTGCACTCCCTACACTCCTCTGAATGCCATCCTAGAATTTCCCTTTTGGCAAAATTCTAGGTTTGTTAAATATTCTATTGATCCAGTGAAGTTCCTGCAGATCTCCTTGTTTTGCAAGTGATGCCTAAATCATGGCAGTGTCCTGTGAGATGACCGCTCTCCCCATCCCACCAGTTTCACTCCAGTGCCTGGCCTCCAACTTACTGTGGATAACCTACCTGGTCTCTCATGTGTATGCCAAGATCTTGTAATTACAAACTTTGGCTAAGTCTGCAGGAGAGTTCAACCTTGAAAGCAAAGTGTGATCTGTAAGGTACAGAGTGTAAGGACATAAGACATGGTCTACCTTCCCCTGTGGTCCATCTGGCCTAATACTGCATCTCAAGTAGTGGCAGTGAGAGGTGCTAATTACGGAGAACACGTGAGCCCGGTCTGTGCAGTCAGTTCTTTAAGGGTATTGGTGGTTGTCCTTTTAGTATCTCTTTATGTACCTACTTTCCAAGAATGTACCTTTTTGGACCTGCTGTATTTCTACCTGCAGGGTAGACATGGGCATGAATTCTAAAGGCTGAATAACTTTCAAGTAATCTAGTCCACTAAAGATAATTAAAAATCATCCAGATTCCTCACCTCCTTGTTAAGTCCAAAGCTGTAAATTACAATAAGCTACTTCATTCTCAGAAAAACAAACTGTATCCCATCCCACAGGAAGAAAATGTACCCACCCATCCTCCTTGCTTCTCAAATGACAAATTCTGTAAGCCCACATGAGACTACTGACCACACTATATGGTTTTCTTTTTCTGACTTTGCCTGGTTCTTGGTTATCAAGAGAAAAGCAACAAAAAGAAATCTAGGGTCTCCAAAGGCAAGTACTACTGTGGAAAAATCATTTATTCTGCTGTAACTGAAAACAAAATTTGGACATATCTGTCTATTTCTCCCACTCTTATCTTTTTTCTCCAAACAGCCTCCCACTTCTGTGTATCATTTATTCTTTCCCCCCTCCTGAAAGGTTTTCCTTAAATCATATCTTCCCTCAAGTCTTTGTTATGTGTCTTTTCCAAGAAAACTTTGTGTTTGAATTCTTCTGGTGCATTATACTTGTCTGAATAGGTAGCACATTTGTCAGGACACAGGTGCTGCCTTTTAACTTGGTGTGGAGAAGTGGGGAATTTTATAACACTATAGGAATTATTTGCAAGTTTAAGCTCTGTGCTTCATTTTTTCTCCCATAAATACAATTTTTGTTCTCATTAACAATCATACCAGCATGTCACAGTTATAAACAGTTTTTATACCTTCTGATTACAGTTGCACAGCAGCACTTTAAGCCAGGGATCTCAAAAAGGTTTGCAGTCCTGTGGTAGTCCATGTAAGAGACAGGTGAAGTTAATTATTGCTTTCTGACAGACACTGAATTTCAGTAGTTTGCTCAAGATTTGTCAATAACTGGACTAAAACCTAACCCAAACCTAATCCATAATTTCTCTATGAGCAACTTTCAGTAAGACTCAACTCATCTTCCACTCTCAGTCTCAGGACTGGGGTGCGGCTTTTGCTGTTGAGGGCAGTGAGATACTGGCTTAGACCAAAGCCTGATATTTATATAATAAGAGTCAGGTCAAATGAACCGCAGTATTGGTTGCCATGTCATTACTGAAACCTGGGAAGTTTCTTAAGACAGAAATAAGAATAAAAAAGGGTAAGGATCTGGTTATGTTTGTATTGCCAAAGGGGTCTAAGGCACAGGACCGATGCTGCGTTGTTAGTGTGCCCCCAGGCTGGGCTGGGGCTGTGCTCTCTGACACCTTGCCCAAATGCTGTACAGGAACAGCCCATGCCCTGACCCACTCCTGTTAAACCAGCTGAGCACAACTGCTTCAGTTTTGCTTCCCTCTGCCCTGCACAGGTCTCCAACAGTGCCCCCAGGACTCCCTTTTCAGGGTATGCAACACAAACCCTGGGTTTCCCACCGTGAAAACAGCTTCCTCCTGCACTGAGATCCACAGCCTCACATCAGCTATGGATCTGAACCTGGAAAAAAACCCACATGAACAAAGTAGTAATTATGGTTTAGGGCCTTCAAGGGACACACCACACTGAACCCAGAAGAGACCTAGGGCCTAGGGCTATGTAGCCTTTCTCCCTGGCTCTCAGATACTCTCTCAGCAAGATGTTCCCCAACTTCAACTTTATATAGCAAGACAGATGTAGTCTATGATGCAGATGTAGCCTATGATACAGTCAAGACTATATAAGCAAGGCACAGAATTTAATGTATTGATTCATACATCCTGAACATAGCATCTTTTTAGAGAAGGACCTTATGAAGGTTATTCGAACCAGCTGTGCTCTTCACCATAGCTGCTGAAGATGACCAATATTTAATCATCCCAGACAGTAAAACTAATGGAACAGTAAGAAAAATATTCTCACATTTTTAGAAGAATAAGAATGTGCTATTTAAACTGAAATCCTGTACTTTCATGGTTTCTGAGCTTTTCCTTCAATTTAGAAGACATTTTCAGCCTGTGCCAAAGTGATATGGGTACTTAACCAAGAGTCGAACCCTCAAAAGTTTGAACTGGCATACTTGCAGCTAAGAACATGGCATTATAGCAGTTAAATTCAAGTATGAATCTAGGCCATGAACACACACAAAAAATCATCTAATTCTGACTGAAATTGTCTGGACTACTACCTCAATAAACAGCATTTCAGATCATTAGGCCAGCGTCTGTTGTAATGCAGGTGAAATGCAGGGTTCTTCTGAAATCACATTAATGAACAAGGGATGTTCTTATCTCACATGTGGATGATAATTCCACAGCAAGGGAAAGTTGCGCATCCTCTCCCTCTGCCTCACGCTGCCAGCTAATCACTCACGGCAGAGGGCACTGGGGATTCCCGTGTGCTGGAGTGCAGCCAGCAGCAGAATAATGCAGATGAACTTGAATGGAAGGACACTGATTCGGGACGTTTCAGGAGGATTTCCATTCTCAGCTAAATGTCAGCACTCATTGAAACTCAGGCAGGTCAAATCATGTTCTCTAATGAGCCAAATGCACACTGCTGCTATTGCCACAGCAGCACGTTGCTGTCCAGGCCTGTCCTTTGCTCCACGTGGGATACTGAGTGAAGGACAGGCTCAATAAATTGTTAATGTATTCACTCTCCAGGCAGGTCAAATGGTAATTAACCTCATGCTTGTTGCTGCTGCTCTGAGAGCTAACTCAGTATCTACCACGCAGCTACAATTTGATCCAATAACTACCATGCAGGAGAGGTGGTAACGGTGTGCAGAGCATCACAGGAGCTGTGAAAGGGAGGGGACAGGCTGAACAGGCACCTCTTTGAACAGGGTGGACCCAGCCGCAGGAAGCACTCTGTGCAGAGGGATTGCTGGGGGCACTGGGTCAGCCTAGGATGGATCGGGCAGTCTCCGACACCGGCTGCGCTCCCTAGAGCCCTGGCTTTGCAGTGCCAGCCAACCCTCCTGATGTGCAGCTTCAGCCTTGCCTAATGGATGAGATGTTCACAGGCGGCTCTGCTGACGGATGTAGATGCAAAATAGAACACTTCTTTCTCAGGCAAAGAGTTCCATTACTCCCATGGCAGCACTCCCACAGCAATTTTTCCTTCGGACACCTTTTCTGGAAAGGCTGGACCTGCCAGTGTGTTTTCTGCAGTGCTGCTTCTCTCTGGCAGAGACATGAAGATCCATCAGCAATAAAAATAGGCTTAGTGCCATGCCTTGTTAGCATCCTTGGTACTGCACCATAAACTGTGAGAGAGAGGAAGGGTAACTTCTCCTCCAGGCAAAGCTGCTTTCTCTGTCCCCTTTTGGGTGAAACATTTCATGCTTTTAAGGATGAGCTGATGGCAACTTGAGTTTGTGGAACAGCTGGAGGCACCATGAACATATTTCCCTCCTGTTCCAAGCACAATGTTTTAGCTTTAAAAGTCTATGATATTTTACAGACCAAGGGAGGGCAATTTGCAGCCCCACCCCAGGTTGGCAAACTTAATGCTCCTTTGTCATATGAATGCCTGTTGAAAAACTGCTTTCCTGCCTTACCTGTGGCATTAGGACTGGGAATTATAACTGTCCAGAGAGGCAAAAGCTGTGGAACAGAGGACTTTTCCTACAGCACTCCACAGTCACTATCTCAATAATGCTGGCTTGGCTGATTTTTCTGCTGGCAAATTATAAATGTGAAGAGGCATTGAACATTGAACTCTAGTGCTGATCAACTTCAAAATTAGATACTCAAGCTAAAGCTGGTCAAATTTTACTAGACAACATAGTGAAAAACAACTTCAGTTAACAGGAATAAATGTCAGTTAATCAGTCAGCAGTCAGTTAATATGTTACCTGGGATATGCCTGTTATAAAACATCCCATGTTACTGCAAAACATTCAACAGTACTGGAGTGATACTGGCATGGAGATTTGCATGTTTCTAACAGAAAGAGCTGTCTTTCTTTAACAATTTGTGTACAGGACTGAATGGGCATATTTAATGTCTCTGTGAATGCATGACGAGGTGGGGTACAGGGTAGCAAGGCCATTGCATGCACCCTACACTGGAAAAGATGAGGATTATCCCACAGTTTGAAAGGCCTCAGCTATATCTAAGCAAAGTACTTGGCTCTTACAGCAACTATTCCTCCTCTGCCCTGTAACCTGTATTAGAAGATGCTTGCTAGATTTCATGTAGAAAATTCCAATATTCTGCTGGTTTTCTCTTGCTGAATGGTTCTGCAAAGGCAAGGACAGTATGCAGCAGGGGCCTGCTCTCCTTTGGCTTGGATAGCCCCTTGCTCTGCTGTCCCAGTCTCTGCAGGTCCTTGGTGGACTGGAGACAGGCGCTATGGATTTAACTAATAAACAGTCATTTTATGGTGACACAGTGGTGTTCTTGTTGGCCAAAAAAAGCCAAAAAGAAAACATGAGACTTGTTGCACTTTCATTTCCCATGTCTCAATATGGATTATAATGACTCCATCTTCCCTGGTGCACAAGGCCTCTGTTGATTTGTTCAACTTCACTTTTATTTTCTGAGGAGTCAACAACAAAAAAATTAAGATTCAATAACAGACCTTCTTTCTCCCAGCTGTTGAAATGATCTGGCAGTCTGGAAGAGCACCGATGGATCAGATTAGGCTATTGCATACATAAGGTCTGGACTCTGCGATCAAGGATTCTCCTGAAGCACAAGAGTTTAGGCCCAGGATTAGACGCTAACGATATAAGTTGCACTTGAGGGGACCAAACCTTGACCAGGGCTGCAAACTGACTCTCAGGACCCCGAGGCCCACAGGTTTGGTCTGGATCTTTATCGCCTGCAATAACTTCCCTAAAGAAGACAAGCCAACTCTTGGAGTGGTTCATGGTAGTTAATCAGTCATCATCTCCAAAACCACCAGATGTTGTCATTCATTGGATGTTTGAAAAGCAAGGTGTGTGAGTAGAGAGTATTCATCAGTAAAGCAGCAAGTAAATTTTCCAGTCTTCCTTCACCACTACAGGTAGCTAGTATATCCGGTATGCCACATCAAATAATGAGAATTGTGTATCTCCTCATTTTCTCTGTGCAACACAGGTATTTCCTCTAATGTCTGAGACGTGACAATGGTCAACATGAGTTTAAAACAGCGAAGCAAAATTAGATCACATGAGCTTACATTAAGGTTTGACACATGGCCCTTTTCCAAGTGAAAGCAATAGCACTGGGCTGCAGAATGCATCTCAGCACGTTCCATGCAATTAGGGAAGGAGCTGTGCTCAGGCACAGAGAATCAGCGGGGTTCCTGCCCTCGCTTTCGCCTGTTCCAGTGAAGAGCAATACTGATGTTCTGAGGCCACCTACTGTTTACTTTTAACACCTACATATTAACGTACAGGATATTGTCCAAGAGAGCAGTCTTTTCTTAATGATCAGCAAGTATTCCTGATAGTCCTTGAGGAAGTCAAGATACATCAGAAAGAGAACTTGCTCCACTCTAATTGCCATTGCTTTATAAATATAATCATCCCAAGCTCGTTAATATGTTTTTTTTTCATGGAAAATAAATATTACCATCTTGATAATTTTTTACTTCATTAACATCTTCTGCAGTCTCCATAAGTATACCATTAAAAGTGCCAGGTCCTCCCAGAGCTTCCACTTTCAAGTACTCAGGAGGAGTCTAGGTGCACAGAGTGAAATCTGGCTCCACTGACTCACAAGCAATTATTCCCCTTTGCATCAAAGAGCTCAGTTAGGGTTTTTCTCTCTCTCATTTCATCATAACAGGAATTTGCTGATCCCATGCTGTTAAATCCATCTGCTGCCTCAAGCTTTGTCTTGAAGCACAATGAATAAAAGAGGGAGAGAAAAAAGGAGGAGGAGAATCAGAAACTGTTATCCACAGAATGTCCCAGACTGAAAACCTCAAGCTGAGCCTGTGGAGACCAACCACTGCAGCACAAATGGAAAGAAAGCTGAAACTCCAGGCACTACAATCTTCTGCCTATTAATAATAGCAGGATTCAGTTTATTACACAGGGACTCCCTTCCATTTACACATTTGTTATACATTCTCAGCTGCATTGGCATGGGCTCCTGGTTCCTATTGTAACACAAGTTCTGCTTTTCTTCCTGTTAAACAGGGTCAATTGAATGCTCAGCCCTCCTCTTTCAGTCTCATGTAGCAAGCAATGGGACATTCAGGTCTGCTAACACCACTCCCTCTCACCAGCACCTGGCTTATAAAAGCTTCAATGCATCCATCAATCATCAATCAAGGCATCAATGGCTTATTCTTTTTTGTCAATTCTACTCCACTAAAGCTCTCTTCTGTCTAAACCATATTCTTCAGAGATCTGTAGAAATCTGTTTTCATAAAGTTCTCTCTCCTCAGTTTGCTGTACCTCACTGGCTAGCTGTACCTTGTCTGGATAGCAGATCTAGCTGTGCAGAACCAATGCTGCTGGGTACAGTCTACAAATCCTGAGAGAGAAGTTACCTAGCATATTCCACAACTGCAATCACCCATCTCCAAGGAAGAAAAAAACAACTTGAAGCATGTGTAGTGTCACATTTTAAACATAGAATCATAGAATGGTTTGGGTAGAAGGGACCTTAAAGATCGTCTAGTTCCAACCCCCCTGCCATGGGCAGGGACACCTTCCACCAGACCAGGTTGCTCCAAGCCCCATCCAACCTGGC
>JAVJGG010000027.1:16274480-16301547 GCA_035590195.1 Aviceda cuculoides
GGGAAGCTTCCAGCAGCTTCTCACAGAAGCCACCCCTGTAACCCCCCCCCCGCTACCAAAACCTTGCCACACAAAGCCAATACACACATACATGTACTAGAAAAGCAATAAAAATCCTTTTCTGTTGAAGCCAGCTGATGTTTATCCATTGGTTGCAACGGACTAAATGAGAAGTGAGTGATAGGAATCTGCAAAGATTAAGAACTGAAACAGGTGCTAGGTGAATGTATCTGTATATTTCATTGTAATGCTTCTTCAAATTTTACTCCACCAGCTAAACATACTAAGATAATTTTCTCTTAATCATGTCTAGAGTAATATATCTATGCATTGTATTGTTTAATATTGATGAATTAAATTTCTTTTCAAAATGCAAAATTGTATAAGTTCATAGTGGAAAAAAATTATTGTAATACCTATCCAGGGACCTTCCATGTAGGGATCTTAGCATGTACTAAGTACTGATTTTAACCTCAGAATTCTGTAAAGTGCTAAGCAGAGAGAAGACAAGCCACTTGTTCAAGTTCATACAAAAATAGAAAGCCAAGAATAGAAATCCAGGAATAGAATTCATGGTACAGGCTCACAGCTCTAATTGAGGTAGAAACTTGGCCTTTACTCTTCAAAACAGGTCTACTTCTGTGGTTGACAGGAAGAATTATTGATTTCACCTGTTTATTCATTGCTAGTAAGAAAATATACCAGATTTGAAAACCCTTCTCTATTCAAAATGGTGGAATAATAAAACGAAGAGGTAAGTGTGACCATGTATTGGTTTTACGTGGCAAGGTTTTGGTAGGTGGGGGGTGCTGCAGAGGTGGCTTCTGTGAGAAGACACCAGGAGATATCCCCATGTTGGACAGACCCCATTCCAGCCGGCTCCAAGTCAGACCCACTGCTGCCCAAAGTTGAGCCCATCAGTGACATTGGTGGCACCTCTATGATAACATATTTAAGAAATGGTAAAAAACACTGAGCAACAGCTGTGAGAGAGAGAAGTGAGAAAAATATGAGAGACTATGCTGGTTTTGGCTGGGATAGAGTAGCTTTTCTTCATAGTCGCTAGTATAGGGCTATGCATCGCATTTGTGGTGGAAAGACTTGATAATACAGAGATGTTTTCGTTCCTGCTGAGCAGTGCTTGCACAGAACCAAGGCCTTTGCTGCTTCTCCTCCCACCCCACCAGCGAGGAGGCTGGGGGGGGGGGCACAAGGAGTTGGAGGGGACACAGCCAGGACAGCTGACCCCGACTGACCCAAGGGATATTCCAGACCATAGGACATCATACTCAGTATATAAATCTGGGGGAAGACGAAGGAAGGAAGGTATGTTAGGAGTGATGGCATTTGTCTTCCCAAGTCACCGTTACACTTGATGGAGCCCTGCTGTCCTGGAGATGGCTGAACTCCTGCCTGATGTTGGAAAGCAGTGAATGAATTCCTTATTTTGCTTTGCTTGCATGCACGGCTTTTGCTTTACCTATTAAACTGTCTTTATCTCAGCCCACGAGTTTTCTCACTTTTACTCTTTCAATTCTCTCCCCTATCCTGCCATGAGGGGAGTGAGTGAGTGGCTGTGTGGTGCTTAGTTGCCAGCTGGGGTTAAACCATGACAGAGAGACAACCCCACAGACACCAAGGTCAGAGAAAAAGGAGAGGGAGGAGGTGCTCCAGGGTCCGGAGCAGACATTCCTCAGCAACCCATGGGGAATCATAGAATAAAATCATAGAATAAACTGGACTATTTAGAATAGGCTATTTTTTCAGTTGGAAAGGACCTCCCATGATCGTCTAGTCCAACTGCCTGACCAATTCAGGGCTGATCAAAAGTTAAAGCATGCTGTTAAGGGCATTGCCCAATTGCCTCTAAAACACTGACATGCTTGAGGCTACGACCACCTCTCTAGGAAGCCTGTTCCAGTGTTTGACCACCCTCTCAGTAAAGGAATACTTCCGAATGTCCAGTCTAAACCTCCCCTGGCACAGCTTTGAACCATTCTTATGCGTCCTATCACTGGGTCCCAGGGAAAAGAGCTCAGCACCTCCCTCTCCACTTCCCCTCCTCAGGAAGCTGCAGAGAGCAGTGAAGTTGCCCCTCAGCCTCCTTTTCTCCAAACTACACAAGCCCAAAGTCCTTAGCCGCTCCTCATAGGGCATTCCTTCCAGCTCTTTCACCAGCTTTGTTGCCCTCCTCTGGACACATTCGAGGACCTGAAAATCCTTCTTAAATTGTGGAGCCCAGAACTGTACACAGTACTAGAGGTGAGGCTGCACCAATGCTGCATACAGCGGGATAATCCCCTCTTCTGACGGGCTGGTTATGCTGTGTTTGATGCCCCCCAGGATGGGGTTTGCTCTCCTGGCTGCCAGGGCACACACTGCTGACTCACATTGAGCCTGCTGCCGACCAGCACCCCAGATCCCTTTCTGCAGGGCTGCTCTCCCAATTTATGCTTGTGCCCAGCATTACTCCATCTTAGGTGCAGAATCCAGCATTTCGACTTGTTAAATTTCATGCCGTTAATCATTGCCCAATGCTCCAATCTATCTAGATCCCTCTGCAAGGCCTCTTGTCCCTCAAGAGACTCAACTGCACCTCCCAGTTTGGTATCATCAGCAAACTTGCTAATGGTGCATTCAACTCCTGCACCCAGGATGTCGATAAATATATTGAACAGAACTGGCCCTAGAAATGAACCCTGAGGAACATCTCTGGTGACTGGTCACCATCCAGATGTATCCCCGTTCACCACAACCCTTTGAACTCTGTCCTTCAGCCAGTTCTTCAGCCAGTGCACTGTGAACCTGCTTATCCCACAGCTGGACCACTTGTATAGAAGGATGCTGTGAGGGACAGTATCAAAAGCCTTACTAAAATCCAGAAAAACTACATCCATGGCCTCCCCTTCATCCACTAGAATGGTGGCCTTATCACAGAAGGATATCAAATTAGTTAAACAGGACTTTCCTTTTGAGAACCCATGTTGACTGTGCCTGATGATTGCATTATTCTTTAAATGTCTTTCAACAGTATGCAGTATAATCTCCTCCGTAATTTTTCCAGGAACTGAGGAAAGACTAGCAGGTCTGTAGTTCCCTGGGTCTTCCCTCACACCCTTTCTGTAAATTGGAATAACATTGGCTAGCTTCCAGTCAGCAGGGACCTTCCCAGACCCCTAAAACCTTTGGTAGATGATTGAGAGGGGTCCTGCCATAACATCCACTAGCTTCTTCAGTACTCTGGGATGAAACTCATCAGGCCCCACGGACTTGTGAACATTCAGCAGGTACAGCTGGTCCCTTACAATTTCAGTGTCCAGAAATGGAAAGTCACTCTTCCCACACTTGTGGTCCTCCGACTCAGGGGACTAGGCAGCCCAAGGTCTGTGAGAATTATTAAAGACTAAGGCAAAAAGCACATTGCATATCTCCACTTTTTCTTCATCCCTGTTAGTCAGATGACCATCTTCAACAAGTATCTGTCCAACATTTTCTTTTCCTCTTGCTATTAACATACTTCAAAAAGCCCTTCTTGTTATCTGACACAATACTGGCCAGTTTCAACTCCAGTTGAGGTTTGGCCTTTTGTGTCTTCTCCCTGCATATATGAAACACAGATCTGCAATCTTCCTGCGAAACCTGACCTCGCTTCCAGAGATCATACAGTTTCTTTTTCGTCCTGAGCTGCACGAAGATTTTCCTGTTCAGCCATGCTGGTCTTCTGCCCCGCTTACTTGATTTACGACACCGTGGAATTGCCTGCTCCTGTGCTTCTAAAAGGTGGTTCTTAAAGACTGACCGGCACCCATGGACTCCTAAGCCCTCAAAAGCAGGTTCCCAGGGTACTCTGCTAAATAGCTCCCCCGAATAACTTAAAGTTTGCTCTCCTCAAGTCCAGGGTAGCAATTCTGCTGTCCTTTTTTCTTATTACACTGAAAATTTTAAACTCAACCAATTCATGATCACTGTGACCAAGACAGGCACCTACCATCACATCCCCCATGAGTCCTTCTCTGTTCACAAATAGCAAGTCTCAGAGGGCATCTTTCCTAGTTGGCTCACTGAGTACCTGTGACAAGAAGTTATCTCCTACAAACTTCAAGAATTTCCAAGACCTGCTTGTCACAGCAGTATGATATTCCCAGTTCATGTCTGGGAAGATGAAATCTTCCATAAGGACAAGAGTGTCCAGAAATTTCTCCTAATTGCCTATAGAATAGCTCATTGGTGCTTACATCCTGGTTGGGCAATCAGTAATAAACATCCACTACAATGTCTCCTTTGTTTTCCATCCCCTTAATCCTTACCCAGAGGCTCTCAACCACATCATCACTAACTGTAAGGGCTGTGCAATCAAACCTTTCCCTTACACATAGTGCCACACCTCCTACCTCGCCTGCCCTGTCTCTCCTGAACAGCCCGTAGCCCTCCATCCCAGTACTCCAATGGTGGGACTGGAGAGCAGTCTCTCTCTTCTCCAATGGGAGGAGAATTTCCCCCATTTTTCTTCATCTTGTTAGCCTCAGAAGGAAGGTAGGGAGAAGGTTACACCTATATTCATATTTAAATGCTTATACAAGCATAATAGAAATTATGTGTACATACAGCCACATATTTTAAGTGCACCTGTAACACAAGGTCCAAATAAGCTACAGTACATGCAGTTTTATTAACAGCTAAATTTCCCTTTAGCATGAGTTGGCCAATTTGTACTCTGTGGTGATCATTATAGCAATTTCTTGCCCACTGCTGGTATGTTAACAGAGCAGGCCAAAACCACTACCAATTACATCCTGTGCAACCCCTTTTGACTTCAGTAAGATAGCATGGACTATAAATTAGTGGAAAAATTGGTCCAACATTTGTAGTCTTCTTTTGGGAGCATATAACACATGTACAAGAAAAAAACATTTATTTGATAGAGCAACCGCCTGGACTCCTTAATAGCAATATGAATACAATAAACCACTTGAAAAATCAGTGTCCTTGGATTTTCTTGCACAATGGAAAGTGCCATTTTAAGTGGCATGATTCATAACTACTCAAATTCTGTAGTTTTACAAAGAGCATTTATACATTAACTTGGAATGCAGGGTGTTAAAAATGAGTAAGTAGTGCTTAGGGTTATTTTTATTATAATAGATCACATTAATTAGCCCTGGTATGGAGGGGAGGAGAAGTTTCTCTTGAATGCTCTACTCTGCAGTGCATTATTAATTTTCTCATTCATTCATTTTTAGCTCATTAGCTTTTAAATGTTATAGTTTAATGCTGAGGTGAAGCTGGAAGTATATGTTCACTCTGCCATCCATTTCAAGCCATCTCACAATCATTGTCACGATGATTAATTTATATTGTGGTGGTACCCAATCTAAGGTAGGGGTGCTATCACCTCATCTTGTGGTGATGACAAAAATGAACTCTTAAAGAGAGATTTCTTTCTGTATCATTTTAGGAAATTTTAGGGTTAAAGTGAATTAAAGAATGAATTAAAACTCACATAACTTTCACTTTCTAAATGGAAGCAGAGGATTGGGCGAGAACAGAAGTACACAGTTGTGAGATTATGGCATATGATGACTGGTATCTGGAAAGAGAACTGAAGACGGGGAGATTTTTCCTTCAGGTAAAGTGCTGCACTGAATAACCTACAACTTAACACTGTCTTTGCGCTCTGACTCATAGCCAAACAACAGCTAAACAATTCTTGGGAAAAAAATACATAGTAACAGTCCCATAAAATTTAATCAGCCTCATTGAAAATGTAATCTGGATGCACAAAGGAAAAAAACAATATGCTTACATACTCCAGCAGTCTCACTTGGTCGGATGAAGGAGACTGACTTTTCCTTCCTTTCCTCTGACAGCTAGTTATAGCACCAGGGCTTGATTCACCAGGAACCTTGAACCTCATGCAGTGCTTTAGTCAAGAAAAATGCCTTAAAATGCAACCAACCTGTGATATAGGGGAGTTTTAAATTCACTTGTTACAGGAATGCATAAATAAAGGAAGAGCTAGGCAGTGAACTTCTTCACTGTCCAAATGCTGATATTCTATATGGAAGTTTCACACCATAGTGCCATATTGCCTATGGAAAATACATGTTAGCAACCGCATCTACTCTTTGTAGGCAGTAAGCTCAAAAAGGAATATTATTAGAATACTAATGCAAGTATTGTGGACTGGCATGCACAACACCAGATATCCCTTTAGGATCTTTGAGCTGTTACCTTTGATTTAGGAATTACTAGGCTCACACTTCTGGAAGAGATGTCCCACATGAGATCGTACAACATTTTATGGCCTGAGGCTGTAAACAATTCTTTTTACACTGTTCTTTTGATATACACCATGCAGTGAATGTCATAGAACTCTAGTCAACTGACCTACAATTTCTTAAGCATACTTTCTCAACCTATCTGCAATTATCCCTTTGTCAAAGAAGAGTCTGTTAGGTACACTGGAGAAAGTGGCTCCGTTCACCACTGTGCTAAGGGTTAAAAGTACCAGGAGCTGGTGTTTTTAGGAGACAGCTGCAACCTGTGAGTTGTCTGAGAGCACCATGACCCTGCCTTTACGTGTTAGACTGTACTGCCAAAAGGATTATATAGGATGACACGGAAATATTGTCAGGCAGGTAAGGTTTCTCCCACACTGTGAAAAAACATATGACTCACTTCATGCTAATCACACAGTATTTTTATAGCAGTACGTGATAGCAATTTCTTCAGTTCATGTCAGTAATTTACCTTCCTAATAAGGTGGAGCTGCTGAAAGGGAACTGAGAATCAGCAGATGTTGAAAGTCAGTGAAATCTTAAATGTGAACCTAATGATGAATCTCTCCAGCTTTACAGTTTCTCCTGTGCTTCCCCCTGCACCTTCAAATCCCTTTTAAAAACCTCCAGTTATTTTAATCTCTTCCTAATAAAGGTCTCTGAGGGGCTTTGCCACATCTGCCTTGCTCAACAAGCACAAGGAGACCAAAAATGGAAAGTGTGGCTCTGCCCCTGGTAGCATGTGGTGAGAGAAGTCCTGGATAGACACCACTGTGGTGAGTGTCCTGTGGAGCACAGCAACCCTTTCCCCATCAAGCCACAAACTTAACATGCACCACATTGTACTACTTGGGAAGAGAGGTTATTTCGGTCTTGCTGAAATCTGTGTGCAGAGTCACAAAAAGTTTCCAGTTTTGGAAAAATTGTGGGGAAAAGGTCTGCTGCTTTTCTGGTCTTTACCTTTCACTCCTCTTCATGTCTTCACAGCAGCATTGACACCAGCAAGAGCCCTCTTTTCCATCCCCTGTCTTTTTGCATAAAAATAAATAAGCTTATAAAATAGCTTGTCTCCTGCTTTCCTGATCCCAACCATCATGTCCGAAGTCTACTCTGCATGCCATATTGCACAAGTTGCCACAAAATCTGTGCTCTATCCCTTTCCCCCCAAATATCTGAAAGCTTCATAACTGCTCCTTTGGAGAGCTGATGATTTGGCTCCTGGGTCTGACTGTACCTGTGGTTTATCTGCTAGAAGCACAGTGGTCTGGGGTGCTGCATCATCTCAGTTCAGATCAACTGAGATCGTCATTAAACCATGACAATTCCTGTTGATGGAAACAAACCTGTAAGTCTTGATGTGGGTCTGTTGCTAGAGGCTTTCTTTACAGTTTTATAAGCTGTACCTATTCATTGTGATCCTCTCTCTTCATCTACAGCTGCTTCAGCCTCACGGATCAATCTTGAACAGAGCTATGTTTCCACCAAACATAACAGCTGACTGCTGCCAAAAAGGAGGAGTCCCACTTCCCCCTCCTGGCCATTTTTTTCTGCTTCTCTTCTGCCAGCCATTTCTGGTGCTTCTTAAACTTTGAATCACGGAGTAAAAATGGTGGCTATTCTTTTGCTATCTTAGCAAGTGAGGTGGATCACAGTATGCTCCAGTGAGCACACAGCCATTGTGCTCACTCACAAGAGTGCCTGGTTTGGAGCAGAGGAGGAAGAAGCAAGACTTGCCTTATTTGATGGATGTGATTGAATCAGCTCACCTGCCCTTGGATGTCTGCTGAACATCTCACAAGTGTTTTATGGCTTATCAGCAGGGACACCTTATTACATGCCTTTGAGTCCGCTACCTGGAGATAAATGGTAGTCAGTCACAAATCATCTCTGGACACATCCTCACTAGGAACTGGAATGCAATGCAGAGATACAGAAATAGTAAAAACCTGAGGCAGTAAAGCTACATGATGTGGTAGAAGGTGGCATGGAGTTGCTCCTCTGTGCCTGGTAACAGCATAGCCTTGCTTCCACCATGCTGTGTGCAAGCCAGGGTACCTTGCTTCCTCAGAGTGACAGCTCATCTGTTTGGAAAAAACTGGCCCCAAAGAACACAGCTGCAGAGCGAACAAGCTCCCACAAATACATGAGGTCTGAACAAATCCTCCGTGCCGAGAAGGCTGAGGACAGTAGTCTTGCTCCCACCACAAGTATGGCCTCTTGGAGCCTGGCAATATGCTAGGATACTGACTTACCAGCTGAAGTTCAGAAATGGGCCAGAATGGTGCCTCCCAGCTCAGTAGTTCAGGCCCAGCATCACCCCCAAAAAAGCTGTCCTACTCTGAGTGAAGGGACACTCCACAGACTTCCACTTTGGGGTTAGCACACAGCCCTGGAGCTAGAGCTCTCTGTGCCTATGGCATAGGTAGTCTGAGTCATGTAACCCTCGCGGGCCACTAGGTGACACTTGAAAAAGAAAACAATACACATATTATAAAGTTCCAGCGAACAAAATGTGTATTCATTTATAAATTACTTTGTTAGCACAATTCTTGAATAATAATTATTCTCTTGCATTGAGATTTTTTTTGGCTCTTTGCTGTGATAACTATTTTAGTGACTTTCACTCCAGCCTATTAGAAATGAAAAGTTTCCAGCCTCCAGAAATTAAAAGTTCTGCAGATTCATTTGAGAAATGCAGTGTGGTACATCCCAGAAAAATAGTGATCATGAATTCCTACAGTTACCACTGTTACTGTTTAAAATAAATGGAGAAACACCATTTTACTTGTAAATTTAAAGAGTGGGGGCATTTCTGTATCAGCAGCTAATTCAAGACAGGTGAAAAAGGATGTTGATGCAACAAAGACATGCAAGCCGTATGTCTCTGAACTCCCTTCCAGATCCGAAAGCCTCTTACTTTTAAATATTCTCTTATTCTCTTCCTGGAAATATCAGCTTGGTTTCTGAGTCAGCCAAGACCACACAGGTTGATTTAATCACCAAACCCAATGCATCTCATTGAAAATTTCCACGGCATTAAAGGAGGTCAGACCCCTTCATCAGACCAATTACTGCAGCCCCAGCTTCAAAATATGGAAGGTGAGAGCTCATCTCAAGATCAACAATCTGGATGTTTCTCTTCATTGCACAAAAAATAAACCACTTCCATGCAATTCATACAATTTAGTGTTTATAATATATTTTAAGTGAGATGTAGCTGATAAAATACAACCTTGCATTTCCATGGCATTGGCATGAATTCCTCCCCCCTCCCTCTGCCCCCAATCAGTAATCTTTTTTTTTTTTCTTTCCCCCTTTTTTTTTTTCCTGAAGAAATGAATTGCTGAATTAAAACACACAGGGAAAAGACATACTTCTTAGCTGGAGGGCCAAATTCATATAACATGTTACTTCCAAGTTTTTCCTTTATTGTGTGAAACAGGCATTCTTTCTATTTCCCAGCACATCCTGCCTGAGTCTTGTCCAGGGAACAGTAATTCCCAACTCTGTCTTCTTTCTCTTGATTTAGAAAAGAAGTTGGAAGAAGCCTACAGAAAGAAACTCTGCCTTTGTAATAAAGATATGGAAATTTCTGGGTTGTACAGCTGGGCATTTAAGAGGTTTGGCTCATCTTGCTTTCAAAGAGTGGCTTATTAGAGTTAATTGATGAACAATCTGACAGAGAATGAGGCATGAAAATTCCTCCCTCTCCCTTTCTCTCAAGCTTTTTCCTCCAGTTTTTGTTCATCTATCTTTTGTTATATGGAATACTCATCAGAGATGTGTACTCTGAATCAAGGTTCATGTGAGTCATCACATTAGCCACTCTACATGGTAGTAGTGGAGGTGGAAAAAGAAAAGTATAAGAGAAGACTTGAGAAACTGGAGCAGAAGGTAAAAACCCTGAGGCACCTCAAATTCTCCAGAAATGCTGCCAACTGGAAACATCACTGGCAAGAATTTTGTCTATTCATGAATTCAAATAGACCTTCTGGAAATGAAGACATGTGAAAGGTAGCTATTTTTATTTTAATATTAATGGATTGGACACACTAGATTTGATAGGTATATTTAAGTGAGGAAGAGTATGACAGCTAGACAGTCACAGATATTTGAAGAGTACTGTGCTCTGAGAAAGAATGATGCATTTGAAAAATATCAGCTTGATAGGAGAAGCTGAAAGAAAGGGAGGAACTGCTGCATCATTTATAACAGATTTGAGATTGTGGAGCTGAATATGCAGTTTTGGATGTTTTGCAGAATCTGAGTCCAGATGGTGTATCAGGGACTCAAAAGAGGAACAGAACTGCTAAATTTCCTTCTTTAAGCTGAGGAAAAGCAATCAGAATTTGTCAGGCTGCAAAAAATAGCTGTTCAGAAGGAAAACAGAATAGTGCGTAGTGGACTGCAAGATCAGCAAGATCCTACAGAATGTGCAAAGGAAAAACAAACCCACATATCCTAAGAAAGGATTTGCAAAATACAAGTTGGATAGATTTGCAAGGAGAAGCATGATAAACAAAGTGAGAATTTGTGTTGAGGAGAGCCAGCATCCCTGTGTGAAGTAGTTATTTTGCAAAAACCTTCAAAAAAAGAAAGAATATACTTAAAGAAAAGGATTCCTAGTTTACTTAGAGAATAAGAAATCTTTGTGAGATTGGTTCAAGATACAGGTACATCCAGTGCACAGATATTACTTTGAGGACAAATGAAACTCTTAAATAGGCTATTGAGGCTCAAATACATGTATTGTACAGAGAAAATTGCATCTGTTGGAATAAAGAGATAAACCTCAGATCTTACAATGGGAAATCATTCTTTGTGATTGTAAGTCTCCTAGCTGTTAAAAACAAAAGAAAAGAAATAGTTAAAAGCCAAAGTTTGAAGTTCTTTCTGCAAACAGATTACCTGTTATTAAGTGGGAACCAGCTCACACCAGGGCTGGAACAGTCTCACCCAACTTGAGGTGTCTGCTGTGTAAACATCTACACCTGAGCTAGCCCATTGGGCTGCCTTCCATGAAATGGAGAGGAACAAAACCTCACGTAATTCAACCCATGCATTTAGTATACATGTCTACAGCAGGATACAGTGAATTGTGCCCTTGAGTTGCCCATTTCTCTCTGCCTGTTAGGACACTGAGGAAGGGTGACTGGCTCAAAGATAGACACATGAAGTCTGATAAATCCCACTGAAGGTCTCGATGACAGGCTTTGTGCTTTGGGAGGGCTGGAGCCCAGATGGTTGCAATCACCCTGTCTTCTGTATTCAGCAGCTTGCTCTCTCATATATAGGTATTCTTAGGGAAACATTACATTGTGTGTCCAACATTGGGCTTGCTTTTATCCACTGAGGAAAAAAAAAAGCATATCCATATCCAAAAATAATGGTGGGTTAAACAGGCCATCTCCTGCATGAATATACATTTACTAACAATGTATACAAGGGATACCACTTCTGGTAATGAGAGATGATCACCACAGTCTGTCCTTGAGCTGTACGAAGTCTGATCTGAAGGTACTTGGCATTGCAAGTGAGTGTAACGTCAAAACACATATGTTCCCTCTCCTCCCAAACCAGCAAAGACAGTGTGTGCACCAGTGAGGCACCCAAGCGAGCAGCCGTCGTCTGAGGAAGCGCACTGATCTCTGAAACCTCCACCCAACGTAGCACAGACGTACCTGTGGAGGGCTGCTCCCTCACCCACGGGCTGCGCCGTGCATAAAGAAAGAAGTATAAAGAAGTCCAGTAAGGAGATTGTGGGCTTCTACCAGCAAACACATACCTGGGCTTTGAGGGGCATGCTAACCTGGCTGGACAGTCTCATGGTCCGTTTAACATGCTCATTTCTTCAGTTTGGCTGCTCTTTCACTCCAGTCGCTTATCTAAGGCAGATAAACCTGCCTTGTCCGTACTGCTTGCCTCCACACAAATGTTTTGGGTACTGAATTAATTCAAGATATAAAATGAGAGCAGCAGTCATCCAACTTGACAGGCACATGAATGATTACTCATATTGTCAAATGGGGTATAAATTAACTTGCTTTTCTGGAGTGTATCAAGCTGTTTGTACTTCCTGGGAAGGTTAGGTTTGCAGTTCAGAGTGAAAGAGCTCTTGTGCTTTGGAGGGCACAACAGGGCTGCTTCTTGTGGGATGCTCTGCATTTTTCAGGGTAAAGCTGACAAGCAAGGACTTGTAGTGTATCATTGGAAAAGATGAGTTTTCCTTGCATCTATGAATAGGTAAATCTGTTTCTGATAACAGGTGGTAATGAATCACCACGTAAAGAGCAGGATCAGCCATTTTGTAACCTGTCATGTTTTTGAGAAAAGTGGTATTTTGCTGCCCCAAGTAAGAATCTTGCAATTTCCTTTCCTATGACTGTCTGTCCCCAGGACTGGATGAATTTTGAACATGCTGGATACAAAACTAGAATAATCCTATTGTGTTCTAATCCTTTCAGCAAACATATTTTGTGAATATTACTGCCCAGAGATACAGACAGACACCTTCATTCAATAAAGGTCTCCTTCGTTAACCATGTACTTAGAAGTGTACAAGTGGGAAGAATAGATAACAGCTCTATTGCTCCATTCAACAAGGCTTGAAAAAGCTCCGCTTGCGAATGTGGTTAAGCCTAGTCAGCCAGGTCAAACTGGCCTAGCAAACAGCTGTGGTAGTGTCAGATCTTACTCTGTCTTCAAAGGTTTGTTACAGCCTCTTCCCCACGGGAGCGGGTGAAGCCGAGCGTGTGTCTGGGCCTTTTCAGTGTGCGCGCCGTGACTGCGGGGCTGCAGCCGAGGCAGGGACCTGGGCTCCTTCCTGCCGGCTGCTCAGCAGGGACAGTAAGTACCAGCAGAAAGGTGGAGCAGGCAACTGGAGACATCGGCACCTTCCCAGCAAAATTTGCCTACAGCTACGTGGAAGCCTTAGGCATTTGTACCATGCCTTAGCTGTATGTAAGAACCAGAACTAGTGTTGGTTGGAAGGGATCTCTGCAGGCCCTAGGCTACGTCTGTGTAAGAACCAGGCAGGACTAACGCTGGTGAGAGGGGATCTCTGCAGGTTTCTTCTCCAGCCTCCTGCTTAAAGATCACCAGCATTAGATCACAAGCATTAAAGCAGCGTGTCTTTACTAGCTGACTTGAAAACCTTCAAGAATGGAGAATTTTCAACCTTCTCGGGAAACTTGTTCCAGTGCTGGTGAAAAGATTTTTCTCTTATGTCTAATCTGAACCTCGCATATCCCAATCTGTAACTGTTGCTGTTTTTTACATAAGGGCTACTGTTACTGAAAGGAGTTTCTATCTCTCTTTCAAGTCATACAGGCTGCAGTTAGGTTACTGATTAACCACCTCTTCACTGCATCAAACAATCCCAGCTATCTTAACATGCCCTTGTTGGAATTCTAGCTACCGATCATCTTTATAGCCACCCTTTGGACTCTTTCCAGTTTCTCCACATCCCTTTTGGGCTGGAAGACCCAAAAATGGACTGATTTTTGCCAGGTGTGGTTTCGCCAGGGCCAAATAGAGGCTCATACCTGCTTTTGGTCTGTTAGCCTTGCTTCTCTACACATAACACTGCTATGCAGTTTGTCTTATTTGTCAGGAGAGCATGCTCTAGGCTGATACTGAGCCTCGTGTCTGCCAAAACTCTCAGGTCCTGTTCAACTGTTCGGCAGTCAGGTCCCAATGTCTACTCACGTTTGTAACAGTGGAGTTATTCTGCCCCAGGTAGAGCTCTTGGCATTTCATGCTGAACTTCTTGAAATTTCTATTGATCCCATCCTTGAATTTACCAAGGTTCCCCTGAATTGAAGCTGTACTGCTTTGCATATCAAGTGCCTCCAATTTAACTTAATCCACAAATTTGCTGAGGGTCCATTCTGCTTCATCACCCAGGTAACTGATGAAGACAATCAACCCCTGACATATTCCATCCGTTACTGGCTGCCCACTGGGCACTGAGCCCCTGATTACTGCCTTCTGATTCTGGCAGTCCAGCCAGGTTTTAACACACCTGCCTGTTAATAACCTGCATGTCCAGCCTACGGTTTTGATGAGTGCCAAAGAGCGCACTCCCAGGCAATGCCCAAGCAGGGCCTGGCAGACCCAGCAAACTATGGAGCAGTCCCTATAGGCTCTGGGGGCAGGAAACAACTGCATACTAGTTGGACGTAGCATTAGACATTCGCATATTGGATGTGTTATTCAAAAGGAAAAACTGTCTCAAAAAGCATAAAATAATTAAGGTTATAGTCGGGTCTTTATTAAGGACAATTCTAAAGGAAGAAGATATTGTCCTTTCATTAAATATTGCATTCAAACAGGAAATCAAGAAAGTTCTATACTTCACATAGGATCACACTAAAAGTTTCAGGGATTCCCTGAAAAGAATTTATTCTTTCCCAATAGCCTTTACCTTAACTATTTTAGGGCTCATTTCCCTAACAAGCCCCAGAGTTGGGTAAGGAGACATCAGGTATCTCTTTGTTCCTCCACGTGACTGCCTGTAGCTCTATTGTATAGAGATGGGAGAATCTAACTATTAAGAAGCTGCTGTTTCTGTCTCAAAAATATTTCAGCATGTAGAAAAAAATTGCTAGCTTTAATTTTGAATAATAATGCAAAATCTAAATTTTTTTTGTGAACGGAAATTATGACAAAATTTTGGTGTGAGTCTTCTCAACCATCTAGAGGGCTTTAGGCACATTTTAATCCTAATTTTAATTTCAATTCATGAAGTTTGTGGCTCAAATTAAGCCTCTAAAGGAAAAGCTATTTTTGCCTGAACAAAATCAAATCCAACAACATTGAAATTAGATGTTTAGACAACTTGCATTGTCTAGACCGTCTACAAGAAAAAAAAAAAAAAGTTTGGCTTCACTGAATGGGCTATATTAAGAAAAATGCAATAATTTCCTGGCAATTCTGACTTGCTTTCATGAACAAAGTATTGTGTATTTTCTCTAATGTTAACCATCTCAATCGTGTTGGTAGAGAGGGTGCAGTGACACTAACCAGAGAAGGACCTGATTAGCCTAACTTCCCCATCAGTGTCTTAGGAATCGGCAACTGGATATTTTGTCTCAGGCCCAGTAGGAAAGACTGCAAAATCATTGAAGCTTATGATAAAATCTTTATTGTATGTCTGCACAGCATCATGTCCAGAGGAGATTTAGTCTCAGTTGGGGTCCTGAAGAAGAACTCTGATAATAAAAGATAATCATTAACTGGAAAGGAAGGAAAGCAGAAATGCAAAATTTGGGCCTATGGAATCTCTCTTTTTTTTGGTTACACTGATGGAGGTGATTATCTGCCATGTATATTTTTCAGCGGATAAAACCTAACAGTATTCAGATAAAGAAATCCAAATTGTAATGGGTAAGTAAGACTTGTACCATCTTGTGTTGGATACCAGCACCTTTCAAAATGGATGCCTTGGGAGTGTTTGAGATCTAGTGCATTTTACATGGAAAAGCTTTTATCCAAAAAGTGTCTTTTCAAAGTCCAAAATGTTCATGAAACAGTTGAACTTGTTTTGGAACTGTCATGTTTTTTACAAAGATGTTCATCAAAGGACAGCTTGTACCTGTACGGTTTTCCTTCAGCACAACAGATCCAATCCACAATAGTTGCACCAGTTTAGGTTAGCTAATTGCAAGTGAATTGGTGCAAATGTTGCGCATTCATAACTGCTCAGGGCTAAGCAGTCGCATGGGAATAACTATTTCAGCATAACTGTTCCTGAAAAACTATCTGCATAAAGATGTTTAGTTGGGAAAAAGTATTCAAGCACGAAATAGCTACTGCCCTTTACCTTCATAACATATATTAATCTGAATTAACTGCTAGATGTACCTGGACACACTATAAAATTCTCATTTTCCATCCAAAGGTTGAATATAGGTTGGAGACACAGTAGAGGATCTAGTTAGAAAAGCAAAGGTTTCCTTTAAACTTAACTGAGCTGCTGCACCAGGTAGATCCTGTGGCTTGTCCTTAGCTCAAATATATGATGGTGAGTAAACTGTTTGAAGTCCCTGCAGAGCCTCACCTCTGTTTTATTCACTGCAAGATCCTGTCTGTTTCTGCTTTGAACCTCCCAGTGGTCTGGGCAACAATATTATCCCTTTTCTGAAGTGTGTGCTACAGTCTTAAGGCAGAGCTCCAAAGCATTTTTCCCAGCTTCAGGGTTCCGAGAAAAATGTTTTTTTTTCCTTGCTTTGTTTTAATCCCAAACCAAACCATACCGCAGTCATTTCTGATCCTTTTATAGCTCTGCTGGCACAGAAGGGGGGAAAGGGAATTGTGATGCTCAGGAGACTACACCATGAGTGAGAGGAGGATGGAAATTAGTAGGAACAGTCATTTTAACCCCTAAAATCTTGAAAATATTTTTACCTCTTTGGTTAAGGAATTTCCATTTTCTCTAGACTGCAGATTCTGCTGCTGTACATGGCTCATTGCTTTTTAGCCCAAGAAATGAAAATGGCTCCATTAGTAGAAAGTTATATTAATTTTATTAGATTGTTATTCAAGAACATTAGAAAATATTAATGTCTTTTTATGGTTCTGTTTTTTTTAAGATGCTTTCTATTTTATCTAACAAGGATCATTAACACTAAGAGAACAGTTCTATTTTCTTGCACATGTTGCTAAACAAGTCATAATATTTCAGGTACATTATACAGAACACATTAAAATGAAACATCTCACCTTTAAAAGCTCACTGTACCCTCATCATTATACATGTCCAAATTTTGATACTCTTACTTACAATAAATATGAATTGAATATATTATTCTGGAAGCTGTGCCATTAAGAATAATGGAGTAGTTTACATAGTAATATACTGCTTGCCAGGAATAAGGATACCTGCACTGGTCTCTGTATGATAAAATAAAATAGGAATACTAATGTAGGCTTATGCTAAAATAAAATGTGCCATCAGACATTATGCTTCATGGGAGATAAGCTTGCTTTCCACTCTTCCAGACTGCTGTTAACCTCATCTTGCGGGACTAGCACATTCGTCCTTATCTTTTCTTGCATTTACCATGGAGGTCACGCTCCATTATACTGTTCATCTCAGCAAGAGTGGTAGAAGTCAGCCTGGTATTTAGGGCTAGGAAGGGATCTAAACAGAGATAAGTGGACACTTTATGAGCAGAAACATCCTGCTCTAGGCACACACATACCAGCACGTCACTTCAGTGCGCGAATAAAAGAACCATAATTGGCAGCACTTTATATAATGGACTGTTTTCCATTCCATCTTCAGTGGCAGAGACATTAATTTCCTAAAGCTGCAATGGTGTGACAGGCCTTTGCACCTAAGTGAGCCTGAAGCGCTCCAGAGGCCAGGGTCTCCAGGAAGAGTATTGCCTCTCTCCATTTTCCCTTTGAGAGCGTGCAGAAGTCATGCACGTATTGTTTCTGTCCTTTCATTCCCTCCCCACCACTAGCTGCTTCTCACGATGCCTGCAACTTCTTGTCAGCCCTCCAGTGCTTTCAGCAGTTCCCTGTACAGGCTCCCACATCATCGCCAGGAGGCCCAAATGTCCTTTGGCTGGAGAGGACTGTGCTTTAGTAAACCCCCAAAGAATACTGGTTTTTCCAAACTGTACCCCAGGAACCTGTGAAGAGATCTGTGGGTGACTCTTAACCTTCAGAAAAACAAGCAGTGGGAAGTTAAAGAGAAACATGGATCAGGGAGGCAACTTCTCCGTTACAGCAAGAACAGTCAGAAAGGCATCGCAGTGAGAAATCTGAGCTAATCCCTGTTAGATGACTGTTAGTCCTTAGTGTAGCCAAAGTCAAAATCACAGCCTGGTTCACCAAGAGAATTACTAGAAAGGGCTTTTCCCCCTGGTTCAATAACTCTGTTGAATTCAACAGTAGAGGCTTAAACCCTAGTTTCTTATCGCTCATCCCCAGGTTCTCCTCCCCACTCAATGCAATTGCCTCACTCAAGTAGTCCCCCCCTGCGCGGCCAGCACGGGAGCCCAGCACCCCACACCTGTAACGTGGGAGAGGGCCAGCACAAACGCCCGGCTCAGCAGCTGAGATGCCTTCCCCAGCTCCTCTAATAATGCACCTGATTTTTCGGTGTAGGTGTGTGCACAGTCAGCTCTTTTCCTCTAAGTGAGTGGGTTTTCATCCATGATCAGGAGGTGACTTGACCTTTAATAGAGAGATCCGAGTGCTGTGTTTGCCAGCGGTACACAGGGTGACACATATGCTATTTTTACTCCATGCTCTGCTAGGTTTCTTTCTGGCCACAGGTACAGAAAAGAAGGGGAACTCATGGTTTTGACAGATGTTCTTGATAATTCTTTTCGACCAGAGCTCACCAATGTAGATGTGTATTAAAAAACAAACAACACTCCCTGCCTAGTCCCTACTGGTAAACATACCTCCAAGTCTTCATTGTCCCCATTGCCAAGCCCCAGTGCCACTGGGGTGCTGGCAGTCCGTGCAGGAGCAGGCATTGGACCCCAACTTTAATTTGTCAGGGGTTCCAGATACTGCTGGCAGGTTCTCACAGTTTGCTGCATTTGCATCAGCTTTCTTTAGGCACTGGAAACAACAGCACCTGCCGCATGCTGAACATTGCTGATAAAATCATCAAACTTGCTAGCATTTTGGTAAATATTGTTCTCGGTGGAAACAAGCAAAGACACAAAGAGAAACCCGGGTGGTGGGTTGCAGATACAGCTGGTCCTTTGCAGTAGAGAGCACGGAAGAAGGCAGGCTATGCAGTGGAGCAGATACTAGAAGGGGTTTTGGGAAGTCCTTGTCGGGGACTGGACTATGACTGTTATGAGCCCCGGGGTGGACTAACAAGCACCCCTCTGGCAGGAGTCCCCACATTGCTGACAGACACCTTCATGTCTCAGCCCCAAATGTGTCATGGACACCAAAGGAGAGCTGAGGGCCAACAGAGTCTTTGTTCAAAAGAAGACAGCAAAGAAACAGAAGGTTGGACACAAGGAGAAGAGAACAAGTGAGGCCCAGGAAAAGAAGGAAAGTGTAGAGAAATGGAGAGAGGGATCCAGGCAGCCATATCGCCTTCTTCTTCTGTCCCCTTAGTCATACACCCTGCCTCTTCCCAGCCTTTTATCCTCATTTTGGCTCTTCAAAATGACTTTAAGAGCTTTAGCTAGGGGATTAGGAAAATTACGGTGAATCCATCAATCCAGGCCAGGTTTTTCCTCTATGTTTTTCACACCTTTTGGTAACAAAAGAAAACACTCACCAGAAGACAGGAGCCTTAGGTTAAGATGACATGCAAAGGGAGTCCTGCTGGAAAATAACAGCTGATAAGAAACTGATGCTCTAATGAGTCTGTGAGCTGCTGACAACAGCATTGCTTAGGCACTTCTATAAACCATGTGCTGTCCACAGCAGACATACTATTAGCAGATAAAATCCACACTTGCCTGATGAACTGGATTAGAAATCTAATCCAGAAAGACGGGCTTTTAAGAGTTTGCACTAAAAGTTAACTGCACTTGTCCACTCCTCAAGCCCACATAGAAAAGAAAAAAAAAAAAAAAAAGCAGGACAAGGCAAGATTTAGGATCTATTCCTTGCACCTGGAGACTGTAGTTTTCTGTCCCTGCATATAGTGCTTTCAGAGGTCTGCTCGTAAAGGCATATTGGGATGCCTGACTCGGAGCTGTTCGTGGAAGCCCTGCATAAGAGGTGAAGTGCCACAGCTTTATCAGAAAGAATCACTAATGAGGATGAAGTTTCTACTCTGAGAGACCCACAGGGCTTGTCACTAGGCCCAAGTGGAGGTGCTCAGCTGCTCTTGCCTGTTTAGGATTCCCTTAACAGGGAGTCTTGTGGTTGGAAGCTCAGGTGTGGAGTTGGCAGGCTGTTCTTAGTTCTTCACGCATATGACATGCCCTGAGGCTGTAGCAAAGGTATGAAGTTCTTACACGAGCAGGGGAGTACCTAGCATTTAGCTCTTCACCTTGGGAGAGCTTCTTCTGATAACTATTACCACTGAGCACCTGTGCTCCTTCCACGTCCTGCTGAGGACCTCTCAGCCTGTGTATACTTGGTGGTCATCCATGCCTACGTTTGTATCTCACTTTTGTAGTGGGTCTTGGGAATGCATTTGAGCAACCAACCAGCTTTGTGCTGTGACATGAATGAGGATTTGGCTGTTCATTGTATGAAAATCACAGCCATTACATAGAATCCAGGCAAGACAGACTTAAAAAGAACTTCATGATGATGAACAATTTGTTCTCCTGCCCCAGATCAGACTCACCATTATCTGTATGCGTTTGCTCAGACTATTCTTGTAAAGACTGCAGTGATGGAGATCCACTGCTTCATTCTTCTTTCTCTGTCGAATATTTCCTTAATATCTAACTCAAAATCTTTGCAAACTCTAAATCCACGGGACTTGCTTGGAACATAAACTTTCTATCTTTCTTTGAGCACATGTTGGTGGAAAATAGGTACATTATTGTGAAGCAAAACAAAAAATATACAAATCAAAATACAAAGCCTGAAGGACAGAGCACCAGGTATGGTAGGAACCTCCAAGCAACACGTCAGAAGTGATGTATTTTTCTGTTTCCAGGTGGAGGGAGTGAATTTCTCATTGTTTCAGGTCCCCTCAAGAAAGAGGAAAGACAAATAGCATTTACAATAAGAATAGGAGTTTCATACAGGAGTAAATGAAATCCACAGTTTTTGTTGGAGGAGTCACTTCATCCTGGCAGAGTCTCTAAACTGTTATTCTGGGAGATCCTTTGCTTGTCCATCATAACCAGCATTAATCTATGTGTTTCTATGTCTTCTCATCTGCCGCAAGTATTCCTGGAGTTATGCACTTGAATGTAGCATTGTATCTTAAAGTAACTGCCACACTACTATGAAGGCCTCTGGAGAGACATTTCTCCATTCAGGAGAATTGCAGTATATTTATTTTGCTTTCCATCACATTCTTTAATAGTTGTTTAGCAATTGTAACTGACAATGTAGATTTACCATTTGACTGGACATGCTCTGGTGGTGACTAAGTGATGATGACTAAATGTCCATTTCCAGGGAAAATGCGTAAAGACATTCCAAGAAAACTGAGATCCTTGCTCTGAAAATGGCACAGCCAGAGACACTTTGCTTGCTGAAACACTTTGCTGCTTTCCCTGCAATGGTCACTTAGGTACCCTCCAGTAATTTCTCATTCCCATGAGGGTGAATATCAGTGTACAAACAAGAGTTACAGTTTGAGCAGCTGGCTGTGAAAATCAGCTCTAGTTTTCTTTTCCCCCTAGACCTGCTAGCAGTGGCATTTTCTTGGCAGTGACATATTTACTATGGAGGCTAATTGTGATCTATACCACAGGAATATATATATATAATTTTCTTTTTCAGATAGGCTTATCTCTGGTGCTTTTAACAGGTTGAGATCTGCTGGCTGTTTGCATTTCTAAGAGCAGGTCCTCTGTCCATATCACAATAGCATCTCCTCAGATGCACCATATGTCTTTGGTTAACGTGTCACCACTTCCCTGTTATGTGAAATGGCTACATGTGAGGAGATAATGGTGTGAATCCTGCCTCCTCAGATAGCAGTGGCTTCTTGGGGTCTCCAAGAGTCCTGGAAATAATTTTGTGAATACCTGCATTTACTACATTAGATGTGGGGACCCTCTGTTTTGCTTTTACCTGGAAAGGGCGCCAGATCATAGATCTTAGGAGAGATCAGCAGTGTTTCAATGGTGAAATCTAGCAATGCTTCTTGGCTCAGGAACTGGATGCCCATCTCCTGACTTAACACTGAAACAAAGTTTAGCTGTGCATAGGCAATGTCCCTCACTGGGTCTGCTTTGCAAAAAACTCATCTGTGTGGGCAAGAGGAAAGCCATAGTACACCCCAGATGATCAGGGTACCAGCAAAATGCTCTGGAAATTTTTCATCTCCAGATTAGTTGTGTTGACATGTTGTATATAAGCGTGATACTGAAGTCAATCACAGCATTATCTTAATTTATTCTATTTTAGATTTACTTCACAGGTACTTTCTGGCAGACACAGAAGGTCTTGGTGATGAACTGTTATTGCTTTCTTCAGAGCAGCAGTCTGGAAATCTCTACTCAAACAGAGATCCTACAAGTTTTACTGCTGGGTTTTCTGCAGTGTGGTAATTTGCTTTGGTTTGGATCCCAGACAATGTTTTTGATGGCTTCCGTCTCTTTCTTGTTGTCCAGTGTGTGGTGAGGTAGCTGCTTGCTTTACCTAGAAGAGATTGCCAGTATTTGTCTGTAACATCCAGTACTGAGGATACTTTTTTTTTTTTTTTTTTCTACTGAAGTTCTCCTGAGTCAGTGGAGGGCATTTAGCAGTATGTTCTCTATAGTGCTTTGCTTAAATTGCTACCTTAATGTTTTCCAGGTCATGGGCTCTGTTTCTTTAGTAAAAGCGACTGCTTTCTGCGTTTGTTTGGTTACTCTGTGAAGCAGGTGAAACACCACTGAATCATTCACATCTTTTCAGACTTAATATGCTTAGACAATGTCTTTCAAACAAGTCTTGGCAATCTTTTAGCAATTTAGGAGCCAAAATTCTGTATGTGCTTTGATATTTTTGTTTTTCTATCTGTTCTCTAGATACTCATTCCAGTTTAGGCATTAGGGTCAGGTGCTTTGTGGCTGAAAGGACATCCCTGTTAGTCTTCTGCCTGAGCCTCTATGCTGCAAGACTAAATTTACGTTATTTAATATTCTGCTGTGGGTACATAATCATTGCCCCTGCTGTTTGACTCAACATTTGCCTGGCTGATGTTTCATTTCCTTGTCTCGTAGGAAGTTTCCGTGACCAGGCAGATCCCTTACGTGCTGCTGACTCCCTGGTGCTCAGCTTCCTGTGCAGCTGGCAAAGGTCCAGAGACACGGGCACAGAAAAAGCACAAACAAATGGAGAATGAGGAGCCACGCTGTACCCCTCTGGCTGCAAAATCTCATCCTTTGGGCCCATGCTTCTGAGGTTTTGTGCGTTAACTGATCTGTACTTCTTGTTGGAGGCTTTGGCATAACAATTTTTTTCATGCAACCACTACTGCGTGTGGCTGCATATGCAGAACCTGTTTCTTTTCTTTTCTCTTTGTACTTTGTTTCTTTGATTTCACCGTTTTGTGTTGTTCATCTTCCTTTGCTTTCTGTTTGCATTTTTATACAAACTTATGTTAAGTTCCCTTGCTTGTGTTTGTACATTTTGGTAATTCCTCTGCTTTCTCCAGGCTACTGATGAATCATCTTTTCTATTATTAATAACTCCAATTTTTCTCTGCATTTGATGAGAGCTTGCTCAGTAGCCTTCCATGGTCTAATGCTTGTGCCAAAGTTTGTGAGTGCTCTGCGACCTTTCTTATTTGACTTCCTGTAGCTTGCATGCTGTTGGGGAGTTCTTATTGTCCCCCTTGAGGTGAATAAAACACATGTTTGTGCTTAAATATAAAAAAAGAAGAAAAAAAAAAGAACGATGCATTGGACAGAGTCCTCCTGCCATAAATGGTTCTACAAGGAGTCCGCAAAGATGCATCACGAGCCAATTCCTTATATATATACACTTGCACCAATCCTGTGACCGTTGGCACGGGGAGCCTCAGCCCAGTGTTGGGTTCATCCCCCAAAGCCAGTTCTGCTGCCCAAAGTTGGCCCCTGAGCCCTCCCATTCCAGGATTGTCTACAAGACAATGCTCAGGCTGTTTCTTGTCTCATCACCAAGGGAAACTTCACTCCCTTGCTAGTTCTTCTGCCTCTGGCATTCCTGCTTCCAGCCTGTTTAACCCCTTCTGCATCTGGGCCTTCTTGCCCTCCATGCTAGATCATTCCTTGGTCACAAATTACCACTGCTGAACACTTACAACTTGAATTTCCCTTTCAATGCCCAGTCCACATCTTCCGCTGCAACCTGACAACCTTGCCTTCAGTTTTGTCAGTTATGGCAATACAATGATAATAATTTCTTGATCATAATTTTTAAAAATACAGCTTTTCAATGTATAGCTTTTTTTTGTGGATTGAAAATGCTTTTGGAGAGCTGTGTAAATGCCATCATGGACTCTTCTGAACTTTTCCTAGCACAGCAAGGCACTATCATTTCCCATTATGAAGGTAGTGTGACTACTCATCTTTTTACTTTTCTAGCCTGTCCCAATGTGATTGACTTTTTAAAGCGATATAAAGACTGTACAGTTGTCTAAGCATGATGTGAAAGTTTCTGCCTCTTCCTCTTACTACATAACAAAACAGAGCCCACAAGTCTTACTCCTATGAACTTTCTAGTTCAGTAGTTCCCTCCTTACTCCCAATGTATTATTTCAAGATGGTGCAAAATCATCATCACTTTAACCAAATCTAGAATAGGAATTGAAGTACTCAATTACTTTTCTCTCTGTGCTTTCCCAATCCTTTCTGTCTTCCTCCCTGTCTGCCACCCCCACCCAATATATTGAGTTTCTAATTTCACACACACTTCTGACACCATGTTGAAAGAGTCTTCTTTCACTACATACAATACGTTTTTCCATTAAGTGCTTCCTGAGAGTAAAATTTTTCCCTCTCAGTCATTTCGTTACAGAGAGATAGGGATGAGATGGATGTGCATGTACCACTTAAGAGAAAAAATAAGAATTTTTTCAGCTAGTAGTGACAGTATTATTCTTTCAGGGATCAGAATGGCATATAAGTGATTCAGTTCACCCATGAATATATACTCCATAGTGTAGAACTCCTAGTTTTACATCTGTCAGTCAATAAGTAGCTGTAAGCCACCTGTTGTGTCTGAATCCTGAATAATACATATCTGCACACCTGTATTGCTCTTCCTTCCCTTCCCATTTCAGTGAGTGCTGCAGAAGCACAAACATATATTTAACAATGTCAGCTTCAGTTTGGTGTTTCAACTGTCTCTGTGAAATATTTTGGATTTGTGGTCCATATTTTTTTTAAAAATTAGCAATTGCTGAAGCTCATCTGTTTCTGATCAAAGAAGGAGGGTGAGATAACTCAAGAGTCTCCTTTAGGAACTTCTCATAAACAAGCTTGAAAAAGAAAGATTGTGGTTTTGTTTTTAAAGTAAGCAGGATCCACTGATGCAAACTTTTTAGGCTTCCTTATATTTTAGAACATAGTGTGCTGCCCAGAGGGAAAAAAAAAGTGCATCCCTGCCTCCAGATACTCACTGCATTTAATGAGTCATCTACTTAAATGTCAGAGCAGATGCTTGAAATCGGACTGCACTTGAATGCGGAGGAGTGGCCTTCCTGTACCAGTCACCAATAACACAGTGACTTGATATGGTACTTGCAGAGTCTAAATTCTCTTTCCTTTTGTACAAATAGCCGGACACCCTTGAGTAATCTTTTGCACCTTTTGCATCTTTTGTGTCTCCTGATCCATCCTCTTATTTCTTTTAACAAGGAGCTTAAGGAGCATCCCAGAGAAATAGCGTTATCCTAGCGCACAAAGAAATCATAAGTTTGTTCTTTGGTGTGATGAACACACATTATTAGGAAGAGCTGGAAGTAAGATTATAGACAACTGGCCTCCTAAATAATAGGTTGCTTTTTTTAAAGAAATCCTCAGGCTTGAAAGGAATTTCCTCTCTTCCTGTTGCATGGCTGTAGGCACTTGTCACTACTACCACATATATGAGACATAAGAAAAAGATGTGAGATTGCAATTCATTTTGTTTGCTTATCAGTAACAGATGTCTATAAATAGCATTTATTCTGCTGTGGAATGAAGATGAGCATAAAAGCCACCTTCATGAGCTCATTATGAAGTATAATTGTTTAAGCCAATTGTAATTTTTTCCATCAAAAGTGTTGTTGTTTGAGATAAGAAAGTTTTATTCACCAAAACAAAAAGTTGAAGCAAAGAGATACAGGAAACATCTCTCAATATTTTAGGAAGAGACCTAATGGAAATGAAGCTTGGTCTCAGTGGGAAAAAATATTAACCAATTGGGTGATATTCAAACGACCATCATTTTCCTATGTCCTAATTTAAGTGGTTTCTTACTCACCTAAAGCTCAAAGTGTTTTTAATTTGAAATCAAAGTTTATGTGTTGATACTGGAACGGACCATCTCAAATGCTCTCTTTCCACTGCAGCTGCATGGTCAACTCATGTCATTCAGTTCCTTGCATACCAAAAGTGATGTGCTGAAGAAGGTGAGGCGGTAGAAATGCCAATGGGATTTACAATACTGTGATTCAAGCTGTTTTCAGGGAGCAAATGACTTGGTTCTAGGCATGCCTTAAATCCCTGAAGAGTTGATACTGTAAGTCTTCTGTTAAGGGAATGAGAGCTGGGGGACTGTCAGACTCAGAACATTTCACCTTTCCAGTCCAATACAGCTGATGTTTGTTGGGTCTGTTGTTTAATCCCAGCCAGCAGCTAAGCACCACGCAGCCACTTGCTCACTCCCCTCCAGTGGGATTGGGGAGAGAATTGGAAGGGTAAAAGTGAGAAAACTCGTGGGCTGAGATAAAGACAGTTTAAGAGGTAAAGCAAAAGCTGCACACGCAAGCAAAGCAAAACAAGGGATTCACTCACCACTTCCCACGGGCAGGCAGGTGTTCAGCCATCCCCAGGACAGCCGGGCTCCATCACTCGTAACCGTTACTTGGGAAGACAAATGGCATCACTCCAAACATCCCGCCCTTCCTTCTTCTTCCCCCAGCTTTATATGCTGAGCATGACATCCTATGGTCTGGAATATCCCTTGGGTCAGTTGGGGTCAGCTGTCCC